>VZRQ01007680.1:1288559-1368100 GCA_013397975.1 Machaerirhynchus nigripectus | reverse complement strand
CCCTTCCCTTCCCTTCCCTTCGTTTTTTTTCTAAGGTAAGGCTATCTCTAGGGCAGCAGAATGTTGTCCTGGAAGATCCTCAATGGGAGAGCCTGAAAACCTCCACCTTTTCCAGGTTTTACTGTCTTCGATGATTAAGGTTGCCTTTGCTTTAGCAAAGCCATGAAAGGCTGACCTATATTTCAAAACAGGTTAGGATACAATTAATTTCTTTGGGCCCTGCTTGGAAGATGTCCCAGAGTATCTATAGAGCCTGCCAAGTAAGCCATCAACAAAAGATTACAGATTTCTGATGGAGAGGTTTGTTTATGGTCTATTCCCTACACTGTGATAGAATCAGTCTGGCCAGGTGAAAGGACGGCAAGAGTTGCCAATTAATCATTTACACTTCACAAATGAATCGTTAAAGTAACAATGGGTCAGTCATTTAATCTTACTGAATCTTAATTATCTGTCTTGAAAATGAGCTGAGATCACTGTTGTATGCATGGTAACAGTTGAGAGACTGTTGAAAGTACTCATTTGTATCACGCTTTGCAAAGATGTGCAAGGCTTAGCTGGATTCAAAAGGCAATAAAACTGATGTCAGAAAAACGCATCCAGGTCTATTAAAAAGAAAGTTGTGGCTTCCCCAAAACCCCTCAAATACCAGCTTTGGGCACAGGTAAGTATGATGCCAGGAGATTGTTCTGCAGGTCCTCTGAGACTGACTGACAGCCCTGAGGATAAAGAGCACTGGCCAAACCAAAATATCGAAAAGTGGTTTGTTTTATTCAGACCTGAAACAAACAGGTAAACAAAGGAGAGCAGTTTTCCAGTATGAAATACTCCCTTATTCCCCTCTTCCATTTCCTCTCATCAATCATTTCAACCAAATAAAATGTCAGGTTGTTTTTAGGTTGGTTTTGTTTGTCCTTCTGTTTCAAAACATAAGTGTAAATATTTTACTGAAACATTCTCCTTTGAGAAACAGCAAACAAACAATTTTAGCCTTCATTCAGAAATGCCTGTTGCTAACAAATCACTTATTAACATGGTTCATAATCAGATTTTGACTGACCTAAATCTGCATTTTTCAAGAAGTGCAATATTCAAACAGGAAAGTGTCCAACCCTGAACTGGCAGCTGCTCTCCAGCCTCTTGTAGAATGAGATCTGTTCCCTCTTCTCCATCTAGCATGAAGAAGAGGTCCAATTCTGTGCCATCTATGCATCAAACTTGAGCACAACCAGTGTGAAAAAGTTTATTTTCACAGGTCAGTGCAAAGTCTGGCCATGCAGAATGCTCACACAGTTTAGAAGTGCTGGGATCTTCTTGGACATTTCTTAACCACGTTCAGTATTCAGCCTAACTCTAATGAATACTTGGATAGGCATCCAAGCAAGAAAACAACAAAATCCAGTTGAAACAAGAAATAACTTTATTTTAATCACATGCTGAATTGCACCATTTCGGTGCATCCCTTCCTGATTGCTTTATAATATTAACCACAAGAAAAACCTACCAAAAACCCCCAAACAACAACAACAGCAACAGAAGGAAACCTGCTTCCCTACACAGTTCTTTCTCTTACTATCCCCAACAAATGCTCACACACTTGCTAACATATTTTCTTGTTTTAAAGCAATTTAAGCTTCTGTTGCATTCTGCACTTGCTTTTCTCAGGCTCTAATCCAGAGAGGTGCAGAGCAAGCTCAGCTGCCTCCTGAAGCTGAGACAAGGCCCTTGGAGATTAGGGCTTCTGAGACTGTTTTATTTCCATTCACTTCAGACTTACAAGTCTTTGTTTTTCATCTTCCTCTAAAGTTACTTTAATTAAAACAAAACAAGTCAGAAAATCCCACATTTCTACAAAGCAAGGTCCAAAATAGCCTTGTCTCTTTGTGCTTGCTTACTAGGTCCTCCTAGGAGTTAGGCTTCCAATTTAAGAGCACGCTGTATTCATGTGAAGGGAGAATGGAAATTTCCACTCAGAGAATTTTCCTTAGAATGTTTCTGTTGGGAACTGTTCTGCATAAAAGAACAAATTTACCATAGAAGAAAGTGCAACTTTCATCTTCCTAATACACATATCCTTTGACAACCAAGCAAATCACGCAGAAATAATATGTTGCCAGTGTTGAAAAGCTGTGCCTCTATCCCAGTGCCAGATGACTGGGAGCTGGGAGTGAGACACAGTGGTGAAAAGCCAGTCGGAATCTAAGCTGCATCAGGGCAGCCTTTGTTGGTGGAGACAGGGAAATACCACCTACAGGGTTGGTAAGGCCTCATTCCTGATACCACAGTTCCTGCCACCTCTGTTCAAAGCAGAGAAACTGAAGTTAGCAGGGGTGAAGAGTTTCTCTCTTCAGCAACAGAAGATCTATCTTATGAAAAGAGAAAAAAGAACTTGGTTTGTTTGGCCTAGTGAAACAAGACTGGAGATGGGAGAAAATGACTGTATAGATATATCGAGGGGTAAATACTGGGGAGGGAGGAGAATTATTTAACCTAAGAATAATACTGGAACAAGATCAAATGGATATAAATTGGTCATGAATAAATTTAGACTGGAAATTGGGGAAGGTTTCCAACCATCGGAAGAATGACATTCTGGAATAGCCTTTCAAATAGAGTAGTGATGGGCAGAAACTTCAATTTAAACTTGTGATATGAGTCCTTGAAACACCAAGTGGCTTTGAAAAAAAAGGTGTTGCTACATTATATGTTTACATAAAATTTATTCCATGCTCTGGAGCTCCTACTGATTACCTGCCAGGGACAGAAAGAATTTTTTCCACTTCTTACATTATTTTGATTCTATGGCTGTACTGGTTTTGGCTGGGATAGAGTTAATTTTCTGCTTCGTAGCTTGTAAGTGATGTTTTGGATTTAGGATGAGGATAATGTTGATAACACAATGATGTTTTAGTTGTTGCTAGGAAGGCTTACTCTAAAAATCAAGGACTTTACAGTTTCCCATGCTCTGCCAGCAAGGAGAACAAGAAGCTGGGAGGGAGAACAGCCAGGACAGCTGACAAAAACTGGCCACAGAGATATTCCATAACACAGAATGTCACGCTCAGTGTGTAAACTGGGCGTAGCTGGCCAGGAGGGGCCAATTGCTGCCAGGGGATGAGCTGGGCATCAGTCAGGGGGTGGTGAGCAATTGTGTTGCGCATCACTTGTTTCTCCTGGGTTTTATCTCTGTCTATGTCTCCTTTCCATTATTATTATTATTATTGTTGTTGTTGTTATTGCTACTGTTGTTGGTATTATTATAATTATTATCACGATTTGTTTTTATTATGGTTTTTATTTTGTTTTATTATTAGGAGGATTTTTGTTTCAGTTATTAAACTGCTCCTAACCCACAAGTTTTACATACTGTTTTCCAATTCCCCACCCTGTGGGGGACAGGTGAGTGAGTGAGCAGCTGTGTGGTTATCAGCTGCCCGCTGGAGTTAAGCCACGACATGAGCTTTTTTCCCTTCTTTGCCCTGAAATAGCATGAGGAAGCAGAGGTAGATGCACAGACATTCTTCAAAGTATTAAAAGCTTCCAGGTGGCTTTGATGATGTAATTAGCCACATACCTGGGTATCTACTGATCTAATGTCAGTGGGTAATTTTCTCCTAGTTCAGTTTTTACTCACGGGCATAGGCTTGTGCACCACCTAAGACCACCTGAGAATTTAATCCAACGTATCCTGAATATTATTATACCCAAAATATTATTGACAAAGTCAATCTATTGCTTCCTGCCTGTCCTAGATGATGGCCGCAGCTGAAAAACTTTGATGACAGTCTAAGACTCCTGATAGGGCCTGAAAAATGTTCAGTGCAAGGCAAGGGCTGGTGGAGTAAGACAAAGCAGTCATTCCACAGTGCTCAGGCTGACTAATTGGGATACAGGTCCTCCTGTGAGTCTTGACAGTTTGAAACACAGGGGGTGATAAAGTGAGGTTGTTGTTGCTACACGAATGCCTCTTGCCTAGCATTCATTTTATCCTCTTTGTCTTATGGCCAAAGAGCAACATGTCACATGGTATGGTGCTGTTTCCTGTTCCTTGCATCCAAACCTGAATCAAAATCCCGAAGGTTTTCAGCATGGTGAGACATGGGAAGAGTCAGTATTTTGTCAAGGCAGTAACCATTCTGCACCATCACTAGTCAACCAGGCACTTCCCCTCCAAGATCAGCTGTGAAATATGAAGTGCAAAGGAAGCCCATATCCACACTTTAGGGTCAGTTCTCCATAGCATTTTCCTTTCCATACTTGCCAGCATTTTTATAAGGCTGCCAGCCTCATTTTCCAACCCAATACCATCATGCTGAAGCTTCTTGCAAGACACAGTTTTAAAATAAGCCTAGACAGAACTCAGTCCTGCCTTTCCCTCTGAAAAAACTCTTTGCCTTTCAGCCCATTCTGGATACTGCTGCCAGCCTCTCCTTTCATCTAACCTGACCTGTGCCGTGATCTGACATAAAAGACCATTTCCATCCTAGAACCTGTCTGTGGCATCCTACAGCTCATCACTGGTCATTTATCTTGTTGATCTGCTAATTATACAGGGCCAGCTGGCTCCCAAGTCCATGCTGGGGCAGCAGACTCTGGTGCAATATCCCTGTAGGCCAAGAAGCCCATGAGAGTTGATGTTAGCATTTACAATCAGGAATGCTCTAAATAAAATTTTTACCATTTCCTTTATGTATCCAAGAAGAAAGTTCACTTGGTCTGCAGATACCCTTGATCCCAAAGATTCTGCTAACCCCAGTAGCCCATTGTCTCCACTACAGGCACATATCTTAGTAAGTAAAGGTTAAAGGATCAAGTCTTTCAATTCTGTCCATAATGCAAAGTCCATCTCTCAACCGCTTTGCAGAAACCAGTAATGTAGCTTCAGAGATAAATAAGTGCAGGATGATAGAAGTAAGGGAGAAGGGAGGAGTTTTCAGCTGAGACTTGGAATGAGATGGAAAGCCACTGAAGCAGAGAAATACCGACAAGCCTGTTTCAGATGGCAGGAGGCATAGAGGAGAAGGTGCTCATCCCACCTCTGGTCAGATTGCACGAAGGGACAGAGAAAAGCAAAAGTTGATTAACCTAAATGGCATCACATGTAGGAAAAAAAAAGGCTTCTCTGCACTGGATGCAGTCAATCTGTAGAATATGCTACAGGGAAAGCCAAAGAGCTGAATAAGGCAGCTGGATTTTTATAAGAGTTTGGTCACTGCGGGCTTATTAATAACATGCAGAGCAGTGTCAGGTAACTTAGAGGTGATCAAATTTCAAAGCTTCCTAGGATAAGCCACCAAGATATGTTAACCTTGGGATGTAAATGCTCAAATGAAATCCCACCACTAACTGGGAGCATTAGAGAAGTGCGTTCCCATCTGCAAGAACCGAATGGTGATCCCTGCTGGAGAACAGACACTTGCCACACTGACCACTGCTTATGATGTTTCTCTGTGACCTTGGTGCTATTTATACTTGTCAATTATGCTGTTCCTCTTCATCTGGGTATTCAAATCTGAGTATTTCTTCCTTTTTAATAGTCAGGGAAACAGTGAAGTGTTGTGCCTCCCTATCTGCACTCCTGGAGGATTACTGAAGGTCAAAGCTGGGATAACCAGCATTTACTTCATGCAGGTTTGCTATTATGTGAGCAGTTCAATTAAGATGAGGCTGAAAGGAAAGCAGCTGGGGCTTTAAAAGCTCTCATCTCTCAACAAGCCCATCTTCGTGCCCCATATGTTTTATCTGCTTCCCTCCTGTTCTCAGAGAGCCCTGGGATTGCCCAAAATGTATTCAATATATTGAGACCTTCAGTTACTGCACAGCCACACACACATGCACACACACACAAACACACACACAAACGCACTGCCTTTCCTCACAGGAATCTTTGGGATTTTTCAGGTATTTAGAAGATTGGAATAACCAGGAACAACAAAAATTACATTAATTTCATTTGGAAATAAATAAGCATAATTTTTAAGAAAAGATAGGAAAATACCTTCTCTCCCTTTTTAACCTGCTACATCCAAGCCATGATATGATATATGGTATGATATGATATGATATGATATGATATGATACAGTAACAATTCATTAGTTACAAGCACATTCTCTGCTCTCACATTCTCTGCTCACACCTTTTCATCTGCATTTGGCTACCCCCAAGACCTGATGCAAGGCAGTCCTGCCTCATGTCTGCAGGATTCTTGGCTGAACGTTCCTGACATGCACAGGCAGCGCTGGGCTCAGCAGGAACGGCAGCGGAACAGCCACATGCCAGCTGGTGAGGGCACTGCAGCATTGGTGACCAGCTTGGAATAAAAGCACAGTAGTTAAAGTATTTATTCAGGAACTGAGGGAAGAAGGTGCATTAGGAATGTACCTAGAAAGAAATTTGGGTTTTGGTAGTGGGCACAGACAAATTACTCCTGCCTCTGCTGAAGCCATCTCCGGTGCCACGAAAAATGCAAAACTCACATGCCCTAAAAACAGGAAGAGAGAAAACCAGGAAAATGAGTGGAAGGATGCTGGGTGAGTCAGAGGTCGATGGACCAGGGAAGCAGGAGCATACCCTGCTGGTGTGGAGTGGGTGTGAGGGCTGAGGGACACAAGTATTCTGCAAGCATCCTTCATTACCATCTGGAAGCACAGGTGAGAAACACGAGACATTTCCTATTATGTGCTTATTTCAATTGCTACCTCTTTGAATCCAGGACTGGCAGGGCTAAAAGCTACAAATCACATTCTGGCTCACTCTAACTGGGCTAAACTCTAAGTTAGAGTCTAACTCTTCACTTGAAAAGTCAAATCAATTACCAGCAACCTTCTTCTGGGGGCAAAAAGACCAGCGTGCTAATGAGGGTCTAAGAGGTGGCCATTCCATTGTAAAAGACACATCATCCCACTGTCCATTTAAATGTCTCCTTTAATAGCCACATTTTTGTATATGAAGACTCAGAGTACAATATTTATTCCTACTGTCCAAAGTGTTGTCTCAAGGATTTTAATGGTTACACTAATTTTATTCCACATAATGGCGATGCCCTTTAAATGGGATATGAGGAATTATACAGTCTGGATAATATGCTCTGCTATGGTCCCATTTGGCTTGGGAGCCAATATAGAACAAATTCCAGAATTTAGGTTTTGGAAGAGAGGGAAACTTTTATCTATTTGCCACTCTAGTTAGGTTCCCTTTACTAACTGGGCTTCCTTGCCCAGAAACAGGACCAAAAATCATCTATAGGAGAAAATTCCTCAATGCAAACTAACAAAACAACCATAAAAAGGGGTCTTGTTTTATGACATGCTCCATTGGAATTGCAGCATTCTGCCTATGTGGGCATATTTTCTAACACATTATGCAGAAACAAGTCAGGGAAGATGCTGAGGATTGTAATTTTCTAATTTAATTCTGCCATTTCCAGTAATGGAAAGCCATACTATGGCTATTTATCTTCATAAGTGACAGATGCATTTCATTAAAACTTCCTTAAATAATTTCTCATGGCACTTGAAGGAGGAAAATAAGGAGTGGGAAGATATCTGTTTTGTAAGCACACATGCATCGAGGTTTTGAGAGATGTTAAACACACAAATGATCTATGACTGCATTAAAGAGGTCAAGTAAAAAGACATTTGTCTGGTGTTTTTTGCAATGTTGATGCCTGTTGAACTCATCGTGAAGCAATCTGACATTGACTGTTGCTGGATGAAAATACGCTAATAATATCCCCGTGCACGGATATAATGAGTGCCACTTGGGAGAATCCCAAATCTCGGTGTAATGCTGTGACAGGCAGATGCTTCCCTTCCAAATACTGCTGAAATGCTGCCATGTAAGAGCAGGAGGATGCAGCAGCTGCAGAGCAAGTGACTCTGCAGAATAATTTGGCCAAGAAGTGAAGAACTTTGTATTCAGTTGAAACTGCATTAAATAAGAAGGTTCCAGTGCAGGTGAATATTCACCTGATTTTCTTTCTGTGCCAGACAAATGATAGTGGTGCAATAAAATCCCTTTTGAAGAAATCTGCATCATGTACTGATGCACCTCTAAAGGGTGTTCTGTGTAAAGTCCTAGCCCAGGTCTTGGCACACAGGTTTTGCATGGAAGAAATGAAAGCATCACAGAGGTAGAGTTGTGGGTGAGATCATGTACCATTTTTCTGGTGTCCTCTTACTCCATATAGCTCAGGGAAGCCTGAAGGCTTGCACCAGTTCCTAGAGGGTCTTTAGGTCAAGCAAAATCACCAGTACATCTGAATTTTCCTCACCCATTCACTAAACCCATAGAGAAGAAGATGGGATGGAGAGGTTTAGAGGTAGCACTGTCATTATGTGCTCCTCAGTTTCCCATTTAGAGAAACTTTTTGACTTAGGAGGTTGGCAAAGGGGACAGAGTGGCAAAGAGAACCTTGCCCAAAATCCTGCCTCACAAGACTATCATCCAGTCTAGCAACCACTGCCCAACAGTGCCAACAAAAAGGTCAGTGGCTAGGTGAGCTGTTGAGAAAGAACTCACCTGTAGATCAAGGAGGAGAGAATTTCCATACGCTGGTGGTATGGATGGGTAAGTTTTCATGGTCTGTAACAACGCTGTTTTTACTCCAGGGTCCCCTTGTTAAGGCCCCAGAGCTGTCAAGCAAGCTGGAAGAGTGCCTGCAGCACCTGTTGCCATCCCCCTGGCACTCGGTAGGTCTCTGTCTATTTGGCCTCATCACCTTTCCCTCACTTTCAACAAATAAACCCAAAGGAATAAGCTATTCAGGAAATGCTGCCCTCTCTTTGCTTCGTGAATCTTGCAGTCCCTTCTCACTCTTATTCCAAACTACTGACTGAACATGCTCCATTTGCTATTCTTCCCCAGCGGAGTTTGTTGACATAGATGTCAGGACGAGCAGTAGAGCACTGTAAATCAGTATGGACTTGATAGGTGGTCTTCTTTCTCTGGAATGACTGAAGAAATGCTAACTCTCTGATGAAAAAGTCACCTTCTTAATGGGAACATTAGCAAATGAGCCAAAGGTTGCTTCCTCCTTCGTGCTTAGAAGATGTGGTTTCCATACGTAGAGTGGTCTGGGTGCTTTTCAGTTGAATGGCAGACCCACCTGTTTCAGAGCAGCATCACCCAGGGCTTGGTAGGAAAGCCACACTTTGGGCCAGTGTCTGCCTCCTCCCTCCAGCCAACATGCAAGCTGCTATGAGTGTCAGGGCACCCACTGCCTAATACCCCATGTACTTCATCAGGAATCCACCTTCTTTGAAAACCCTCTAAAGGTATTTTATATCATGGTCATTCTCAAGTTACCTGAACCAGTTTACCAGTCAGCACCAGGCCTCTCAAAGAAAGGCCCTCAATCAGCAGTACTAGTTCAGCATGAAAACTGGGGCCAGCACACAGAAGACCTTCCCTTCCTCTTCCCCCACTGCTCCTGAAGTCAGTCTTTATTCCTGTATTACGGCAATGCTGTATGAGAAGGTGAGGCAGAACTCCTGCAGGCCCCTTTCCTTGCTCTGTTGAGTCACTGTGGCTCTGGCTGGCCCTGGCTGCAGGTGGGTTAGAATGCCTATTTTGGCAGAGACGACCAGTGTAGAGGAAGTCACAGAGACTCAGCTCAGGGGAGCTTGGCTGGCAGCAGGAGCTGATGTCAGCTCATCAATAAAACCAAGCTTCAGAGGGGGCTGAGCTTTCTTACTCATGCTCTGGTGTTCAGAGCATGACTCAACTCGTTCCCAATGCACGACACTTGGGGGCCTCATGGAAAGTCTTTCATCCGCAGCATTTTGGCTGGGCTGTTCCTGCCACCACCTCTTCCTTTCCCCTTGTGTTTCCATCCAGGTGATTAGTTAGTGACGTTCAGTGCTGCTGTGGAATGGCTCAGTGGTTACTAAAAAAGCAGAAGTTCAAGAGTCGAAGTAAAAATTTCCCTTGCAGTTAATCACTGGCCCCACTGTGGAACTCATCAAACTTTGAGGAAGTAATTGGAGCTATTTGCACTTGTGGAAAATGAAAAAGACAAAAGTACAGGAAATTGCTTGTTGTTTTACTCTCAGTATCACAGCTATGATTACTCTCTTTTTGGATGAGATTCCCTTAGAAGAAGTGGCTTCCAGCTAAAGGATAAAGAGACCAGTCAAAATTTGTTTATTTTGTTTGTGAAAAATCCTTTTTGTGCCTTCTCTGTACCTTAAAGACAACCTTGGTGCATGCAAGAAACACTCCCCTGGAAAATGAAGAGCTGTAAGGAGGGCCCAGTTGGACACTCCGCTCTGCCAACTTCACCTGTCAGATACTTAAAAGTAAGGAGGGTTACCTGGAGCTCTTAGTGGAGCCAAGACACATGAGAAAGAACATTTTTGGTCAGAAATTGTTCTTATATGTAGAAAAGTAACTTTGTAATAGAATTGACAGCTGTGCACTCTTGCTGAGTGTTTGGAACAGAGACTTCAATAAGGTTGACCATCAGATGAGGCACAGGCAGAAAATACAATAAATACATTGTCCTGAGCATCAGGTCTCTGACTCTGAAGGGAGAGACTGGTCTGTCCTCCCACATGACGGATCCCCCAAGGTGGCCTGCAATCCCTCTGAACACACCCACATCCCGTATTTCCTGGAAAGCTTCTTGGAAATCACTGTAGCAACAGGCTCTCCCAAGACCAAATTCCCTAACTGGAAACCACAACACTGGAACTGTGAAGGGAATAGGGCTTTCTGAGAACTACTTCCATTTGACCAAGGCATGCCAAGAACTTAGCTTGATATCTCTATCTTGATTTCCACATAATTGCTGCGAATTGCCTCCCTCCTGAGATACAGGTTTATGCAGCAGCACTTAAAATTGTGACCTGAGGAAACTCAGAGTACTTCAGAAAACTCCATGTCCATGAAAACACCTCCTGCCAGCCCTTCTGAGGCCATGGCAGTGTATGGCAACAGTGAAATGCCTGGTAATAGAGTAGACCAGATCTTTATCTGACATAAACCCGTGTGGTAAGAAAGTTTTCAGTCCATTTGCAATTGGAAATCGACATGATTAGGAGTATCATGCAAAAAGAGAGAGTGTCGAAGTTGTATTTGTCTTTTTCTTGCCTATTCCTTGGTTATGGTATTATCACTGTCATGGACCCACAGTACTCCTTTGTCTCATTGCAAGGATACAGAACTTGAGTCAATTTGGAGTACACAACACACAGACTTGTGACTATATATTATAACATCTGTCATTGTATCAGGTTAATACTGTTGGATAGAGTTTTTCTTTTCCAAAATCGAGTTTTTCCATCTGCAGAAAAGCAAGAGAACAACCAACAAAGAAAATAAATGGTCCTTTTTCTTTTTTTTTTTTGGTTGCATAATTTTAATGAGATTTAAATTCTTAATTCCAGTGGAGTTGGCCCTAAACAAGTGGTGTACTCATCCAAATGCTATGGGGATAAGAGCTATGTAGCAACTGAAATATTTAATCAGAAACTGAAATAAACCTTATAAGCATGTCCAAGCCATTTTACATCAAAGTGAATGACAGCACCTGAAACCAGTGATAGAAGCACAAAAGTGAGCACTAGAAAATTAATCTTAGAGTCATAGAATGGCCTGGATTGGAAGAGACCTTAAAGATCACCCAGTTCCAACTTCCCTGCCATAAGCAGGGATGCAAACCACTAGACCAGGCTGCTAAAAAGCCCCATTCAACCTGGCCTTGAACACTTCTAGGGATGGGGCATCCACAGCTTCTCTGGAAAACCTGTACCAGTATCTCACCATGCTCACAGTAAACAATTTCTTCCTAACATCTAATCTAAATCTCTCCTCTTTTAGAATAAAACTGTTCCCCCTTGTCCTATCATTATCTGCCCATGTAAAAAGTTGTTCACTTTCTTTTTTTTAAGCCCCCTTTAAGAAGAGAAGGGCCACAATGAGGCTTCTCTGGAGCCTGGTCTTTTCCAGACTGAACAACCTCAATTCTCTCAGCCTGTCCTCATAGAAGTGCTCCAGTCCTCCAATCATCTTCCTGGACCTCCTCTGGACACTTTCCAGCAGGTTCAAATCTTGTGTTGAGGACCCCAGGCCTGGATGCAGCACTCCTGGTAGGGTCACATGAGCAGAATCACCTTCCAGGATAAGCCTGGCTTTCTGGATTGGGAGTGCACACAGCTGACTCATGTCCAGTTTTTCTTACATGAGACCCCCCAAGCTCCTTCTCTGCAGGGCTGCTCTCAAAGAGTTTCTCATGGGTCCACATGATTAGCCTGATTTTTTTTTTTTAATTTAAGTTACGATACTATTTTTTAATATGTGGGAAATAAATAAATCCGTGTAATAATGTTGCACTGGGTTCTGACATTTCCTGATTGTCAGGAGAATTGAGAGTCACACGGATTTGTCAGATGGCACATGAGAAAATGCAAAGTACGGTGGCAAACATGATACAAATGCAGGCGTTAAATCCTGCTTTCATTTGTGCCATGCAGAGTCTTGGTAGAAACCTCTTTTGGACATTCACTAGGGTATATAAGATCAGAATATTATACTGTGACTTGCATTTTAAGGCATGCCATTGCCTATGATTTTTAAGGGCATTCATGAGGACGTACATATAATGTATATGATGATGATGATGATGATGATGATTATATATGTGGAAACAGCTCCTCTGAAATCTGCATGCACATAATTTAAATGGCCAGCTCTGTTCCTGGGTTTTGTGTCTTTATTCCTTTATCTATGATCTTTCCTTTTAAGACATTCATTGGATATAATTGATGGAGTTAATGCTTTTGTTTTTACCTCTGCAGGGCCCATTTTTAGAAGTCATCTTGTCACTCTCTCATTCACTGCCCTTGCCCTCCCTCTTCCTTCTTACTCTGTTAAATCAGACTCCATTTTTCCTCCAATTGCTCTGCACAACCTTGCATTCTGCACATTGACCTTTCATATGCTGCCGTTTGGATCACCAGCTCTAGCCATTACATTAGCAACACACAATTACACCCTCAAGGTAGACTCAAGTGCAGATCCTACCTCTACATAAATACCTTAATGAATGGAAAGGTGCTGATGTATGTTTGAAGTATGTTTTCAGCTCACGTACGAGAGAGGGATTCTGCAGAGACGTGAAACCATGGGTAGTGATGGAAACATTTCCCAAATGTTGCTGTTCTGCCACAGTGCCCTCTGGATGGTGCTGCTCTCTGAAGTGCCCAAGCATTGTTATTTTTTCTAGAAGTTATTGCCAAAGCCACACCCGGATGTCACAGCGGGGCTGTCACATGTCGTGAGCTCAGATGGGCAGCTCTTGCTTAATATGAGCACTTTCAAAAAAAATGTTCTTGGTGACTTAATTGGTCAATTTTCCTTTTGATAAGAACCCCCATCCTGATATGCTGTAGTTTTGTGATATCTGTTGCTGTTTGGGAGTATGATGCAGACATTAAAATACCTATGCTTTTTTCCTATTCTTTTTTTGTTCATTCAGAATTCAACATATATTTTTCTGTGAACTCACATCAGAATTAAAACAAATCTGGCCTCCCTCCTAAAAAAAAGAACAATCGGAAAATGAAAGATGCCAAATCTGGCAGATGAAAGAATCTGGCCCATGGCTATGTGGGTAATGAACATAAAGCTACATGGGTCATGATCTAATGTCTTTGTTATAGTCTTACAGTTGTGATAAATTGAGCAATATGTGGTGGTTTCCAACCCATTCAAGGTATTGTTTGTCCAGCATATCACAACTAAAATTTGCTGTCACTCCAGACCACTAAGAATGAGCTCTCTTTCTCCCTTCTAGGAGGAATTTTGCTGTGAGAAAAGATGGGAACTGGACAAAAGGAACAGTGTGATGCTATGCCATTCAATCTCTGTGGAGAAAGAGGTATCAGTCTGCACAATGTCTCTCAAATGCCCTGCTGGGCATGCGATACTGACTGTATGTTTGGCCTAGAGGAGAATCTCACCACAGATTCCAATATCAATTCAAATAGCCATAGTTCACCAAAAGAACCATCAGATATTATTTTACATAAAAGCAGGTAATATTGCTCTTATATTCTTCACTAATTTGACTTTGCAAATAGGTTCCTCCACCAATTCACGGAAATCTTGCTTTAGCTTTGTTTACAAAAAAATTCCCTCTAAGATGAGTAAGTGTAAAAAAATCTGTGGCATGAGTGGTCAGTGTGTTTAATTAACCAGTTCAAAAGAAGTGAGGAAAAGAGACCACTTCTGAAAGTTCCCAGATGGAAACCAACTTGTTTCCAGTGGAGCTGCTTCCCTCCAGCATATTCTAGGCTATGCCAGTATTTGATATGATAACCTCAGTAAAATCCAAAGTGAAGTGATGGAATAAGTAAGTGTGTGGCGAAAAGAAAGGGAATTTAGCCTCCTTTTGCACTCCTTATAGTAAGGCTTATTCAAACCTTGTCCCTCACAGAAAAGTTTCTTCACTGAGAGTACCCTGAGGAGGGGAGATGCTGGGTCAGTCAATGACTGCCTCGGTGGATCTTCGATCAGCTGGCAAACACACGCAGCCTCTGGCTGAGGCAGCTTTCAGACAGATGGACTTCAAATATGCAATGCCTTTTTGCTGGGCTTGAAAGGATCAATGGTAGCAAAACCTAAGCATGCTGACAACATGGGCTCTGTTGGGATAAACACAACTGAAACTCTGCAAGGATTGTGAAATTGGGAGAATATGGCATTTCTTTGTATGTCATGTGCAGAAGGAGAGCTGTTGCACAAACATTTGGAAGCTTAGGTCAATTTTCATCATCCAAGGATTTAAGTCAAATTAATTCACCTTTTTTTCCGAGTTAATTAGACAAGCCTGCTTGCTGGACTAGCAGGTCAAAAAGACAGTCCATAGCTGAGGGTTTCTAAGCAGTTTTATCCCATTTCTACCACGGTTTGACTTTTCTTCCTTTGCCTGCAGGGTCACAGTGTCACACAGGCAGGGACCCTGCTGGTACAGGATCTCCATGACTCGCCTTCCTCCAGCCCGTGCTGTACTGCTCTAGTGCCATCCTCAACAGCCAAGCCACAAACATGGGATGAGGAGCTGATTTACAGCAGAATGCAATGCCATGGCATAACCCAGGCCATCAGGGAAGTCTGAATGCATTTGGGACAATCATTTATGACTGGCAAAAAGGGGGGAAAAAAGAAAATAGTGAGGAGGAAACTGCTGCTTTTGATTTTGACATTTTCTAATAGAAATCCTTTTATTTTTCATCCCAGTGGGATCTTTCAAGGCTAAATTCAGTCACGCTTACTTTTCAGAAGCTAAAACAAAGAGTCTCCCTGCAACACACAACTGAATTCAGTTCAAAGCTAAAGCTTCTTGGTCAGGTTTCCCTCTGGGTCAACTCAGACAGATACAAATTTTCCTGCTTTACCCATGCTGCTGCAAAACAGAGAATAAACTGTCTGAACAGCTCAGCCACTACAATATGTTTCCCCATTTAGCCTGCTCAAGAAGCAGGTGCTGGTGGGAAGTACAGCGTTCACAACCAGCACACATCCCCACTGACACACTTTTAATGCAGAACATAAAAATATATAATAAAAATATTTATGCAAAAGTTGAAGAATGGGCTGTGAGCTCTCAGCAGATAATTCTGTTTTCAATGGGATATGCAATTTTTCATTTGCTTTGGCAAATTTTAGCCTAATTAAAAGAACAAGTAGGTAACTACTGATAATATACGTGGATAAATTAGAGCAATAATCTAGTCATCTATCCCAAACCTATCCAGAAATTTATGAGGACTTTGATGAGGTGCAGATGGGTCCCGTACAAAAGAGACCATAATGAGGCCAGAGGACTCAGGATTAGAATTTTACGTGACCTCTGAAATTTTGTAACTCAGGGCCAGTGTTGTTCAGTTGCAGTAAGAGGCATGCAGAATGGTAGAAAACCCCATGCATGTCACTCTTTCACACTCTTAATGACCTGTTTAATCCACTGTGCTCTGCTGTCACATTCTTTTCTTTCAGCTCCTGCAAACTGACCTCTCTTTGTCTGGCTCCACTTGTCATACTTCAGTATTTCAGTCACAACAACCCTGTGCAGTGCTACAGGCTGGAGGCAGAGTGACTGGAAAGCTGCCCTTAGGGAAAGGACCTGGGCATGCTGGTTGGCAGCACTGAACATGTGCCAGTGTGTGCCCAGGTGGCCAAGGCAGCCAGCGGCATCCTGGTCTGGATCAGCAAGAGCATGGCCAGCAGGACCAGGGCAGCAAGTGTCCCTCTGTACTTGACACTGGTGAGGCCCCCCCTTAAGTCCTCTGTCGAGTTCTGGGCCCCTCACTACAAGAAAGACACTGGGGTGCTGGAGAGACTCCAGAGAAGGGCAGTGGAGCTGGGGAAGGGGCTGGAGCACAAGTCTAATGAGGAGCAGCTGAGGGAGCTTATCACTCTCTACCACCACCTGAAAGGAGGTTGCAGCTAGGTGGGTGTCAGCCTCTTCTCCCAGGCAACCAGTGGAAATGGCCTCAAGTTGTACCAGGGGAGGTTCCCTTTAGATATCGGGAAGAATTCTTTCACTGAAAGGGGGGTTAAACATTGGAAATGCTGCCCATGGAGGTTGTGTAGTCACCCACCACACTGTCTTGTGTAAACCTGATTACTTCACTTCCACAGGTGTCCACTTTCTGCCATCCTTGATGGTCAAGGCCTGGATGTTTCCCTCTGATTATATAAAACAGGATGCAGGGCAGTTAAATAAAACAACAAAACCAACTGAAAAGGCCGTCCTTCTCTAAGGACAATGTTGTACCTTTCTGACTCACATTCTGGCTTCCTCCCATCGTCCTCCCCTCAAGAGGAAAAATCCATGCTGGATCCCAAGACCTGGGCATCGTCTGACATCTTCACATCAGAAAACTCTGGAAGTGACTGCTCCTGCTCCCTGATGTTTGATCCCAGGCCTCCCACACACATCAAGATACAGGAGGCTCAGTACCTTGGAGGCCGGTATGGTAAGAAACACAAATCCCTGCTGAGAACGCAGGAGATGTGAGTCAGCATGAGCAAGACCCAGATTACTGTGAACAACAGCCCTGCTGAGCAATAGCAACTTAATCATAGTCAGAGTCAGTTTTGTGCTCTTACCAAAACAACCAACATCTCCATTTTCCAGGATCCATAGGAGTACTGTGCCATTCAATATTTTGCATTCTGGCTGCAAAAAATCACCATTCTTTTTGCTGTCTGTAGCCTTAAAAAATGACATATTTTCTCAAAAGAAGAAGATAATCTTTTAACTTGTGATTTCAGTCAGTAAAAAATCCTATCACCTGCTTAACATGTCGCTTTTCACTTTGGAATCTCATAGTTATCAATCATAGGCTGTATCTTGTTGAAAGAATAGGAGACTTGAGGCAGCACCAGGGCTTTTTACAGCCTGAACTTTTGATCAAAACACAGTCAGGAAGAGATCCACACACAACTTCTGCTTCAACCACTGCTTGCTTGCCTGTGCACATTAGAGATGCAGAGGTCTTTGCACAGATTGAATTTAGATGTTTAGAACAACTGTTCACTTCTCTAGCAAGAATCATAGGTGCCTTTACATGTGGCAGGAAGATGCACAGAGTTCCTTGTTTATAATAAAAAGAGTTGCCTTTGCTCTTCCCCTAACTCCATTTGAGACGTTATTAGACTTCATCTTATGTCAAAAAAGAAGCTCTGAAATGAAATGAAATCACCATAGAACCATATGCCACACTGCTGAGGCACAGCAAAAGTAAGTTAAATTCACTATTGCAGCTGCCAGAGTGAATTTGTCTGTTTTTATTGGTATATGACTCAGCTTTAATATTTTTCTAAGACAGTTCTTGATAGTCTTATTGACAAATAAGTAACATTAATAACACAGAAGAGTTGGTCACTTCCTTCCAACCACCCTATACATATTCTGAGCATAAAGGGAGGCAAAACAAACTAGAGCATCCAAATGTTCTTGTTTGGAATGGAGTACTCCTAACCTTTTTGCCCTGGACAGATTTTATCATTAGTCAGAGAAAGCATTATTCTGGGCAAAGAGTACAAAAGGTAGAAGTACTGAGTTCCTATCCTAGGTCGGACTATTTCCTATGGGGATCTTCAGCAGCTCTTCTCACAGCCTCAGTTTGTTGTTAGAGTTCAGAATACGATCTATTTCCCTACAGCACATACACAGTAAGGCCTTATCAAACTTTCAATGAAGTACCTGGTGATTCTAGGATGGGAATATAAATGATTGCTCCCACTCCCAAAATAATTAGTTTGGCACCAGAGGAAGAAGTCTCCTGAAGCTTCTGGAATGAAATGGGAAAGAAAAAAGAGGAAAGGAGAAGAATTGATCTGCCCTTAGATAACAGTTGAACAGATGTTCTCACATCTCCTAACCTCACATTTACGTGATGTTGCACATCGGCAATATGAGGTTTTTCTTGTGAGCAGCACCTTTATTTATTGCTGCTGAATTAATTTTCCTTTAAGAAATAAAGTTCTTTTACTACTGGTATTATTGGTCTGCTCTCTCCATTTTCTTACAGCTTTGAACTAAATCCTGTCACCGCTTCTTTCTCCTGAAGTGATTCAGAGCACTGTGCTTTGGATCACAAGACTGCAAAGTGTCATTTGGTCTCTTTTAACTGTAACCACAGACAACAAAGGCAGCTGGCTTTGCCACGACTACTGGATTTTGTAGATGTCTGAAAACAAGCCATAAGTGAAATATCTGTGACGTTATGCATTTGTGATACCATTGCAAACAGGAGCATTTCCATTTCTGTAGGCTAACCCCTATTCTCTCCTCCAAGAGTCTGCCATCAGTCCCTCACGCTATCGCTTCCATCCTGAGGGGCTGTGTGCAAGCCAGGGATGTTTATTAGACAGAGTTAATTCCTTTCAGGCTCCTTCTATGCGTGGCGGTGACTGACAGAGGCGGGTGCTGTTTCCAAGTGTCAGTGGAGTATGACCTCGAGTTAATACACTGAATGATGAGAGAAAAGAAGATTCATTCAGCATGTGAACTCTGTGCTGAGATTAGCCAGAAGTACAGAGCACATACAAATCACTGTTTTGTCAGCACAGCACTTGGCGGAGTTTTTAAATATTTCAGCTATTCGAAGCCATCATCTTCAAGGCCAGGGCAACTGAAAAAGAGGAGGATCAAAATAGCATTTCCAATCCAAACACCATTGTTTTAAATGTGAGATTTGGACCTGAATGCTTAAAGCAATGCATGGCAGCCACAGCCCCAGGTTTGATGTGAAAGGACTTGCAGTAACATGCACAGAGCTGTTTACAAAAATCAGAGAAGGAACCACAGGATATGTAGCTTTTCAGTGGTAGAAGCCTGTTCAACTCCAGCCTGGTGAGGAGAAATAAGAAGTTACAAGGATCTCCATAGTCTGTTTGTCTGCTTGTGCTAATTGCTCTCATTTCAGTTGCCTGTGGCCATAAGTTGGTCTTCCAGATGCCATCTCTACATCTGGTATTAGCAGAACAGTCAGGGGCCACACAGGCCATAGTGGGTGACCTTTTCTCTTACCCAAGCAGTTCTGTCCAGGCCTGAGTGTGTCTGTCTGGGGGCCACTGTCTGCATTAGTGTTCAGGGCATGGATCTTTTCTGTACTCGGATAAAACATTAGAAGGTTGGGGGAAACCCCTGGAGAATAGCAATGTTGGGATTTTTTGGTGTGATTTCTTTCCAGCTATATAATTGGTCCTTTCTTAGAATTTAAAAAACAACAGAGCTGTTAACAGACGTATTGGAAGAAATACAGTTTCCCTCCCTCCTCTGAGGGAATTCTGGGTTCCAGCAGTAACTATTACCAGAAGCAGGATTGTAGAGAAGATACCAAATCTCTTTCTATCTGTGCTTCCTATTGTTGATTCTGACAACTACATCCATTTAGGGTCAGATTCTATCATACATTGCTGCTTTGAAGCCAGCAGACAATAAATGCAGAATTTAGAGCATAATAACTCCAGTACTTTCAGTACAAAGAATCCTCTGTTCACCTCTCCTCACTGCCTGTCTCCCTCATGCATGGTTCTCTTGACTTTGTATCTGACCCTGTGCTCAAAAACCTCTGCATCATCTATTTCTCTTGCAGTCCTAACTGAAAAGCTTCTTCTCTCTATTTCCATTGCCATCTATCAGGCTTTTGAGTCCCTTAAAGCAGCAAGACACAAACTGGTCCTGTGTTTTCTCAAAGGTGATCAAACCCTAAGAAAATTATCACTACCTTCTCTTCTTGCCCTTCTTCTGTCTCCCCCCAGCATAGCTGCCCCAGGGAAACAGACATACAAAAAATCTGCATGAGAGGCAGAAGACACTAAATGCCTTCTTTTGAGAAGGCACCCATATCTATCCTGGGCTCGCTGCAGCCCATTAAACCTAACACACCAAGATTCTGGGGTTGCTTTCTGTTGATAAACTTTGGGGGTTTGTTACTAACAACCATCAGTAGCTTTTAGGAAAAAGACAGGTTTTGCTGAAGCCTATTGCTTTTTTAACAGAGTAATTTACAAGTAGATACAGTTTAGATTACAAAATTATTTGCAGCACTTCTGTGCAACCTCTGGTTTTTTCCCCCAGTCACCCCCATCATCTGCTGACCCAACCCAGAGCTGACTGCACCTGAAGTTGATATAAAAAGTATCCCAGCCGATATTGGCCGTTTTGTCCCTCACTCTTTCCTTTTTCCCTCTGTTCATCTGCTCTGCCCTCTCACGTGGTTTCTCTCTGCTTTTCACATGGGTCACTTACCATGTGACGGAGTAACAAGAAGAGAAAGGAAAGGGCAGCTGTATTAACAGTTATGCAGAATTATGTATTACACATTTCTGTATCCCTACTTGTCAGGCCCTTGCTTGAAGAATGTGCTTTTGCCACGTGCTGTTGTGGGCAGGGTCAGTGTCATTTGCTTGCAAGGACATGCATACAAGGAAGACTCATTTTTGCCTCTGAAAGGATGCGTTGGCCAAACTGCCAGTGAACAGCAGAGTTGAGTCAGCAGAGCAAAATTATAATTAAAAAAGAGAAAGAAAAAAAAATAAAGGAAAAAAAATACCAGCCATCATTTCCTAGAGAGCTCTGCAAGCTTGCTGGAAACCTCTTTATAGCCTTACAAATGCTGTGAGCGGTGTGCAGGCAGTTGCCACTAAACGGTGCAAATGGGAGAACTGCAGGAGCTCACCATCTTTCCACAGCGTCAAGACTGGAAAATACCCAGAGCCTGCCATTCAGATGCGGTAGATTAGACTTGCTCTGCCACCTCCTGGCCGTACCAGACACCGAACAGAATTTAATGTGCTAAACAGCCTACTTCGTATCTTAATCTCTTTCTGGTGAGGGGCCTGACCCAAGGTTCACTGACGTGACCAAGCTGTAACCTCGCCCTGGAAAGTATATGCAGAATGAATGGATAAAGCCTTCGGGACCATAAATATGAAACAAAAGCTTTGCTGTGACCTTCACACATATATTTTAAAACACAATGAAAACATTAGAATTCTTTCTATGCCTGATTCCCATACAAATGTGTTGTAGTAGAGTTTCTCACCTTACAGTGGGGGGGAGATCATTGCCTCTCGAGTTATCCTTGATGTTGCAATTGTCAGGCCTCATTCCCCCAAACATTCAGGAATCTCTGCCTCTTTATTGCTCTGTGGAGAGGAGGTTCTGTAAGTATACAAACAAGGACTACATAGTTGTTTGTTTTGTAATAGGGGACTATATTATGGAAAAAAGGCTCTAGTTAATATTCTTCTTATTTCCTTCCTAGCTTGCAATGTCTGGTAATATTTCCTACTAATGTTGGTGCAGGGATGGAGATAGATATTGACTTTCATCTCTGTACAGAATTCTAGCTTTACTGCTCCATAAACTTCTCCAAGAGAATAATAATAATATGATGTCATGATTTATAAGCCCAATATAATTTTTTACATTTTTATACAGTTTCAAATAGTATTTGCTTTCAACAGTTTCATTTTATCTGAACTTCTATTCAATGGAAAATTATAGAAAATCTCTAGGAAGTTGTAGCCTAAGGACGTACAACCTTTGGCAATACAAGTCCACTAGTAAAGACGGAATATGGGTTTCAAGCCCTTGTTGCTCCAAGTCTGCCCTTTACTCATCAGTCTGCAACCCCCCGTCGTTATTCCACATTCATTAAGGACTCTGATAGCCCACTGAGTGAAATAGAAAGATTTTTCAGAAAACATAAACCCAGACAAAAGCAAGAGTGACTGCCTTTTGAAACCCACATCACCTTCGCTCTGCAGCTGAGTAACATCAATTTCATCTGGGAGGAGCACACTCTTTCCTTGGTTTACATGTGTGTGAACAAGTGATGCATTTTTAATGAGATTTATTTTCATGACAGGAACCTCATTGACAATTTGCATTAAAGACAAGCTAAATGAGCTGTTCAAGAGTAGAACAAGCTTTCTCACATTTGTTTCCTTTAATTAACCCATATAGGATGTTAATTTTGGATTAAGTCCTGTCTTGCATCATTTATGAGATCAAAGTTGTCCTTCCATAAAATCTTGATCACCTTATTTTCTCCATGTTAACCCTTTGAGGACATAACACAGAGAAAAATTACAAGGGCATTTGTTTTAGTGTTCTACCACAAAAATACAGTAACTTTTTTTCTGTTTTCTCTCAAGTGTCAATTGTTAAAATTTCCAGCTGGACAGAAATTTTTATTTCCAGACAGGTTTACTTTAGGTACCTAGTCATTTACTGGAATTACCAAGTCACTTCCCATGTTAATCGAAAAGAAATGATATTATATGAAACCCTAGTGACCTCCAAATGGAACTGAAACCTATTAGGTCTGAAGTACAGTTCTCTACCATATGTGCTAATAAGTAATTGGTAGCAGTAGATGTCTGTTATCATCCATAGGGATCGGCTGCATGAGGTAGAAACTCAATCAACAAATTTGAGGGATGTAGGAAACATCCTTCATCACCAGCTAATACAGATACTTGCCAACAAACAAACATGGAGATGCAAGAAAGCCTTGGATTGTTTCAGTGTTGGATCAGAAAGAACAGACATAAGGAGCTGTATAGATGCTGGTTCTGCTTTCTCTCTGCTTACTCTCCTTCCTCATAGCTCCTTCCTCCCTATAATATTAAGTCCAAGTAAAATGTCCCAACTTTTGCTCCTGCTGGCCCTGCTCCCCACTCCACACCCTGCAGTGCTCTGCTCTCCACAGGAGAAAGTGCCAGCCCCGGGTTGCAGCATGGAGCTGCACACGGGCAGATGAGCTGGCAGGGAGAAGCTGGAGGCTGGAGGGTGCTCACTGCAGATGTCACAGCCAGGAGTTCAGCTGCCAAGCGAACAAGCTTCTACTGAGGGTGTTCAAAATTAAAATTAGTCAGAGTTTATGATTTGGCCAAGATACATTATCCTGGAGACAGTGAAAGGCACTTGCTTGATACCAAAAATGCCTTTCCTATGAAGCCTGGAAAAAGTAATAGTGCCAAGCCACGGTACTGTAAGGTTTTTAACCAGGCCAATATAATTGCCATACTCTAATTTTTATGTGTGATTGAACAACTTCAGATAAAATTTTACAAAGTGTGGCTGACATAAGCTGCAGGAAAGAGTGCCTAGAAAGACAGTGTTGTAAAACATTTCAGATACCACTGCAATGTCAGCCTTCTATGACAGGACCAAAAAGTCTAATCACATCTCATGGCAGTAATGGAAACACCCCTTACCATCATTCCCAGAGCAGGAAGCATGGGAGAGGCATCTTGAACCTCTTTATTGACTCCAAGAGTCACACCAGAAAAAAGTTAAGGAACAAAGCACGATATATACATTATTCAAAGGATACAAATCTAGGCCTGGACACAGATTTGGAACAGGGAGTCTCTGTGCCGTGAAACTGCCAGCACAGCCCTGGTTCTGGTGTGGGTCAGCAAACGTTCTGGAGAAAATGTTTGTGCATGGTTTGGGGGCTGACAAAGGCTGCAAATGATTCCCAGTAGGCAGTTTGGATGCAGATACCTTGTTTTGGAGGCTGCATGAGTTTAGCTGTGTCTTGCCAGGAATTTACCAGGTGCTTACTAACTTGTTTACTAGCAGTTTGTTTACTACCTAACCAGTTTGTGTACAAGAAAAGAGAGGTTCAAACAGGCTCATAACCCTAAGGAATGACTGTGGTCACCCAGGGAGATGGTGCACCTGTATCTTACTCCCCACTTACTTCCCCTTTCATTTATCATCAAAGAAATAGGCCAGTGGTGCTCAGCTTGTTAAAGTTCTCAAGCCAAGCAGTCAAGCTTCCTGTTGGGAACAACAGTGTTTAAAATTACATCAAAAGAATAAGGGGGAAGGTAATTTTTATACCCACAGCAGAAGACCAAAAAGATACCATATCAGGCACATTTTATCAGGAGATGAAGCCAAGGATCATTACTTGGAGGATTCAAAAAATGTTGTTAGAAACTGCACTTTTCCCCACTTCATTCTTATCATGACATCTTGGCAAAGTGCTAAGAACTATTTCTAGGGAAGGGGTTATGGATGCTGGCAGACAGGAGCAGATACCATCACAAGAGATTGAACCTGAAGAACATTATATGCCAGAGTAAAAAAAAAAAAAACTTTTGGAGCTAGTGAGAAAAGATCAAAAAGAACTAACATGGCAAAGTAACAACTGCAAAGGTAAAAATGACAGAAGATGTTTTTAAATTGCGTGCAAGAGTCCAAGCATCATAAAGGGAGCAACAGTTAGAAATGGGAGAATTTTAAAATGACCCAAAGCAACATGAAGACAGAATATTAAGGAACCTTTGCAAATAGGTAGAGAGTAATTTCTCTGAGGAGTGAAAAAATTACTTAAATCAGTGCCATCCAGAAATGAATTAAAATCAGTGAGTTCCAGTCCAGAGGGAAACTTTAAAGCTAGATTTTGGAAAGCAAATACAGTTCAGTCTGCCATCATTCTCTTTGAATCCAGTGACATAACTGGTGCTGAAACTCTGTAAACTTGTAAGGAGCAACATAAACCCATCACTGATGATAATTTAAAGCATACGATTAACAAGGAAGGAAAAAGAGAACTAGCTCTCTGGTGCCATCAGTCACAAATCAGTCAGGCCTAACTCAAGGCTGCAAAACTTGGAGAATCTGACAAGCTTACAAAAATACACCAAAAGATTCTTCTGACAGATAATCTGCAGTATCTGTCTTCTGACAGATACTGCAGCCCCCTTCAGTTAGGAAAGTTTTAAGGGCTATTGCAGAAGCAATTGAATTGGGAATAGTTAAAAAAAAAAAAAAAAGGAAGTGGCCAAGAAAGAACAATGATGTTCTGAGAATACAAGCAAAAAGCAATGCATATTCCTGTGTTTAGATCCTTCAATCGAGAGCTGTGTGGATTAACCTAGTGGGAGGTAACATAAGCCTGCAGCCAGCTCCAAGAGCTAATACTGTGTTGAAATTTTGAAATGCAAATCTTGAGGAGTAATTATGCAAAAACTCTTACTAGGCAAGTTTTTGGGGAAACCTTAAAAATAAATTGTAAAGAACCACATGAGGCAGCACTGTGTAGAATAGTAATTGCTACGCCAGGGGAAAGAAATGAAAGGAATGTGCTAAGAATGTCATCTCTGCTGTGAAACACTGAAGTTCCCCAGAGCATGAAGTGAGAGCTAACAGAGCACTGTAACCACCAGTACAGAGCACTGTAACCACCAGTACAGACACCCATCCCATCCCATCCTACAGCAAGAGAAGAGTTGGGCATTAGAGGCACAAGCTCCAGGCCTGGGAGAACACCCTGACCTACAGGAGAGAGCAGGGTCAGTTCCAGAGCATGTCTGGAGGTTTGAACTCTCACAGCTACACAACACACCATCAAAAACAAATGGGGTACTCCGCATACCTGATTTTGCTTACAAATAAAGATCAAGCCCTCTCTTCACACATCTTCAGCAAGTCTGGAGTAGGTGCAATGGATTCCCAGTAAAGACCTGCAAGTAGTGACCGATCAGCATTCTGATATTTGTTTGCTCAGGACAAAAGCAAAGTCCTTAACTTCGTTAAGTCCATCAGCAATGTGGCTTCTTGTAATGAACAACCAACCTCAGGTTCTTTTCTGCACCTTGATCCACTCAGAGGAGAATTTACAATTCAGCTTTACAGTTACAGTTAAAATTTACCTTTGCAACTGCCTAATTTTTACGATTTACATGGACTGCTTTTTGGCCCTGGAGTAGGTTTTTGGCCCTGCTCAACATGCTGCTGAAATGTCTGCCACTGGGCCATTACAAAAAAACCACCAGGGATGGAGTCCAGTGAGCCCCTTCCTTCTGCCTAAGCCCAGCACTCCCTATGTGCTGCCTGTCCCCAGCCTGAGGAAGTGTAGCCTGGTTAGCTCCCAGCATCACTATGAAGAGCAGGCAGGACAGCAACATCAGCCCAGGTGCCTTCTGGACAGGAGAATCAGAGAAACACAAGAAAAGAGCAACAGCCTTTAATCAGTTGCTGCTGCCTGGTTTTGAAGATGGTCCTCTCAGGGTGATGTGACAATTCTGGCAGGCTGCCTGTGATCCCAGCCTGGGCTCTGTCTGTATTAGAGAGGCACTATCCAAACTTGTCTCCAGAATTTCAGCCACGCAGCCTCCCTGCAGTAGGGCACTAGTAAGGGAGAGTGTGAGCACATACTGCATACAGAAGCAGGGAGCAGGAAACTTGGTTCCTTTCTACTGCATGTTCCATTGATCTCAAGGACTAAAGGACCTGCCATTTCTCCATCTACTTGGGTTTGCACGTGAGAAGCAGGGGAAATAGTGCTCATGTTCCTTTGAAGAACACTTTGACTGTGATGGGAACCAAGGGGACACACTGCTGTGGCTAAATAGATGCAAACCTCCTTCCCAGTGCTGGATGGATGCAGCAATAAATATACAGTTGTAAACTCTGTAACCTCCTGAACTAGCACAGTATAAGATTAGAGGTAGCACCTTAACTCTGCACCCTCACGTGTGGGCATCACAGTGTATCTCTGATGACATGATTATACATGGCTTCTAAAATAATGTAATATTAGGCAGTTTTGTTCTACAGCCTTATTTATTACTTCTGAGTCTGTTGTCTCTACTTAATCTTTTCTTGCCTGGAAGAACATCACTCCATCAGTGAATCAGCATCTCCAGAGAGGAAATGAAATGGAGACACGTTCATAATATACAGCAAATCGCTGTCTTAACACTCAGTTAATGTTCCACAGTGGATTAAGAATTATTGTCCTAGTATTTCAGCTTAGTCCAGATTTAGTGCCCCAGTGGAAGAATTAAGGACTAGATGAAACAGTGCATGTAACGCTACTTTCTAGAGCAATACAGGGGCATGTTGCTATCACAGTCACTAAGGCAGGTATGTAAAAATCAAGGAGCTGTTGCAAAGTGGTTCCCTTTTTCCAAAAGTTCGAGTAAGGGGAGAAAAATTACAGTGGTACTGGTGGAAAGCAAACAAAGATAAACTGGTTAAACAAAATTATTTTGCTGTGTGCAGTCATAGACAAAAACATGACTCATGCCTCCATGTTGTTACGGATCATCCAGTTTGGTACTGCCTGGAATGGCCACAAACGAGACTTTACGGCAGCTGATGCACAAGTCCTAAACCTTTACTCTCAAAAGACTCCCCTGAGGGCTGAGGTTTTCAGTGAGGATCTAAATTTGAGAGTGATTTTCTCTAAAATTCCTACTTCTATCCAAGGAATATTCTTGCAGCTCCATATCTGCCCACTGCTCTCCCTTTCCCTTCTCTGGCTCTGACGTACTCTTGCAGGTTTGTGGTGACTAAGAGTTGTTGAACTGTGTGTGTTTTGATGGGTTCTGAACTGTAAAACCCAGGAAGAAAAGTCCCTGTGAAGGTTCCTATGATCCTCAGTCTTCCTGCCATTTCAAATATCAGCTGTGCCACCATGAGCTCACACATCTGACTCACTGCTTCTAATCTATTTCCCTCAACTCAGTTTTGCTTTGGCAATATTGCCACCCCCACGTCTCTTGGTGACTGAACACTGAGCAAATTAAATCCTGGTCTTTCTCTTTGACTGCCTCCTCTTGTTCTCAGTTTTTATAACTGAGATGCTGCCATATCCCTTTTCCTTCAGGTGAAGTAGCCAGACAGCTCTGATTGTTCACAATACTCTTTTATACGTTAGGCTATACCTAAACACAAATGATTTTTCTTCTGCAGTGTTTCTAAGACTCAGGACAGATCACGCCCTTGACCACTTTATCTTCTGCCTGACATTATCTGCTCTGTTTCTGGCCTCCCTGAGACTGCAGCCAACTCAAAACACAGCCTCAGATCAACATCAATCCCTGCATAATGATGGTATCATTACCACTTATTTTTCCCTCCTCATCCTCCATTTCCCCCTACAGCATTATTTTCTGCACATTACTGCTTCCTGCAGTGCCCTTCTCAACCTGCTTGTCTGTTTCTGACATTTCCCTTACTGTTCCCTCCATTCTGACAGCAGTGCTGACTCTGAGCACCAAGTATGACTTGTTTGTCACTCTGTTCTCTTCCTTTCTCTCATGTTGCCATGATATAAATGACTTTTTTTTTTGACCTGGCAGAATAATGATTCTCCACGTGCCAGTAGAGCTGTCTCTGTCCCAGGAGCCCAATGCACAATGTCATATTTTACCCCATCTTTCTTCAAATCCTTCTTCAAAACCTATTTACCTCTAAGACAGAGAGTGACATCATAAAACCAGAATAACCAAAAACCACAGTTCCATTGGGCTTGCTCAGGGAACTACAGCCAAGCATTTCTTCCTTGTGCTGCTAAATAAAATCCATTGTGTAACAGAAAGGGAGATGATAAATGGTATTACTGAGCATGGCATGAAATGCAGAGACTGAGAAAGAAACCTCAAGGTTTTAAGATAATTCTAAACTCCTCATTTCTTCATTGAATTATATAATGTCTACATTGAACTGCACAGTCAAACTCGCCACTTCTAGCTTCATTCATCAGCCATTTCATGCACCCATTCCTGGGAAAAATACAGGGGGCTGCTGGTGCTGCTGGAATACATGACGCATTTCCCACTGACCCTGTGCAAGTCAAGCATTGTCACAGGCTTACACGCTGCAGCATCTTGATCTCTTACCTATTTCTACAGATTAGCTCTTTACTAATGTAGTAATTCCTTTTGTTGTCAGTTCCTCCATTTCTCTACATTTGTTACTGTAAACAGATATGAGATATTAACCTTAAACATTCAGGAGCTATCCCATTATTAGGCTATCTTCTAGCTTGGCTTAGAGAAGCTTGAAGGTGTGGTGGTTTGGGCCAAATTCTAAGGAAATGTCCAAAAGGAGTGTCTCCTCAAAGGAAGACAGGTTACAGCCATCCCTCCCCCACCAGGTTTGGGGGAAAAAAAGATTTTCCTCGGAGGAATGTGAAAAAAGAAAACAAAACCTATTTATTTCAGAAACACACAGGAAAAGAATAACAATAATGCTAAATAACAAAACCTTCTCGTTGTGAGAGAAAACCTGAAAGATTTTAGAGTCCTTCTGTGGGTGTAGTCTCTCCTCCTCAGAGCCGAGTTGGCGTGGGGGCCCCCTCCAGGCTGCTGGAAGGTCCCCCGGTGGGGTTCTGATGTTCTGGTGTTCTGAACAAGTCCAGAAGAGAAGAAAAAAGAAAGCCAAAGTCCTGAAAAAAACCACTCTCCATCTCTCTCCGAAGAAGCAGGCCAAAAAACTGGCTGAAAAGCAAGAAGAGTGCTGCCTCTGCTCCTCAGCAAGGAGCAGCTAATCTCTGTGTCCTTGAAGTACAGACTGTTTGAAAAGTTCACTCTGTTTTTTTCTCTCTGTCTTGCACTCACTTTTAAAAGCATAGAAAGGCACAGGAATCATGTCTGGGCATAGAGAGGTGATAGGGGATAAAACAGCATAAAGTCACCCCAAGACAGAAGGGAATGCCATTTATTTATGGCACTTACATGGGGTTTCTTTCCAGAGTTCCAGGAACACTCAAGGCTCAAAATGTCTTCTGTTACCACATCAGAAGCTTTCTGGTGAGTTCATTCTTAATATTAGCAAGAGTGCCCTCACTTTGAAGGTCCCTCATGTTGCTGCTCAGTGCAACTCATACTGTTTGGTCATGGAGCTGCTCTTGACCAGAACAAAGGCTTGCGAGTGCCTTTAAAGAAAGTGTAAATGGCTGGGCCTGGGGACAAGAACAGGAATAGGATGCTTGTGCTACTATACAAGCTAAACTCAATCATCCATCATTTCTGCTCTTCATTTTCCATGTTTGCCCATGCCTCATGACAATCCAGGAAAATTGAGGGACATTCTTCTCTGTCGGGGAGGTAGATAATGCTGCCAGTGTGAAAGAATGAAGTGGACTCTTATGAGCTCTCTGGCCTGTGTTTTCCACCCTCAGTGTTCTGTGATTCATCTAATTAAGGTACACAGCCTGCAAAACAAGAGGCAATTTGGAACTTCTACTCATTAGCTGGGCATGAATGGGATTTTTATTTTTTTCCTCTTAACTGTCTTAATTTTATCTGCCGCAGTTCTTCATGACTCAGACTCCAGAAGGGCTTATGATTGTGTGGGTTGCCTCTGGCAAAGGCAAGTAGCTTGAAAGTAAATGTCTGTCTGTCTGACTTTTAGTTCTCTCTGAAAACAAACACTGAAAAGCCTATTCCCTGAGCGACTGACCCAGCTGCTGTGTCTTCCCTGCTTGTTGGGGTACAAAATGATTAATCTCCTTCTTACACAGTTCAGTACTTAAAACATACGTGAAGGGGACACAAGGGCTTTCATATTAAGCAGGGATAAAAAAAGACTTGTTTTACTCTTAATGAAGAAATAATTTCCTTAAGAACAAAAAGCTCCTCACAGCCAGTGCTTATAAATTGCTTAATTGGAAATACACATAACAGTCCTGTGAGGATTATCAGAGTGCTTCAAGCTGGAATTAGAGTCAGGAAAGAAAAGTTATTTTAGAGATGCTAATAAAACAGGAGGTTGTGAAGGCTTCTGGGATATATACAGATGTTTTATTTTAGGCTTTGCATATAAAGCTGATTTTTAACCAATTTGTTATTGGTTTGCAAGCTCCGCTGGTTAGCCTTGAAGCAGAGGGGAGTGAAAATAAAGGAACAGACCCCCAGATCAGAGAATGATAGCTCCAGAAAGAAGATTGGTTTTTTTAGCTGAGACTTCAGCTGAGACTCCAGCGATCGCTGTCTAGGTATTTGACATTTCATAAATGTGCCAGAAACAGAGCTAAAGACATCTTTGGCAGTACCTTTCATTGTTTCCTGGTAGGTATCAAGCTCCTCAGCAATTATTTGCTTTCTGCAAGAGATGCCCACTGCACAGGTAGGCTCCTTGCCTGGGTGCAGTGGAAGTGCCTCCTGCCCCAGCCACCCTTCTCCTGGGAAAGCAGGGAATGGTAGCTCTCACAGCTCCACCACCACCAACTCCTCTGTCTAATGAGCTTTTCTGTGCAGGAGCAGTGCACTAACAGGGCTGCGTAATCCAGGGCTGCCTGGATTGTACGTACTTTGCTAAACACAGATATGGAGCCTCTCAGCGACTCACAGCCAACTTAAGTCACCACAGCTTCTCCTTTCCCTTGGAGAGAGCAGAGAGGATGGAAAATGTCCCCCTGCTCCTCATCTCTGCCCAGCGACCCTACACGTCCCATGCAAAACAATTTGCTTCAGTTTGTCGCTCTTTGTCTAGAGCCCAGTTCCAGGGTCAACTTCCATGGCACCTGAGGCCTTTCCGTCGCTGAATAAACCCCAAACCTTTCTTTGGTGGCTAACGGTAAAGGCACCTGCACCGCCTTCCTGCAGCTGCGTTTGCATATTTGGGTCTAGTTTGGACATTGTATCCGAAAGCTGTACTGTGGGATCACCAGACAGGCATGGGCAAGGGGCAGCCGGCAGCACTGGGGTCACCTCACAATTCTGGCGCCCCCTCATGGTGGCAGGGTCTTCTCACAGACCTGGAGTCACCTTGTTGTCGACAAAAATGGGATTCGTGTGCAAAAAGCCTGTAATTACACACTTGAGACAGACATTGATCATCTCAAAGTTGCACAAGCCTGGGTGCTCAGTGGTATTCACAAATCAAGCACACCAACTATCAAAACCTATTGCTATTTATACATTTTAGCAAACAAAGGAATTTGTGTTCATTGGCTACAAGTTACATAGTTCTCTTGTTAATTATTTTTCTATCTTTTGCTTATTAATGATTCTCTCATTACTCCTGCTAACTAGTACCATACTCGGTCTTTCTCTTCTTTTGGGTCCGTGGGTTTCTTGGGTCCGTGGCTGTGAGTTGGTGGTCACCATCTCGCCCTGCCAGAACTACCTTTTACCCAGCTGGAGCGGATGCAGCACAGTTGCTGAGTTGTCTTTATTAGCTTCTTCCTTATCTTTGGGGTCCTGCCAAATGTCTTTGTGGCCCATAAATTCTGCCTTCTTTGTGTCCACTATCAGCAGTGCACCCTTCTCCCCAAGCTTTGTTAACCTCCCCCGAGGTCAGAGATCACCTCGAGCCCTGAACCTTAACAAGGTAACTCTACCCACGAGTAATTTGTCTTTCTAACACCTGGACATCACTCAGGAATCGCTTGTTACCTGCTGTTTCACGGGTTAAATCTCCTTCCCTGCTGATTAGGCTTGAAAGCATACGAAGATCAAACATCAAAGAACGTCCTTTCTTAGGGAAAATTTTGCATATTCCGTGTTTTGCAGCACCCTCACGGGCCGGGGGGGGTGGGTCCCTCACGGAGGCTGCCGAAGGGAGGTGGCGCCACCTGGCGGCCGATGGCGGCGCGGCGGCCCAGGCCCGGCCGGTGCCCGCGCAGGAGCCGCCGCGGTGGAAAGTGAGAAAAGTCGTCAAAAAATAAAAACCAAACGCAAAGCAAGACAACGGGGCTGTGCGGAAATTATCACCTGCACAGGTGTAAGGAGCCGTTTTTACTTCTCCGCCGCTCAGGAGGGCGACAAGCCCGGACACACGTGGGAGAAGGGAAGGCGGCTGCTAACTCCTTTTTATTCCTATCCGGCCCTGCCCAGCTGAGTTTCCTTATTTTATGAGTTACAGTCTCTATTTTCTCTTCTAATAAACGGTGGTGTTTGGGTTCAAAAGCCCCACAGGGCTCATATGCTACTGATGCTGAGGAGAGGCGGAGGAAAAGGTGTCCCTTTGGAAGATGGATCCACTTCAAAGTTGTGCCGATTTGAGGACTGACTGTCAAAACTCAGGGAGCCATGCAGTGAAGCAGACAATAGCCGAGCAAAACTGGCTTTTCCGGCAACACTGCAGGAATGAAAGAAGAAGAAAAAACCACTTAAAGCATTTGAAATGTAAAATTTAAACACGAGGCTTTTGTTTTAAAATATCTTCCTTTTTTTTCCCCTTCCTTTTAGCTTGTGAGAGCAATATTCATTAGCAACTCTCCCAGGTCAAACAGTTTGTAGATTTTATTGAGGATGGTTTAAAGGATGGAAAATAAAAGCAGTAGCTACTAGAAAGTAAATCTGCAGTTGTCTGTTTAAAGTCTGACCTGATCCTAAAGGCAAAGAGTTGCCTGCCTGAATCTTAAAAAGAGTTGCACTGACTGGTCCCACATGGAGGCAAAACCTGGCAGGCTGGCACCAGTAAGGAACTGGGATGTTAGTCATGGAGTCCTGCCTGGCTGAGGCAGGGATCTTTCACTCTAAAAATAAGACTCATGCAGGGCCTCTTCTTTCACATCAGCCATGGTGCTTGCATGTGCCTTCATGCTGTAGGTTGTGTATCACGTCCAGTCATTTTAGAGCCTGAAATTTGGGTGTTCATCCCCTCCAAGGCAGTGGGGGCAAAGGCCCAGGCCATGATGGAGGGGGCTCCCCAAGTCTAAATATCTGCAAAAGGTGAATAAGAAAGGCCATGGACAAGTCTAGGTTTGGATTGTGTGATTTAAGTGATGTATTTTAGTTGATGGGTTGATGATCATGTGTGTTGGAACAGAACTGAGACATTTTGAAACCTGGTTCATGTTTTCCAGAGAACACAAAGCACCAATCTGCTGCTAGAATCTGTTAATTCTACAAAAGAAGAGCTGGGTAATTTTGTGAGAAAGCTACTCTCAGCCTCCCTGATCCCAAATTTGGGTAAATTGCCATACCGTACGCTTTCCTGAAGCTCACCAGATCTGAGTAAGCCTGTCTAAGCAAGCATGTGAATTTCTGAGTGCTTAGGGAACACACCTCTAAGCAGAAATCTAATTTAGGCAGAACTCTTTCTTCTTATCATTTTAGCTTTCCTTTCATGAAATCCCAAATTATACATGGAATGTAATTTTATCTCTGTCTGTCACCATGCCTGGCTCTGCAGGCTGGTGGAGAAGTAAGCCAAAGCCTGTAGCTATCAGCAAAGCTCAGTTCTACCCACGGGAGAAGTCCCATAAAAAAACCCCCATTTGATCAAGCAATCACCTCTATAGGTGAGAAGTTTAGTGTCTGCAAATATATGCATCACAGCTGAAAATAGTATCTCACTAAGATTTGTAAACTCAGAAAAAGAATCTGCTTACAGTGTCACTGCCTAACACCTTCCAGGCAGAAGAACGGAGATTTGTGTCCTATAGCTGCTCATTTTCAGCTTCAGTCAAAGCCTCAAAATTAGAAGACACTTTTAAGAAATACCGTCTGGATTTTCCCTGCAATCTCAAGGCAATGTGTTTTACAGAATCACAGAGCCAAAGAATATTCTGAGTTGGAAGGGACCCACAAGAATCATCGAGTCCAACTCCTGGTCCTGCACAGGACAGTTCCAAGAATCATACCATGGGCCCTACTTCTGTAAGCAGATTTTGCACAATCCATAAATATCTTTAGGTCCTTCTAATGGACAAAGCTTTCTAATTCTGCCATCTCCTGTCAGAACAGGTTTTACTGCAAGGTTTACCTTCATAAAAATTGTTTGTAAATTACTTACCTCACTCAAAAGGACAGAGGTTAAAGGAGAGATCTGGTGAACACAATGTATTTGGATTCTCAAAAGCCTGTGAGCAAGCTTCCACACCAAAGATTATTAAAGAAATGAAGCTGTCATGGGATCACAGGAGTTATTTCGTGGAGCAAAAAGGTGGTTACAGAATGGCAAAGGGTGAGGAAGAGTCAGCAGTGGGGGGTCCTGGATATTGGTGCGGGAACCAGTTTTGGTTTGTATATAACCTGTGGCTGGAGAAAGGAGTGAGCAGCAATAGCTCTGTGTTCACAGTGCTACTGGAGTTTTCCAAGTATCCAAACACCACACAGGTAGCAAGAGGCATCTGAAGGACCCCACTAAACCAAGTGGGAAAAAGAAGTGGCAGGTGGGCTTGGGTGCAGATAAATGTGAATTGCTGCCATAGGGAGTCATGGATGTGACTGTATCAACAGACTCAGAAAAGAACTAGACAAATTTGGGACAGTGGGCCAAAAGATGAATAGTGGAGGACTAGGCAAGGGTATACCCTCTAACATCCCCAATCCAACAGCCGTGGGCAATGAGGGAATAAGTAGGGAATGTACTGCTGAAAGTATCTCACTAAGTAAAATAGTATCTCACTAAGATTTGTAAACTCAGAAAAAGAGTCTGCTTACAGTGTCACTGCCTAAAACCTTCCAGGCAGAAGAACAGAGATTTTTGTCCTATAGTTGCTAATTTTCAGTTTCAGTCAAAGCCTCAAAATTAGAAGACACTTTTAAGAAATACCGTCTGGATTTCCCCTGCAATCTCAAGGCAATGTATTTTACAAAATCACAGAGCCAAAGAATATTCTGAGTTGGAAGGGACCCACAAGAATCATCGAGTCCTTACCCGTCTTCTCCCATTGCCAGTGCTGGAGACATGGCATGATGCTGGGAGCACCCAGCACCATGGGGTTTATGTTCCTACTTTGATGAAAATTCTGGTACAAGAAAATCTGAACAAAGACTTTCAGCTATCAAAAGAAGTGGGGTACTTTTTAATAATATTTTGATTGTTTTTTAGTGCTTTAACACTGTTAAAAACAAAAAGTAAAGTATTACAACATTATCAAAATTTTGCTATTCTTTAAGAATTATCTTGATAGATCTGGATTGGTTTTCTTCCTTGTAAAATGGGTTTTGGTTTTGAATTTTCATTTCAAATTAGAACTGAAGTATATTTTGTAATATTGTCATCTTTGGTGGAATAGAAACATCAATGTCCAGTCAGCTCTAGTGATTATTTCCTTTTCTAATGCTTGTCAGCCTCTCTTTTAGCATCCTGACATTCTCTGTGACCCTGAAGCCAAGCTCCATGAGAAAGTGGCAGGGGGTGGTTTCTGTGTTGCTGTGCTTCTCATAGCTTGTACTGTGGTTTGGGATTCTCCAGACTATTTTCCCTATTTCTGTTCAACTGTGGGATCTGCTTCCCACAAGGCATCTTGCCATACCGCCTCTCCCAATCCTTTTCTTCCCTTCCTTCCTCCCAGGTTTTCTTGCGTGAGTCTGACAACTCTGTGATAATCATTCCTCCTCCTCACCGCTCTCCACGGGGATCTGCGTGGGTGGGCATAGCTGGTGTACAGAGCACAGCTCTCTTCTCTCTATGTACTCATGAAATTTGCCAAAAGCCTTCCCACCAGCAATAAACTTCTCCTTCACAGGAGATCCATAGCAAAATACACACACATTTTACTAGAGCTGAAGCTGGCACTGGAAAATTATGACTGATTTTCCAAATCAAGCCTCGCTTAGGAGTCACCCCCAGAGAAATCTGGCTTCTTGGCTTCAGAGCAGCTTCCAAAGTGCTGGAGACAAATGCAGGCATCTTGGGAGCTGCAGCTCAGTGGTCATCCATGTCACCAGCTGAGTGTGGTGGTGCAGCAGAATGCAGAGCATTGCTGCTGTGCTGGCCAGGCAGACACGGGACAGTGTGGGACATGCCAAACCTATCAGCTGCATTTGGGGTGACTCACTCAGGGATGTGCGCCCAAGCAACTGAGGCGTGGGCAGGATTTTGCTCAATGCATCATCTGCTTGTGACAGTGCTTCCCCCCACACAAGGGAATATACCCTTTAAATTTCTCTGTTTAAATACCTGTCTTGCTGCCTGCTGGTGTGTGGGCTCCAACTAACCATAGTTGTAAAAAACCCAATACCTCCATGAGACTGGATCTGGGGGATGCGTCAGCCCAGAGCTCCCTAATGGTCAGCCCCAGCAGAGCTGCCAGGGCATGAGAGAAACTGAAACAGATTCCCTTTCTCAAATACAGGAAACATGGAAACAAATAAGTCGGAAAACTACATCTTTGGGGACCACATTCTTGTGGTGAAGTAGTTAGGGATAAACCTCCTGCTATGAAGGCAAGGACATAGTCTTGACCTTCTTTAAATGAGATCAGGGAGACGTCCCTCTCTGCATTCTTCCATGAAACCAATAATTTACTATGCAAGCTCAGAGGAGCCACCCCTTGGTTATAGCTTGCATGCACTAGTGTGTCTTGAGGAGATCTGTGGGTACAGTTGGTGGTAGAGTCTATACCCCATGATTATCATCGTCCAAACCAGCTACCCATCACCTGAAACAATTTGGGTAGCTGTTTTTATCAGAGCAGAGGAGGATCTGGATGGATCAGGTTTTGGCACAGAATCTGGTGGATCCTTAACCCTCAGAGAGCACAGAGGGTGAGATGTGCACATCTGCCTGAAGACCTTTAGATGAGCCTACAGGAGAAGTTGATGCTGGATGCCTTGCCAGGGTATTTTCCTGTACAGAGAAAAACCTGAGGAAGGAAAGGAGCTTGTTGATGGCACACAAACCAGACAAGGAGAGCAGGCTACTGGCACTCATGTTCACAGCAAACAGCTGCATAAGCTGAACTCAAACCTAAAAAATGAAAATCTTTGAAACCAATTACCATTCAACCCCTGTTGAGCCCCTCCTTCTGATTCATCACCACCTTTCAGCAGATCTGTGAAGTGTGGGTTCACCTCATCACTTGGGGTCATCCTCTGACAGCACAGTCAGCTACTGTAAGCCTGTGAAGGGCAATATTATTTTCCTCAGATCACATTTTTTGAGATAATGGCTCAGCAGTGAGAATGAAATCATCAAACAATAAGATGAGCCAAAGCAAAACCAGTAGATACTGGTGGGTGGTTTTGACCAATTGGCTAATAAAAGACACATCAATTTTATATTGCAAGTTTATTGTAGTAATGCAATCAGATTAAATGATTTTCACAGCTAGTATACCTAATTACATCAGGCTATGTATATATACTTTATTCCAGCATGTTACAATCTTTTTATCTTTAACCATGCAGCAAGTAATGTGCAAACACAATTAGAGGGAAGATTTTTTTTTCACCCCTAAAAAAGAGAAACCAAAATTACAAAAGTATGGCTTTATAAGAAAGTTGTATCATACAATGAACATTCATTTGTACTTGGGCATGGCAACATTCAGTCTTAATACGTGAACAACCGCATCTGTCACTGCCATGCTGATTCCAAAAACGCCAAGGGAACTGGGAACAGGGAAATGCTATTGATGTTAGAGATGGAAAATATATATCTATATACATTCAGAGTAGGAAAAACATTAAAAATGTGTTCAGGGTTTAAGTGTCACATTTATTTGTATGCTGAAGTCAGAGTTACGGAGCCTTGAAGAACACAAATGCACAAACGGTTTGTTTTCCTTGAGACCAACAAACATCAGTAGTGGTGGAAGTGACTTAAAAAGCGTTACTTCAGGTGCAGGGAGCTGTAACTGAGGTCAGAATCTGTCCTGTCCTTCCTGCTAATGATGCTGCAGAAATAGACAGAAGCATAGGGTTAGGAAGTCATAGGTAGCTGAATTTTGCTGGCAGCCCAGAAAAAAATAGAAAGACAAAGATGTATATTTAACAGATTTTATTTTTTAAAAAATGTGGTCTAGAATAAAGTGTGGCCAGCATCACAAACCCTTTGCTGGATGATTGTAGTTGCTGGCAAGCTGAAGCCCTTGTGCTTGGTGTTCGGGGGTAAAACACGCATTTCAAAAGCAAAATTGCTGCCTCTTTACAAGAGAAGAAGAAATGTCCTTACCTGTCAGCAGCACAGAGCCTGGGACACACACACTGACCGCGTGAAAAGGCTGCTTCCGTAGGGCATCGCTCAATGCTGGTACGAGGAGTGCAGTGGGTGAGTGCTGGCAGTCGGTTACGGGTTCGCCAGGAGAGGGCAGGCAGACACTCACACGTGTGCGACAAGAGGGCAGGCAGACGTGCGACAAGAGGGCAGGCAGATACTCACACATGTGTGACAAGAGGGCACGCAGACGTGGGACAAGAGGGCAGGCAGACGTGTGTGATGAGAGGGCAAACAGAAACATAAATGTGCAACAAGAGGGCAGACACACGTGTGCAACAGAGGGAAGGCAGACACGTGTGACAAGAGGGCAGGCAGACACGTATGACAAGAGGGCAGACACACACGTGTGACAAGAGGGCAGACACACAAACACAAGTGACAAGGGGGCAGGCACTGACACGGGTGTGACAAGAGGGCAGGCAGTCACACACGTGTGCACACACAACTGTGCATTTTCACTCACTCACACCCGCCCCACTGTGCTCACTGAAGTGCTTCTCACCAAAACCAAAGGCTGACACATACAGACCACTCACATCCTTACAATGCTACTCCTCAGAACTGAAATTAAAAAGATGTAACCTGCAGAACCAGCCTAAATCCAAAGATCAGAAAAGACTGTACCCTCTCCCCATTTGTCTCTTATGTTTATTCTTCTTCCCAGGTTCAGAAATACAGATCTTAGTGACACTTCCCAGATATGCAGATATGCAGAATGTAAACATCACCACACAGCACACAGCACCCAGTACCCTTTTGATTAACAAAGTCACCAACATATTTGCCATGCAAGCAAAGGGATTTTTCAAGACCATCAGGTTGCAGGAACTCTGCAAAATATTTTGAGTTTACTTTTGCTAATGACCTGGCTTGGAAAGAATGGAGAGAAAAAACCAACACAGACAGGGCTGAGGTAGATTTGGCCATATCTGATGTAATGTCACTGTATTGAGCAGGAAGACAAATGGGATCTCAAACTAACAGGCAGCTCACCACAATATAAGCAAACAGGGTTTAGGGAGAAGATTCCCCCATTCCAGCAGAAGGAGCGCTCATCCTGCAGTCATATTGCTACAGGCAATGGAAAGAGTTGTCACTGCCATGCTAATGACCTCAACTTTGGTCCACTGGGACTGCACATGGGAGGCCTGATGTGATTGAGGGCCAGCTGCTGCTTGATCTCTTGCTAAAATGGTCAGGAAAAGGAGGAATGAGGGGGCTGTGGAGTGATCTTTCCTGTGCGGGTAGTTGCCTGTTACACCCTGGACTGGATACACCAGAATTTTACATGTTGTCCAACAGTGGACCAGCAGCTTTCTTCTAGGCTGGGGTACCAGTCACAGGAATGCCCCAGGAAGAAACTGTTCAAGACAATTCATCTTCTATCCTCTCTCTTGGCAGGTGGATTGAGGGGAGCCTCCCACATGGACAAATGCATGCAAACAAGCATCCTGCTGTCTGCTACAAATCCACCCATAAAGCCTGAAGTGCCTGATTCCTGACCTCTGCATTGATCCCAACTATAGCAGCCAACAAGAGACCCCTGCACCATTTTACACTCACTTGCTCTCAGTGGGCTGCTCTGGCTCTCTGCGTACAGCCTCCTGCCTTAATAAGAAAGCTCTCTCCGGTAACGCCGACAGTCCCTACCTGCCTCCTTAGATTTGTAAGATGAACAGCTCTCCCCTCCCTCCTGTCTTTCCTGAAACTCTTCACAGCATGGAAACTCACATGGTTTCGAGCCAGTGCAACAGCACTGGATGATTTCCATTTCCTCCTTTCCTGGGATCTCTGCTCCCGGGACCTAATTACTATTCTAATAATATCCTTCACCAGCCTCCTCCGCCTCTCACCCACCGACATCCGGATGAGATACCGCAGTGCTGCTGGGGCAAACCCAATCCTGCTCCTCTGGACTCCCGGGGTGCCACAGGGCCCGTGCTCTGCACAGTCACTCTGGGCAGCCATGGGCAGTGAGAGCCTGCTCTGTCCTCTGCCTCCAGCTCCGGGCTTTCGGGGGCGTATGTGCCAGTGCTGGGGAGCCTGAGGGCTTGGCAGAAGCAGCTGAGCCACCGCTTATAATGCAAATCTGCCTTTGCTTCCCAAGCTGTGACAGCCTCTGTCTGCAGCACAGGCAGCCGGGCGAGCAGCCTTTCCCCAAAACCCTCACCCAGCACTGACCCTGCATTTCCCCGTTTGCAGCCTCCCCCACTGAACGAGGAGGAATAGACACAGATGGAAAAGGACATTCAAGTCCCCAGGGGCAGGGGTGGAGGGACACTGCAGCACCAGGGATGTGGGATTTCAGGAGAAGGGTTAACCGCTTCATGGCCTGCTTGCCACTTTTAGGGCTGGGCTGACATTTTCTCCACCTCACGAGCCAGCCTGCTTATTCACCTGGCCCAGCGCAGGTGGCACCGGAACTGAGGTCCTCCCACGACATGTGGGAAGAGATGGGTGGGAGGAGCATCCCAGTGTCTCAGGAAGGATGTTCCAGGTAGCTGCGAGTGGCACGTTCTGCAGCCTCACAGTAAATCTCCACCTGGCCATGGCTGGCATTGCCAGTGTCCACAGGAGGTAGCCCGTGCAGAGGGAAACTAAATGGAAGTGCTCCCTGTGCTGACGGAAAGAAGGGCGCAGGTCCAGCACGGCCTCCGTGGCACAGGCAGGGAGTTAGCCAGACGAGACACGAGCCATTTTTGCACAAAGCAATTGAGATTTGACTGCACATCCTTTCTTAGCTAAAAAGCGGTTATGGAAAGCGGTTTGTGCCCCACAGCCTTGGGCTCCAAATCCAGCTGAAGAGATGAGTGAGTTCTTCTCTGCTGCCCAGTACGGATCTGGGAAGTGAGTTATGCTACTTCAGCAGAACAGAGGGTTGTGCTTACAAAGAGTGGGGAACACTGGGGTCCAAAATAAGAGATGTCCCCCAAAGGGAGTCGGGATTCTGCCACTGCTCTGCTGGTGCTGAGAACAGCCAGGAGGGCAGGACCAGTGCCTTGAGCAGAGAGGGCAGTGTGGTTCAGAGCTACCCAGAAGGCTGCCCAGCCCCAGCCCTGTTTTCCGCAAACTCACCCTGCCTGCAGTGCCCAGTCAGTGGGAACATTTTGTAATTTCCAGGATAAGGACTTCTTTCTGGATGCAGGTGGCAAACATACTCTAATTGACAAGTAACAACTTTTAACAGCAGCACATCATACCCCAGCTTAAGATAACTAATAAATGCCCGTGGCTCTGAGACCCACAGGGAGATCGAGTTAGTGAGCTACATCTCCTGTAGAGATGTGTTCTGAAACACAAGTCAAGGAGAAATAATGTCACTTATGAACGTCAGGGCTCCCACTGTCCCTGCTCCAATTGCCACTTGTTTAGTGGACAGCAGGGAAAATGGTTCTTTCCCCATTGCACAAGTCTGTAGAGGCATCAGGGCTGGGATTGCCTTTAACCCTCTCGCTCCCAGGTGAGACTGGATGCTTTCCATTATCTTTTCTGTGGATCTTTATGTCCCATCCCCAGGAACATACACTCACTGCCCCTCTCCGAACTCATGCCCTCCACACCATAACCTGCCGTAAAGTAGCTCGGTATGATCAGTTATCCTATAGGAACTGCCTCTGCATCCCTGCAGCATCAGCCATGAACTTTGTGGTTATTACTAATAATGCTTGATCATTGTTAGAAAGGAAACCCAATGTTTGAACCTTGTTGGTAGGGGACGGTATTTCTCCCAGCTCTAGCAGAACACAGCCCCACAGTGACACCATTTGAAAATCCCACTGGGCACGTAGTTCCTTTTAACCCAGGTGCATTACACAGGATACAGTTATCATATTGGGAATTCAGATACACTGATACCAGCTGACAACTAAGAAACCAAACATAACACAGTCTCAACTACAGTTAACCCTTCACATGCACAACAAAACAGAAAACAAGGAAGGCTTTTGCCTTTAAAAGTGCCGTGCCTGCAATCAGTTAGAAAAGACGTTTAAAATCTTGTCACAAAATATTGGATTTTCCAGCATAGCCTAATAGGTTAAATACTAAAATCCCACTAAAATGCAGAGGATGGTGGATGACCAGCTCCTCTAAGCTGCCTTTGAAAATCCAAGACCCATTGAATAAAGTCAAGGAAAAACATTTACCACATTTTTTGCCGGTAGCTTTTTGCCATAGGATGGTAAGGGCTTTAGTGCCTGAGGTATAGGTAGTTCCTGGATGCTTTTAGGGAAGTGGGAAGGGGGAAGAGTCTGGAGAATAGTTTGCATAGCTTGCAGATATAAAGAAGCAGGTGTGTTCCCCACCAGGCTGTTGAATTTGTCTTCTCCCAGCAAAGCTGTCCAGTGGTCTGGATGCTCCTGCAGAACTTTCCGCATCTTAAACTGCGGGTTGGGCATGAAGAGCAAGAGGTAGTCGAGGCAGAGCTTCTTTGACGCAACATTGACTTTGGAGTCCCACATCTGCTCCAGGATGACGTCCAGTGGGGTAAGCCCTTTACTGTCCTCTATCCTGGGAGACGCTCCATTCCCGAGGAGGATGAGGACTGTCTCTGACCTCAGCAGTTCACAGGCAAGATGCAGGGGCGTTTTCCCATCTTCCAGATGAAAGCAGCCAGCCCTATTGATATAGGAGTTCAAGCTGGGGAGCTTGTGTGCAATTTTGATGATCAGTCCCAAGATGTCTCTCCTGTCATATGTGACCGCCATGGCCAAGTGAGGAGCAGAGGATGGGCAATAGCAGAAGTGTTCCCCAGGCACCTTGAGAGCTTCCTCTGGAAAATGAGACAGCAGATATTGAGCATAAGGCAGGTGATTATGCACCACTGCATAGAGAAGGGCTTCTGAAGGTGAGTAGGTTCGTAGGCTGGCATTTTCCTCCCAGTAAAAATACTCCATAGTTCTCATGTCTTCCAGCATCCACACAGGCTTGTGATCTCTCACAGCCTGGTAGAACATATAGGATAAGAACTTGCAGTGCCTGCTCTGATCATCCTGCAGGCTGGCCTGGTTACTGGCCATGGCTCAGCAAATAAAGAACAGCTCCACGTAAAATCACTCCAGACTGTAAGATCGGTGTACTTGGAATGCTGATCCCGATGCTGCTGCAACCTTCAGGCTGTCATTGCTGCCTGGACTGCACTAGCTGGAATGCATGGGCTGATCATCTCCACCCATTCATTGTTTTTCCCCTCACTGCAGTGGTTTTGTTTAGGTAAGCACAATCCCACAGGCTCAGTTAACCCGTGCCATGCAAGCAGATGGTTGGTGAGTACATCCCGCTCTGCGCGTGGCACAGGTTACTGAAACGCTGTCAGACTGCCAGTGATTTTATACACACACAGCCACAGAGAACAGAGGGAGAGACTAAAATTAGCTTGAGAGGTGAGGCGGATTTCTGTCTGCATTTCGTGTCTAACCAGATCAGCTCATACACTGCAGCAAGTGGAATAGCAATATTCCTCTATTTTATTTTTTTTTCATGTCACTCACAGACATGCAGCTCGTTATATAGTAAAAAATATGTAGCAGTGTAAAATACTCCACAGCTTATAAGAGGCACGATTCAATGCTCGGGAAATCAAGGGATTGGTAGCAGTAGCACTAGGAAGGGATCCCTATTTTATAAATAATGGTATGGCTGGCCACTTAGGAGACACTGATGTTAATGGATTGTCTATAAGGCATTAGTGATGTTTAAGATGCCAGCATTAATCTCTGCAGAGAAAAGAGTCAAACGGTGTGTGCAGCAACGGTGCCCAGAGTCATAAAGCAGATTGCTGGGTTTAAACGCCTGCCTTTGTCTAGCAAGGAAATACCTGGAGTGCCTCTGCTGCACAGCAAGGGCATAAACAAAAGGTTAATGGCCAAACCCCACTGGCAGGTTGGGAGCTTTGATCTAAGTATTTCTCAGATGTCCTGCTCTGTCATCCAGCAGCAATGGGGGAAGTGGGATTAGGCAATCAGACTTGTACAATGCCCTTGTAAAACACAGAGGACCAGGGCCTACAGGTTTGAGGGGGAAGTTCCTGGCTCCTGTTGGATGAGGCAGAAGGACCTGGCCAAAATTAAAATCACAGAAAATAAATGAAATAAGAGTCTTTTATGGCAAGCTGTTGTGGTTTGACACTGCCCAATGCCAGGCACCCATGAGAGCTGCTCGCTTACCCTCCCCTGCCACAGCTGGGCAGGAGGGAAAAGGGGAAAAAAAAAATTAACAAATGCTTCACGAGTGAGACTAGACCAGGAGAAACACTTCAAGGGTGAAACAGTCTCCACTTAAGTTGCGAAGTGAATTTATTACTAACAGAATCAGAGGAGGATAACGAGAAGTAAAATCAGCCCTTAAAACACCTTCGTCCCCCCAGCCCCTCCCTCCTTCCCACCAACAGCGCAGGGAGACAGGGCTTGGGGGTTTGGTCAGTCCATCACCGAGACTTCCTTTCACTGCTCCAGAAGAGGACTCTTCCCCAGGAGGCCATGGGGTCCCTCCCACGGGAGACAGTTCTCTGTGAACTTCCCGGCGTGGGTCCACTCTCACGAGCAGCACCTGGTGCAGCATGAGTCCCTCCCACGGGCACACAGTCCTCCCAAAACTGCTGCGGTGTGGGTCCCTCCCACGGGCACACAGTCCTCCCAAAACTGCTGCAGCCTGGGTCTCTTCCCACGGGGTGCAGTCCTCCTAGGACAGGCTGCTCCAGCCTGGAAGCAGGGCCCTCTCTCTCCACTGGGTCTCCCACTGGATCACAGCCTCCTCCAGGCATCCACCTGCTCCGGCGTGGGCACCTCCCCCATGGGCTGCGGGTGGATCTCTGCATTCCCTGTGGATCCATGGGCTGCAGGGGGACAACCTGCTTCACCATGGCCTGCAGAGGAACCTCAGCTCCGGCACCTGGAGCACCTCCTCCCCCTCCTTCCCCACTGACCTTGGTGTTACCATGTTGTTTCCGTCACATGTTCTCACCTCCTCATCTTCTCTGACTAGAATCCAAAACCTTGTGACTTTGATTTTCTTCTTAAATATGTCATCACAGAGGTGTTACCAGCCTCTCTCATTGGCCCAGTTCTGGCCAGCAGCATGTCCATCTTCAGAGCCATCAGCCGTTGGCTCTGCCGGACATGGTGGGAAGCTCCCAGCAGCTTCTCACAGGAGCCGTCTTTGTGGCCCCCCCTGCTACCCAAAACCAGGCCGTGCCAAACCAATACAGTGTTGAAGGAAGGAGGATTTCCATGCATCTTATAAATCAACAGTTTGCAATAAAATGGTATCTCACCATTTTGGTAGGAAAACGGGGTTTCCATTTAAGGGAAAATACAGCAAATCAAGAATTCCTTTTTTCATTTAGCAAGAAGACAAACATATATTAAGTATATTCAAATTAGAGAGAATTCAAGTATCAGATCTCCAAATGTCGTTTGGAGTCATCCAAAGAGAAAACCAAAGCCACTCCCAAAAACGGGTCTAGATCTTGCACATCTTCCAAAGCATCATAGCTATTAAGCAACCGTCACCTGCTACAGACATTAAGATAAGGCTCCCCAGGGAGGTGCTCACTGCACCCAACCTGTCAGAGTTCAAGGAGCATCTGGACCGTGCTCTTAGTCATACAGATTAGTTTTAGGTAGTCCTGTGAGTTGACTTGGTGCAGAGACACACAGAAGTCAAGAGAAAAATGTTCTGCAAGTATCTCCAATGAAGAGGGAAGCCAAAACCCCAGAATCAGGAATGGCCATGAGGTTTATGGCAAATCACCTCTACATCACAGTTCCAGGATGTCCAGGATGAGAAGACATCTGTAATTACATGGTACCTTGTAATTACAGGTTACACTGTAATTCTGCACAAAACTAGGAGAGTCCCTCATGTGGTTTGCTCACCTCTTTATGGTTCCAAATGGTACAGGTCTGTCTGCTCTGGTGGCTCTTGTCCTTGGCCTCTTTTTTTTTTTTTCCCAGGAGTTTAGAAAAGCTGGTGCTAAGGACACCTGTTTGATGGCAATGCATTGTGTCTGAATTTCATTGTAAGCATAATACATCTGTAAAACATTATAGAACCATTAGAAATGGAAGACACTGGTGTGGAAAGCTTTACTGAGGAACTAGAAGAAGACTAGGAGTTTGGAAGTTTCTATTTATTTCTTTGAATTTTGATCTGTGGCTAAAAATAATGTCTCCTCATTCATAAGGTGTTTGTTGTGGCTTTCCTCTTTGACAAAGTGCAGTCTAGAAGAGGAACAGAATCAGTTTTGACTCATAGAGAGAGCATCCAAGAGAGCAGGCACAGCTTTGAAGGGAAAAACTGAAAAACAAAAGCTGATTTTACCCAAAACACCATTTACCTTTTCATCTGAGGCTGAGAAGCTCTTTAGACCTCTCCTGGGCAGATGCATTTTTCACATTTGATGGTGATTTCAGCTCAAGAAGTATTTGGTTATTTTGAACCTGTGAGAAATATAGAATGTTTCTGAGCTATTCAGAAACCTTCTTACAGTTTTATGCTTGAAATAGTGTTTCTGGGCAAAAGGGAAACATACCTTATATATAAAGACAAGAATTGAATGTTAGTAGAACTGAAATCTTAACACTCTAATAAAAAATCATTATTTTTCCAGGTCAAATTATTACAGAAAAATCAATAATAGTCCTATGCAGAAAAAAAATCAATAGTAGTAGTAGTAATAATAATAATCATTATTATTATTATAATTATTATAATTTGAAGGTCTTATGCACACCCTTCTTATCTTCTACCCTTATTCCTGATGTTATGTTCCCCCTGCCTGTGCTCATCCAGATCCTAAGGCTAGTGGTTTCATTCTGGTGGTGGTGTTGTTACAGGAAATCATCAGCATTTGGAGTTGTTCTGTGGGAGGAATGTGAGGTTGATGGTGATGGTTTCTTCTTCCTCACTCCAGATTCTCCTGGGGGTCAGCTTCATGCTTTGTTACATGCTTTTACACATTGTTTTTTCTTCATTGGATTGAAACTCCATTTCACATCCAAATTTACTGTAGATGCTGATTATATACATGTAAGATATTATTTTTTTGTCCTCTTTGCTACCCCTGGAACCATTCTCATCCAGCTTTGTATCTGCATTTCTTTACTGTGCACAGGTGAGTTGTTTGTAGCTGTGAGTGCTCCAGAGTCAGGCCTGTGGCCCATCTCTTACCATCTCATTGGGCCTGTACCCCCCTGCACTGCACCCTGTGCTTCCACTTCTCAGGACCTCTGCTGTCACACCAAGTCCATGATGGCATCTGTTAGCTCCAGCATATGGAGGTGTGAACACCTTGTGGTGCACAGAAGAGCCACTGGTATAAAACTGTGGTTCTGTCATGCAGTGCTGGTGAAAGTAAACCAAATCAGCCACAGGCATCTGGCTAGAAGGAGGGAAGTGTTCCTACATCTAAACTAAACTGAAACAAAGCAGCAGGTACTCAATAGTAGTCCAGGCAGAGCAAGTTTGGCAGGCCTCAGTCCTGCAAACTCAGTACAGAACCTGCAGCCTGTTGCCAGCAATGGCCAAATTGCGCTGCAGGGATAGGGCTTCCAAAAGATCCTGTTTCTGGAATAAACCGAAGCAGAAAGGCTTTGTGTGCTGCATGCCACTGAGAGCGGGGCTTAGGCTTAGCAACCTTTCCCTGTCATTTCTTCCTCCTGCCACTGTGTACAAAGACACAGGAAGCAATGAGAACCATGGGGACAAGAGTGAGTGAAGACACCTTCTGGAAGAATACAAAACCAACAGCAGCTTTTGGGCACTGGGACTGAGGATAAATCGGAAGTGCGGCTTTCATGTTTGTCATTTCACTGCCTGGTGGGAACAACACTTTTCTCTCCTTTAAGGGAAGAGCAGCCTTGCCCCAAGCTCCAGAGGTCATGGGGTGCATTTGAGCTCAGCTCAGCTCCTTCCCCCATATTGTTGCCTGGGCACACACAGGAAAAACTTCAAGGAAGCTTGGGAAACAGAAGAACAAAAGGCTTTGGGAAAGATTGGGACCATCTCCAGCATTCTGTCTGTGTCAACAACTCCAATGAGATGTTTCTTGCTTCCTTTCTGCCCTTCTCCAATGATTTTAATTGGCATCTGTTTCCAGGCAAAACTGATTTCAATTCTTGTGTGCCCTTTGTACAGGAGGGGCACAGAATGATCCAGCCAGGACATACAAAGAAGCAAATCAATTCCCAGATATCAGATGCCTGAGCACAAAGCAAGAGGATTAGAGAAACCCGATGTCTTTCTTCAGAGGCATGTTGTTTTTCAGGATCCTGTCTGCTGGTCTTTTTCTTTCCTTGGGAAAGAGAAACTGATCTGCTGGTGATGGGTGATAACCCTTCAGCCGCACTGAGGCTCTAGCAAATGCTTGCTGTGTCCTGCTTTCCACGTCCAGCCTGGGCTGTGCAGTGCAGCTTGGGGACACGCTGTGTGACGAATTAGTGCCCTTGTGCAGAGCCCTGCTGCACCTCAAGGCTGCTTTTACAGAGCACGAAGGGTTTCTTTTATGCCCTGCTACATGCTTACCAGCTCTAATTCATCCATCTGACTAAACTAGGCTTTGGGATGGTGGAATAATCTACAGTCTTGCCTGTCCTGGATTGCAGACTATTTCACTTCTGCTTGCAGGATTCAAACAGCAAATGAGGCAATCTTTTACTACATTGCCAGAGGCAGGAAATAAAAGTAAGCAGAGATTTACCACTTTGGAAAGCCTTTGAATTACTTGTAATGGGACCAGCTGATGTGCTGCCTGCAGAACAAATCAAACACCAGATGGTTATTTACCTGCAGAACTTTGGAAGTAAAGAAAACTACCTCAAATGCAACAGCCACATGCAGTATACGTAAGAGGGACTCATCTAGAGACAAATGGAGGATTTTTCAGGTGATGTCTGTGCTGCTGGTTGAGCACTACTGTAATCCAGACATGTGTCCGGCTCATACTGCTACACCCAGATCCCTACCTGGACATTGTACCAAGACCTGGAGCACTTACAAACGCTGGGGAAGCCAGGGCAATACAGTGTTTCCCTGCAGGTTCTTGTTTATCCAGCCTGTGAAGGGCTTGGCCTGTTGTGTCCCAGTTTTCCCCAGAGCTTCACTTCCCGAGTGCAGTTAGTCTGGAGCTCTGAGGCAACAAGCACCAAACAGCATGTACAGAGCTGAGTGTGCCTCTTCCTCTTCCTCTGTCCACTTTCAAACTCAGGGTATAGACAGAGCCCTTGATGTAGGAAACATTTCCAGCATATCTGGGTGATGACGGGGAGCAAACCTTTCAGAAGCAACACAACAGTGTGTTGGCCACCAAGAGCAGTCAGTGCAATGGGAGCATGGTGACAGCAATGCCAGACAATGAGCTGCCCTGCTTATGGCAAAGCAGAGCCTGCTGCAAATGTGATAGCATCTCCACAGCTGTGAAAGCAGGGAAGTGTAAGACTGAAGATGGATCTTCACACAGAATCTTCTGTGTCTCCAGTGCCACAGGATAATTTATAGAGACAGGTTAATTTATAAAATACCTGGCAGGTGCCTATCTCTACCCAGGTGAAAGCTGATTGCTTTTTTTTGGAGCCACTCTAATCTCTCCAGGCATATGTAAACCCAGTGTGTCACTGCATGGCACTGGCCAGTTGCAAAGGTAGGCCACAGCTGTCTGGTTGTCACTATGTGACCTGAGTGGCAGAGACCTGTGTCACAATTCCAGCTGTGGCCCCTGACTCTGAAGTACAACTTCCCTTACCTTCAGATGAGGGATGTGGGGATACTGAGTCTTCCCAAAATCCATCTTCCTCCTAAGCCTCAGCAACCCCTCAGTTTGGGGTCTGAACAAGCCTGAGAGAGAAGGATGGGTGCTGAGGTCTCAGGCTGGACTGGGCTTAGGATAAAGAGTGAGCTGGGCTGGGAGATGGGTCAGGAGCAGGACCCACAGGAGGTGGCAGAATTGAGGAGTGAACTTCATCAGAGCACTGAAGAAAACACGGAGCAACCAGTACCATCCTGTGTTCTGAACAAGGCTCTCATGGATATGAGACCCAGTGCCCAAATAAACTGTTTGGCTTATTGAGCTCTCCGTTTTCAGGGAAACTCATGTGAGAGCCAGTGGGATTGTCAGGGCCCGAGGACTGTCAGGTGCTGCAGGCTGGTCAGGGCAGAATCCTGACCACAATGAATCAAATGCTTTCCCTCTGTCAGCTCCCAGGGAGGAACTGCCCATTTCCAAAGGCAGGCACTCAGTAAACACTGGGCTAACTCCAAAGGAAGGACAATGATGTTTCCAACTCTAACTGAACGTCATACATATCTTCAAATGTAGGTTAGATCAAGCAGTATGTTCATGTCTGGAGGATGAGACGTCAGCTCAGTTTAATCAGCTATGAAAACAACAAGGCTCATTTTATTCCATTTTTTGAAAATGTTTTTGAGACCTGATTGCTCAGAGCCTGCACGCCAAGAATCCCAGTGTCTCCCATTTCTGTGAGCCCATTTGTTTCAGTTCCCAACTCCTATTCTAATTTGAGGCTACATCTCTCAAAGGCAGTACATAAATAGACAGATTACCATGCCTCTTCCAGAAAGTAACCTGTCAGCTGAGTTCTGTTTAAAGAACAAAAAAAGCCCTTGCAGACAGTCTGTGCCTACAGATACATTGAGCCAGATGCTGTTTTTCCAGGGAAAGGCTGAGACTGTGAAACAGTTTTATATCATTGGATGCTTTCCTTCCTCGTGATGATTACGGGTGTCGGTGCCCTGTTTCACCACACCCCTATGTAAATGTCAAGGCTGTCAACTGCTGAGAAAGCATTCAGGAAGGCATGAATACATTTAGTTTCCAATACTGACAAAAAGCAATGCTTTTTTACATAAGCCATAATTAACCTGAGGAACTCAGTGCTACACGATACCAGCGAGGCTAAATGTTTGACAGCCTCCAAAGTAAGATTTTTTTTTTTTCTGTAAATTAAGGTCTTTGTTCTGTGCATATGCAGGGGCTGACACTACACCAAAACTGCAAATCCAAGGTCCTACCACCATGTAGATGGGCAAGTAAATAAAAAACTACAGCTGTGCCATTCCTAACAAAATGATGACAAATTTGTCTGAACCTTCATAGTTGCTTTTGTGCTGTATTGGTATTGCACACAAGAGCTGCTCAGAAAGTTAACTTCTGGGTATTTTTGTGGGGGAAATGTCAGTGCCATGAGACTGAGCTGCTCTGCAGGATGTATCAGTTTCATTGCATCTGTTGACAAAACTCATGGTCCAAAAAGGCATGAACATATTTTTTAAATTATTTCTATTTAATCCACTACAAAAGAAAAATCCAGGCTGTGAGCAGCTCTGGAAAACCCCACAGTCTGCAACTTATGAGCCCATAATTAACTGCTGGAGGTCACTGAAAACAATCTTTAGCCCCAGTGTAATTACAAAATTATTTGTCAGGAAAGTCTTTGCAGTATATTCTGAGGTCTCAGAGACTGAGAGAGATTTCAAAGTTAATTCAGTCATCAAGAGCGCCAGTTCCTATGCCCTGCACTTTATTGTCTCACAGACAAAATACTTCATCCAGAGCCAAAGATAACCAGTCACGACTGTTCTCCACAGTTTCCAGTGGTTTTATCTGCAAAGGATTTTTAATCTGGGATAAGCGCACAGTCTGATCAACAGTAAGCTTTTCAGAACTGCCTGAAAATTTTATTTGTCCAAGCAAGTTTCCTCTGGACTTTATTACCTCTAATGCTTTGTTCAAAGAATTGTATCGGAAGAGTGGGTTCCTGAACAGGGCGCTTGTGATGACTCAGACAGTGACAAATTGCTTCTACTATCACATATAATGAGTTCAGATCCTGCTAACCTGCAGCTGGTCACCTTTTTCCTCCATCCTTATGGTTTAAGGTATATGTGAAGTCAGCCACTGAGAATTCACTCAAGAGCAGATGGATTACTAGCAAAATGAAAGCAGGAAATCCCATAAGGCTGCTTAAAGGAGAAGCATTTTGGTGCCTCACAAATGCTTTGAGCACTTTTAGATTCCCATTAAATCCATTGAGGTACAATGTTTGCTTGGAGGGTGATCTTTCTGTGGGAGGGCTGCCTCAGTGCTCCTTCATCAGCACCCAGGGAAATACCATCCTGGACACCTCTGAGCTGTGTGACCATACAAATACTATCAATACCAGAAACCCTGAAACAGTTGCTAGTGCCTAACAGCCCTGAATGACATCCCAGCCAACAGCTGCTGAGTTGAACACCAAAGGAGAATTTAAAGATCTTCACAAAATCACCCTTTTGCTGACTGAAGTCTCTGGCTCATATATTTCATTGATTCAGTACAGAGAAATAAATTCTATTGGTGACTTATTAAAGAGAATGAAATATTCATCAGTAATGCTCTAAAGGATGTTGGACTGCCTTGGCATACTGTGGGATTTAAATTAATTTTGTTTTAAAAGAGTCTTCTGCCCATCATGGGCAAAAGTGTCCCTTTTTGATAAAGCCGGTAACTGGTGATGAGGAAATAACTTTTACTACAAAGCAACAAAAGTGAAAGGCAGAAAGAAATTAGCTGAACTTTCAGGTTTCTGAAATTTAGAAGGATGGCTTAAATTTTTAATATATGTGTCAGTTGGATGCTGGTTTTCTTTTGGGTGGTTTTGGTTTTGTTTTATTGTTTTTGTTTTCTTTAGGTGAAAACTTAGGAAGTAGAAGCTCTTTCACTCCATAACATGAAGTCTGCACAAACTCATGTTTACAGTCAGCTTTCTGGGTGACACATGTCAGACTGCCTTTGCAAATACTCCTTCAAGATGTCAACAGCAAGGTACTGAAATCAAACAAAAAAGTCAGTGTGGACCTCTTCTTAATGGCATATGGGATAATCTGAAGAAGCGTTACACCACTGGCAGCAAAATTCCTCTGGGTGCCACCCTAATAATAATGCAGGCTAATGAAGGGCCACGGCCTATATCCATGCTCTGGGACTGCAAGCTCCCCTCTGCTCAGCAGCACTTGCTGCAGTTGTCTTGTGTGTAGCACACTGAGTGTGGTTTCTCCCCTCTTCCTCCTTGTCTCAGGCTTTGCCTTTCTGCACCAAGCTGTGGTCAGTGAATGAAAAATCCAGGCACTGGTGGCCAGGAGTTAGACCAGAGGGACGCTGCTTTCCCTCACAAGGATCATGGTGAAACCTCACCAGATACAGGAGGTGCCGTCCCTTTGCTTGCCTGGCATTGATGTTGACAATGACAGACAATTCACAGGGGGCTGCTGCCCTTAAATGCAACATCTTGTGCCATTTGACATGGGATAAGGACACGAGACAACTGCACAGAGCTGCTAGAAGGGCCTAGTGAAGCTCCTTACCTTTCCACAAAAGCAGCTGCAGGCCAAGGAAAATAACCTGCAGCTCCTGGCTTTGCACCAGTGTCAGACACCTGACGTGATTTCACACGCTTCAGCAGCCACCCTATGTGACAAGAGTGGGGACTCCTCCCCCATGTCAGAGCTGTTGCTTCAGGAGGGGAGGGTGGTACTGTGCTGTGCACACACCTTGTCTCCTGAAAGCTGGATCAGCAGTAGGCACTGCTTGTTCGACGCTACTGGAGTCTTCAGTGGAAGGACTAAAACATTTTTATGGAAATGGTTCTCCTCTGAGTTGCTCCAGAAAAACCTCTGATAAGCTCTGATCCTGTCAGGGCTAAAGAACAATCAGAGTTTCTATGGCAACCTCTCTCTGGTCCTTTTACTTCCAGGGCTGCTGTGGAGCCCAGGGACCCCCTCCTACAATCCTGCCGTGCCAAGTCACAGGGACAGTCCATGGGCTCAAGGCTCGTTCCCTGAGCACCAGGGCACTTGGGAACTGCACAACCCTCTGAGAAAGGTTTCCAGCCAGCCTTCACTCCTGACACCCCACAGCTCTGTCAGGGCAGGTGACAACAGAGCCAGGACTCCTTGTTCTTCCAGCAGCCTGGATGAACACTGGCAGAGCTAGGGATCAGCAAGAGCCTTGATGCTGGCAAGATGAAATGTTGTTCATCCCTAAATGATATCTGAATTCAGAGATTTAAATCTTGATCTGGGATCTGAAAATATCCTGAAAATAGAATCATCTTTATGAAACAGAAATTCACTCTCCCAGCCAGCCCCAGTTGTCAAGACTCACTCCTTCTCAAAATGAGACCATCTGTCATGGAAACAGGCATCTAACTTTAACCCAGATTTGAAACTGCTGGCTTGGAGGTTTGTAAATAAATCCCAGCAACACCCCAACTGTTCTCGGGCTCACACTGAGGGGCCACATCTGCTCAAAGTAAAAAAATCAGAATTTACATGAGTCACACATCAACTCGTTCTATGTAAAGACTCTGTAAAAGCAATGCCAAAAAAAAAGCTGTTGGTGTGCCAGCAATACCATGTTTACATTAAAGCCTGTCAAATACAGCCCTCAAACACTACATAAATAGGTGGAAATATTGAATGTGTTGCTGCACAATAAAATCGAAGTGTTGAACTATTACAGGTGTCTAATGGGCATTATCTTCCTCATCCTCTTCATCAAGCAGAGGCATTGTCCTCCTCACAGCCACGGCTCCTGGAGCAGAAGGTGGCTGTCGTAAGAGAGCCTGCTCTGCAGCTGTAGCTGTCCTCTCCCAACACAGCCCTGCTGGTCTGCTGTCCTGTTTGGCAGCTCAGTGCTGAAACAGAATCTGCAAGCTGTAAAAAGTTGGTGCCACTATATAACAGGCCCAGACACTAAGCTGGTTCCCTAAGTATATTGGCATTTCAGAGCCTTCATAATTTTTGACATACGACTTTTTATAAGAGCAAAAACTACTCTTCACCCTGCTTTACAAATTGGAAACTGAGGTGGACACAGAGTTAGTGATTTCCCCAAATAATAGAGGCAGACATTGTTTCTTCCCTTCCCTTTGTATTATGTTTTTTGACATGCTGCAAGTCTTTCTTGATATCTCAGATTCACACAAGACGTGGGACCAATATTTAATTTGAGCATTTTAGTGTCTCTGTGACCTTCTGTAGCACCTGGTGAATGAACAGGGAGTGTTGGAGTCCAGGCTAAAAGACTTTGAAACATCCTGCTGTTTCTACATGATTTAAAGTTTGTGTGCATGATCAGTGTGTTCTGCTCACATGCTTAGGCTTGGCTTCTTTACCAGATATCTAGTCAGATAATTTTCTTGTAATCAGCTTGGCAGAAACTATTGAATATTATCTTTAGTTTTGATAGGGTTTTGCCTTACATAATATAAATTATGCCACACCGTGCATTTTGGGACAATCTTGATTCACATTTGCGACCATCCTGGATGCTGCATTAGGATCATTTTCCCAGCTAATGGCTGTGATTGCCTTTCTTGGATTCTCCCACTAGAGGGGCTCCCTCACTTCCTTTAATCCCTTTTGCAAACATTCACTGCTCTTCTCCTCAGCCTGTAAATTCCCTTCTTTCTTACCATTGCTCTTCAACAACTGGATATTGATAGCAGTGTCTGATTTATCCAGGAGGTCACTGCTGTTATCCATTTTCTGAATTTCCAAGTGAGCATCTTCATCTTTTCTCTCACACAGGCATGTTTGGGGCAGTGAAGAGGAAATCCCCAACGCTGTCTCTAACACTGGCTCATTTTCCTCTTCCAGATCCCTGCTTTAAACTGTATTTCACTGTCGTGGCTGGAAAAAGCACCCACAGAGTGCTGGCTGCTGATGTGCTGGCATTGCTGCCTCTCACATCACCTACCTGCTGTCACAGCACACGCTTTCCTCTCAGCACATCTTGGTCTATTGTCAGGCTGTAGGTGCTCTGAGGACAGGACTGTCATTCACTCTGTGCTCATGCGACACCTAAGATGGTGTTATCCTGCTGGATGCCTGGGGATATTGGGAACACACAGTAAACTGCCCTTGCAGAGCCTTGCTTTGACTGGCCTGGTGCCTTCCCACTCCTATCACAATGCCTGCTCTCAGAACCTCTCCAATCCCCTGGCAAGCTTTCCTTATCCCTTTTCTTGGCACTCTCCTCACTTCTTGGACCACATTGCTTCAACCACGTTGTTCTGCCCGTGGTGTCTCAGCACATCTCTGGAACAACCTTGCATCCAGCCCTTGTAACTGCCTAGAAAAAACCTGGGTGGGCACATGGCTGGGGTCAACACTGTAAAAGGAAAATCTCTTTCCAAACTTGAAACTGAGTTTGAGAAGCAGGCTTGAAAAATTTATTTGGCAGTTTAACCATTAGTATTTATTTGTTTTTTTTAATTTCTCAAGATGGACAACAGAAGTGTGTGAATGTGTCTGCTCACCTGTCTATATTCTGTTTAAGATTCTGTTCCATTTTCTTGATGTAGTTTAGGCTACAATATATCCCTCTTTTTAGGACATCACCCTATTCCCTCTGCAAAATCTTGTCTGGGTAGATTTAATGGAGCTCCTTGGATTTATATATGATAATCCCACTTGACCAAAAAACCTGGTACTCCATACATGCACAGTCACACTGACTCACAGCTGCTCTTTAGCATCCTGGGTTCCTGCATGCCCACGATAACATGAATCCTAATGCTGTAAAAAATACATACCATGCAGCCAATGCTTTCTGGAAATTCTTGGAGTCAGTGTACACAGGCTGTTCTATTCACGAACATATGTCTGATGCTTCCCAGAAACTGCAGTTTGGGACATGTGCTGTCATTGCCAGGGTAATCCCTAAAGGCAAACTCAAGAGTACATATGGTAAATTCTCCCACTACACCTTACTTTCAGGAGTTTAGGGAATTGTGTGATGCATGGACCAGCTGACACATGGATTTCATGCCTTGGAAAGAGGTAAGACATGGCGTACTGGGCAGATGACCTTTAATGTATATTTCAGTGTTTTTCCTCTGCACTTCCTCTATAATTGGAAAGTGTCAATTATTTTGTCTGTTTACAGTTTTCCAATAAGACCTCTAGCAAAGGCAAAATCAGTTAAGCTTTGAAAATCAACCGCTAAGCACTAAAATCTGTTTCTGTCAGCTGGCAGAAAACAAGCAGAAAAGCACTTCTTGATGAGTGCCCGGTCTTTGAGAAGCAGCGTGAGAATGAATCACCCTTTGCATGCCTCGCTATTCAAATGTACCCCTGCAGAGTCCGCACATGGAATAAAGATGGAAAAGTCTCCTCACCTCCGAGCACCCACAAGGTGGTGCCATTCAATAATTTTAGGAGATGAGGCATTGGTAGGAGAAGCAAAGATCCAGCTCCCCTTACGAATTACGATCTATTGCACAAGAAACTCGGTTTTCTAAACCGTAGGCCAAGCATCACCCGAAAAACAACTTGCAGTCAGTCAGTTCAAAGGATCATATCAAGGATTCTGGCTGCTGCCTCTTGTCTCCTCCAGCCTCTTCCCTGTTGCAGGGTTGTGTCCACCTCTGCATGCAGCCCTAGGAAATTTCCTCCATATGGGGTGACTCAGCAGCATAATAAACCTCACAGTCTGGACTGCCTCCCTATCAGCATACCTGTGTGTTAAACAGAGAGCACCTTTAACCTCATGGCCCCAAAACAGGCAGCTCAGTTTGCGCTGGATGGTTTTTAAGCACGGGGAAAGTCCCTGGCAAGGGTTCCTGTCAGCCCTCACGATAATTCCCATTCCCATACAGAGGCTGTTTGTTCTTCCTACATCATCATCTCCCGCTCACAGGACAAACACTGTCCTCCCTTGGTGATAGACTCAGGATAACTGAGTCAACAGAGTGGAGAGTGGGAGCCCCTTGTTTTGATATTAGCAGGACATCACCAGCTATACTCCACATCAGTTTTCCCACACCATGGAGATGGCCAGTTTATTTTCTAGCAAGCCTTGGATGAACAGAACATTTTAAGGGCGTGGAGGCTTCTTGCCTGTGTCAGATTCAGAGGGGCAGCTTAGAAGTGCACCCCTCCCTCAGCCCCTACCTGAATCCCTTGCTCTAGCAAAGCTTTTCTGGAGACTGGGGTTAGTTTTTGTAGGGTTCAGCTGGTTGTTCCTAACCTGCAGGCTATCTCCTTCCCTTCAGGCCTTGTTCTTTGCTGAATGTCAAACTGCCTGCAAGATCAGTGACTTCGAAATCATGTAAACAGCATATGTTAAGCAGACATTAAAATTGTTGCTTGAGGATGCATACTGACTGTCCTCATAAACACAAGCACCAGATTAGCAGAGCAAGAAGCTGAAACAATCTTTCAGAAAGAATTACAGCTCTTTTTTGCAGCTCTTCAACAGATTAAGTTGCTTTCTTTCCTAGTCAACTTCATCAGCAGCACTATTCAGAATCCTAATGAAATTCAGATGATAATGGGTCTGGGGGTGTTGAGAGCACCTCTGCCTGTGGCTGCTCTTGACTCTATGGCCTGGAGGAATGCAGAGGAAAATTGTATTAGCCTGTCCTTCAAAGCCAAGGAAATAAACTTGTCAACATTGTAGTCTAAATCGTGTCAGTAAGTCACATGTTTACCATTAAGCAATTGCCAGAACAACACAGGTAAATGAGCAGGAAAATGGTTGTTTATGGCCTCAGTTACTCCTGGCTGCTATTTACTAGTGGAGTGCAATAAAGACAAAGGAGAAGGAAACAATGGGAGAGAATCTCCAAAGGTGATGCTCAAATGAAGTATGAGGAGTCACATGTTTCAGGATATAAAGGGAGAGAAAAGCAGAATGTAGCATTTGTCTTACTCATGTATTTTTGTCCCCTTCTGTTATCACTTCTATAGAGATCTATAAAATCAGGAAGGGCAGAGGGATGATAAATGGTTCATTGTGCTTTCTTGTATGAGAACAAGAAATTAAACCAGCAATTAGCAAGCTCTCCACAAGCAGGGGGAAGTGGTTCTTCACACACTGTGCAAGAAATCTGTAAAACTCGTTGCCCGGGGAGATTTTAGATTCAAACCTTTACAGAGGTTCAAAAAGCAACCGGACAACTTCATGGGTGAAAAGAACCCATGAGCACCTTTGACAGCAATTCTTCCCTCAGAAAGCCTGTGTGTGTTCCTGGGAAGGAGGAAGACAGCCAGCTCTGAGGGAAGTTATGTATTCCAGACTGCTCGGTGGTGGGGAGGCTGTACCTGGTTTGCTGTGTCTGGCCTTGGCTCCCCTTCCCAGGTCAAGGAGGATGTGGGGAAACTGTCAGGGCCCAGTGGGGCTGCTGTGTTCAGGGGCCTGCAGGATGGATCCCCTCAGAGATGGGCTTGCTTAGGCTGGGAAGAGGTGTTTGAGAGGTAAGCTGGAGGTGGCTGCAACCACCCAACAGAGAGACACAAACAGCAGATATTTTCAGGAGCAGTGGACAATACTAGGGATGGTATCCAAGGTTTGCTGTTTGGGAGAGCCAGGCTGGACTTGAGGGAAGACATTTGCACTAGGAGACCTGCAGAGGGGACTTTCAGCCAACATTTCCATTACTTGATGAGCATCAGTTTCAAAACTGAACACCTGCATTTTGCAGGGACCCCCCCAAAAAGTGGTGGGGGCTTTCTGAGACAAAATCTATAGAGAGAATATATCTGATAGCTGGGGGCACCTCTTTCTTCTTATCCCCTGATTTGTACTGACACCATTACAGGTTTCCAGTGAGAGGTCTGTTATTTATTCACCTCACTAAAAGGCCCATTCTCAGTGTCGCCGGGATGACTCTGTTCTTTGTTTGTGCTGTAACAGAAGCGATGCAGTCACATCATGTTCCAATAAAGAAGCCCTGACCTCCAACAGTAGCTCCATGTGAAAGAAATGAGCACCTGCTAGGAAGCTGGATGCCTGTCATCCCAGCTACCCTGGTCAGGCATTCACAGACTATTTTGGACCTTAACTGCAAGTCCACTTTCAGTTCTGCATGACTGAACTTGTCAAGCTGTGGTCCTAAAGTAGCTCACTATTCACAATATTAACATTTTATTCATAAAACACAGGGGTACCACAGTACCCAATCTTCTCAGCTGGCTGAGACAGACCCAGAGCAAAATGCCCAAGATGCTCCCAAACATCTCTTCAAGGCAGAGAAGAAACCTGAGCACAGCATGGCTGGGGGCTAAAAGTGAGCATGAGAGCAGCACATCAGCCTACACACTGCCAACTTTTTACCAGGCATTTGGGCTTCCTGAGTAGGATTTTAACAGAGAACAGCAAGTGATATCTGGGGTTGTGCTGAGGGAGTTCCTCCCAGCCACAGAGAGCATCATGAGATTCTGTTTGCTAAGGAAAGTATAACAAGGGAGGAGGAATGCAAAACAAAATGATACGAAGAGCTTGGGAATGAACATATGTAAGGTCAAGGATATAATGTGAAAAGAGAAGATCATTGTTGCTTGATAAGAAAAGAGAGCATCAAAGGAGATACATACTGAAGGAATAACACCACCCTCTTCTAGACCTCTTGTTGGGGCAAATAAACCCTGCTAAGTGTATAGGGAATTGCCCCTCACCTCATGCAGAGCCCTTCTGTGTTTTATCCATCCTTCAGCCTCACTGCTAGGGTAAAAAAAAAAAAAAAGCTTGGTGGTGATTTTGTAGAATCCTGTCAATTATCCACTAGAAAATATGCTCTGTTCCCTTTACTCTCTGTTAGGATGGGACCTATTTCTGTCTGAAGTGTCTCAACCAACTTCAGATAAGGTTGTCCTGGAGATTAAGTACTGCATAACCCTGGAATGTCCCAGAGCTTTCCCTTTGTACCTTCCTTAGCCTGACTGAGATGTTAGAATATGGGAAAGGCAAGGAGCGTTTCAGAGGAAAATATTCATGGAAAATATAGGGAAAATGGGAAATCTGCCCCTGCTTCTACCCCACTGGTGCAGGATAACTTTTGTTACATTTCGTAGACAGTGTTTTATCCAGCCAGATTTTACATTACCTAGTATTTATATCGTTTGAGATGACTCTTCACTGCTCTGGGATCCTGTTGTGAGGAAGTTACTTGGTATTATTCTTTATTTGGATTAATCTTATGAGGACAGATGAGCCAAAGTTAAACAGTCTGCACACAGAATTTTAAGATGTGATGACTTTGGACCTGAGGCTCCCCAGGCCAAGTAGCCCTGCTCTAGATCAAATGCTAAATTTCCTTAATGTCCCATGATGCTCAGATATGAGGGCTTTGAACCTACTTCCACATTAGCATGTAATTTCTCTTTATTACAGCTCTCCTGTACTGGTGCAGAAACTCTAATGGAGGAGCCACAGGCTACCACTTGCAGCTGCAGTCCTGCTGTTTGAGAGCCAATCAATCAGACAGCAGTGGAACATCACATCTCATATTCTGGACGGGCAGGCTCTTCAAAATGTTTTCCAAGAAAATGATCTGCACAGAGTTCTGTAAAAATCTAATTCTACTCCATTAACCAATAGCTTATAACCAGTCCAGAAAAAAAATCAGGTGTAATAGCCCTATGACAAATGGGGTAGCTCTCAGTCAATTCATTTATCTATCTACTAAATGGATGCTTTAAACCCAAGAGCCTCACCCTTTAACCTCCCTGGTTAATGTTTCCAAATGACATGCCAAATGTATCCATTTTATAAAACCACATTAAAATTAGAGAGGGGAAAAGTCTGATCATCTTGGTTAAGCAGGATTGTTTCATAGAGAATAATAAGGAAATTGTATTAACAAAGCTTCAAGACTGTTCTGACATTAAAAGGACTGAACTCATTCTCCATTTTGCTGTAACCAACTTGCTTATTAACTGTGTCTCAGCTCAGGGCTCCAGTCTTGTACTGGGGTGCCCATTGTGCAAAGATAAAAGAGAAAGGTGGCCCATGTGCCAGCAACCCAGCCCAACGTCAGATATAGCACAACAGAGATGCTCCTCACAGGTCAGCCATGCTCAAAGTAGAGGGTCAGAGCAGAGTTCCGTGCTTGGCAGTGTATTTAGTGCATGCCGTCAGTCTCATTCTGACTGCATTTTCCACAGAGCTTGTGACAAATAATTTTAGGAAGGAATTTATAGGATGACCTTGAAAATGATGTCATGGTGTTTAAACAGAAGAGCTCCTTTGCTGCATGGTGCAGTGTGGAAAGAACACCTTATCAGTGAGACTGTTGTGGTTTGCTAAATGGAGACACCTGAACTGCATGAAAAGAGTCCACAAAAGGCCTTTAAGGGGCAAAGGTAAGAAATTTGGGGTTGGTGCTGCTAACAGAGGAGTTTTGCAAAGCAGTGGCAGGGGGTGAGGATGGTGTTGGGGTGGTGTGGTGACCCTTTTTTCCCTCCTCTCTCTCTGCCCTCTCTGCTTTTGCAGTGTCTCACCCAAGTGGCCCCCACTCTCTGTCCAGTATGCCTCAACAGACGGCTGTGTTGAGCGGCCTCTTCGATGGGCTCTGGTGTTTCTACTCCAGCTGTGGCTCTGCACACTCTCTGCACTGGTTTCCTTCACCACATACAGGAACACAAAGGAGCAGAGACACATAGGGATAAAGAGTAGATCAGCCAACCTGCTGTGGCTACACAAAACTCCAGGGGTGTTGCTAGGAGTTTGGACATGCAGTTCTCTCAAACTGTCTTGCACTGGAGCCTCTCTGCTCCACAGCTTTTCTTTAGAATGTCAGAAATCTATAAAAAGCTGGAATCAGGAGTGATCCCCATCCTGCATGTATTGGGAAAGTAGGATATTCAAAATTATTGATGCTGACAGATTTACAATCCAGGAAAGTCACTGGGACCCAGGAAAACTTAGGAAATCTCCTGAAAACTTGGAGTTTGTAATCAAAGTAAGAGGCTGGATACACTTCAGGGACGATGCAGCTGGGAGAATGAGAATGGACTACCTGTTAAAAAGAAAATATATCACAAATTCCACAGGAAGACTGTGGAATCTTTTCCATTTGAGAGATTTAAAATATGCTTAGGCTGATCCTGAAGTACTTGTTCCTGCCTTAGCCTAGGAAGTAGACATCCTAAGCTGGCTTCTGACTCCTCATTATCTGAGTCTCTGGTATCGAATACTGGTTTTCTATGTCAGCAACAGGTCACTGAGATAATGAACTGGACTATTTTTTTTTTCCTGGGAGTCTTAATACCCTATGGCACCTGATGCCACCAAATTATTTTCATTGCAGTCTCCTGTGGGGATTTGTGGTCAGCCATTCAAATGCAAGCTGCCCTCACCAAGCTTCCATGGACAAATATTTACCTGCAGCAGAGCACAGGCAGCTGTAGCTGCAGGCTCCTCTTTATTTATAGCTCACCAGCACAGGCAAGCTGCAGTCTGCCTGTCTTTGGTCACCTGCTCAGAGCTGAGGTTAACACATGAGTAAGCAGGAACTTCCTAAAGGCTAAACTGTGTTTGCAGAAAAGATCACTTTATCCCAGTCACTGCTATGCACAGATATGAAGTAATCCCTAAGGACATGTGAAGGCTAAGCCTGCTTATCTGATGGTGTGAGGTCAGACAGAGGGACTGATAGGGGCATGTGTTTATAGTAACAACTGTGATTGCTCTGCAAAAAAACATCCCTCAAAGGGTTTCTTCAAAATATTGTCAGGTCAAAATGCAATTTCTTGAGAAAATTAGAGGTTTAATAATATACCATCTCCTATCAGGATACTTGGAATCACTCAAACACAAAATAGCTATGAGATATTTTCTTAGAGAGCCCAAGTTTATCAGATGTCATCTTGCAGGGTTAAGCTGATTAGCACAATGGTCAGGGAGGAAACTCTCCCCACCAGGCATAGTTATTAGCCGAGGTAGCCAAGGTCTTACCCAGCCTCCATGGTTGGGCACAAGCTGTGGTGGACCCAGAGCCAAGCGTGGGCACTCCAGTCCAGTTGGCTCGGGCCTTTCCCAATTAAAGGGCTGGGTTATCCCTGCCTTGTCCTGCATCAAGCTACCCATCTGTCTGCAGAGGGAAGTCCACACTGTTCCATGGTCAAATTTGGCTGACACTGGCCAATGGGCTCCAGATTTGCTGAGGAACAATCAAAGGGGAAACAGATGGAAAAGCAGCATGAGAGCATAAGCTCTGTTTCCTTAGCAAGCCAAGCTAAAATGTCCTTCTTGGTTTAGAATAGCAAATACAGCCTTGCATGGACACAGCAACTGCCAGCTGCAGCCTCTTGTCTCTCCTGGCTACAAAGCCATGGAAGCCCTATGAAATATTGCCATACCCACCACTCTTGGCTATGGCAGCTGAGCCGCTCTCCTCCACGAATTTGGATGCACTGTCCAGAACTCTGCTCCAGGGCAGATCCTCCTGTGTGGTGGGCCTCTTCCTCTCCTCCTTCCCCACCTTCCTCACTGCCTCTGACTCCAGCCCTAAAGATCACAGCTGCTCTGCTTCTTCATCACACAGAGGGATCACCTCTGAGAGAAGATAACTCAGTCTTAGCTGGAATACAACTGTGGATTATCCTGTAGCCAAGCAGTGCACACATGGAACAAGCACCACAAATTTTGTTCCATGAGAAATATTTATAATGTATGTAATATAATAATTAATTATGCAATGAATATGCATCACATTATCCCTGCAAAGGATCTTAAAGAGCAGAATCTAAATTAATATCTCATTGACCCAACGCAGCTTTGGCTTCCCTCTGTGTGCTGGCTCCTGTCAGTCCCATGGAGATTCACCAACATCTGGCCTTTGGAGCAGAGCTAGTTGGTCAGTAAGCAAGGACTGCATGTAGAGAAAGTCCCCAGTTCACAGCAGCTTGTAAGGTGAAGTGGGCTCTGTGGGAGAGGAAAAGGGTGAGGGGCCTTTCTGCAGTTGGTAGGTGCTGGAAGAGAGAGGCAGGCAAGGCAGGCAGGTAGCACATTTTGGAGCGAGTTGATGGGCCTCCCTTTAAAAAAAAAACCCTAGGATTAAGAGCTGTGCATTTCTGCACAACTTGTGTTACAATACACCAAGGAATTCAGGTTTTAAGAGGGTCCTTCAAAACAGCTGCTTTTCTGGTTGCCTGTAAGCAGTATCACCCCTGCCTCATCCCTGCAGTGACTTATGCATGTACTTGTCCTGGAATGTCCATAGTCTCCCTGTCCCCAGCACAGCTGCCTTCCAGTCTGGGGCAGAGTAAGTTTCATGGGTGAAGAGGAGGTGAGGAACCAGTGTGGAGCAGTGAGAGGTTCATTAGAACAGGAGCAGTCCTGTGACCTGCTGAAGGGATAAGGAAGCTTGGTACATTCTTTCTCTCCTGGGTGCATGTGGAAGCAATACGAATCTGGCATAACCCTGGCCTGTATTATTCATCAGAAATCACTTGATGGTGGGATTTGGCAACCAGCCAGTTCCATGGAGTGTTTCCTTCTTACAGCCATGATCATTTTATCTTCCCTATAAACATCTGCACATTGTCCTTCATAGCATGCCTTTTAACTCCTCTCTGCTGGGATGACAGTGAGAACTGTGGCTCACCCAACAGCCTCTGATGTGATCTGCCCTTACCTCATTTTCTGGTTTTTCCTTCCTTGTGCTTCCTTCTCTGAAATAAAGGATGCTAAATCTCAAAATGATTTTTGAATGCTGTTTACTCCCAATCTGTGTTGTTTCCAATTCTACGCCTGTAAATACAAGCTACTGGTGGAGCCCAGTATGAAGGAAAATATCCCAGCATATGGTTGGCAAATGCAGCATGCTCAGCTCTTGTCTCTAAATGCTGTTTCCCAGTGCTTTCTTCAGGGAATCAACACTTATTAAATGTGCCAGTATATTTTACTGCATTTGGAGGATCTGCAGATCCTTCAGAAAAGTGGAAGCATAAAAAAGTAACCAGGTAACCAAGAGCAGTTTATTCCATGGTGGAAACTGCAATTACACTTGAAATGGTTAAACCCAGGTCTAGGTAAGAGATACCTCAGTGATTCCTGCACCCTTTAATCCCTTTGCAAACAGCAGTTGATGGCATTTGGAAAAACATCTACTGGAAGTGGGAATGAGAGCCACCACATTAATATCTGAGTGCAAGACTTCTTCAGGGTTTCCCAAGATTTATGATCAGATGCTCCCAACCTCCAAGCCCTCTCCCTCAGACATTGCTGCTGCTGTTGCTCCGAGCCAACATTTATTTTCTTGCTGGATGGGGAGCCTGGAGTTGAGATGATTTTCACCAGCATAACTGAGGAGGTTACCAAGCCCCACTGCCCAGGCTGCCTGGCTAGTGAGACGGCTCAGCAGGCCTTGGTGCAGCTCTTGAGCTGGCTCAAGTTGGCAGCCTCACGTTTTCCTGATGGGCAGGCACCAGTCCTGCTCTACAGCAGGAAGGTTTGAGCTGGCAGTGTAGGATCCACCTCATTACCCCAATGCAAGCCACCTTGGTTTGATATCAGGACCCTATAACTCAACAAGCTGGAAGTGTTTTGCACTTTTTTCCAAGAAAGTTCATGTTTTCACATTTTAACTTGATCCTAGGAGCTTCTCACTGTACAAATAAAAAAAAATAAAACCAAAACTAAGCCAAACAGTCCAAGGCTAATGTAAACAGAGAGCTCTCCTGTTGCCCCCCAAAATGTCACTTGATATTCTTCCTCTCCCTTGCCCAGACAAGTGCTGTGTTGTCCTCATGGACCTTTTCTTGGCCAGTGTGCCACAAGCAGGTGAGATGAGACTGAAGATTGCAGCCTCTCACTGGAAATCAAATGAAAAGCCCTGCCAAAGCCAGCAGTGACTAATGCACTCAAATAATTAGTTGTGGGACAGATGGCAACAATTTTCAGAACCCAACACTGCCTGTGAACTGCTGTCCCAGAAAACACTTCAGAAATTTGTCAGTGTGCCCTCCTCATAGGTCCCAGATATCTTTGCTTCTTCCCTCTCCCATTTCAAACCAGTATCACTCTGTTTTCAAAGAGCATATTTTTAGCTCCTCCGAGAGGAAAAAAGGGCTAGTGCCGGGAGATTTTTCCACTGTACAGGTAACAGGAATTACAGTCTGCAGCTGGGATTGCTCCCCTCAGATGGAACTGGCAATCATTCCCCACCGACGGTTTCTGCCAGTTAATTAAAAAGTGCTGTCCTCCCCGAGAAGGCTGTCCACACAAGGTCTCCTAGCCCAAATTTTCCAGGTGGTTTAGTTCCACTGGTGGGATCACAATAGGGGCCACCAACACAGATGTCAACTCCAGAAAAAATCAATCATGAGCTTGGGCTGAGAATTATTCCCCACTCAAAACGACCTGGGATGGGAAACAAAAATAAAGGGGGAAGGTTACATTCACTATAAAAATCTGCATCTAAAGATCAAATCCGTTCCTAAGTGTCAGCACCAGCCTGAATTATTAAAGCTGAAATTATTTTCAGAGGTTAATTTCCCTTTCCTTGCTTATGTTAGCAGATCCTGCCTAGCAACAGAGGTGACCTCTCGAGGTTGCTTCTAGCAGCGTTTCACGTGGCTCTGTTTGCTCACTGTCTGCAGCTCCTTCCCATCCAGACAGCCCAATGAGAACAGCCAGTTTCTCCTCAGTATTATCCTCCAATTGCTATGTGACAGCCCTGCTTTGTGGCAGGTCAAGTTACAAACACTGTCAAGGAAGATTTAAATCCCCCAGAAAACAATTAATCTTTAAATAGAAATAAATATCTATGAATCATTCCTTTTTAAAATAAGCAGTTATGAGAATTCACACTGTCTTGAGTAGAGAAAGCTTCTGTTTGACTCTAACAAAATCAGAGTAACTCTGTGACAGAAGTGTTTGGTTTCCTAAAGCTTTTCTTCCCTGCCCTTCAAGAAGGGATAAAGCCCAGACCATTATGGTCCCAGAAAATCCCTGTTTTCTCAGCTTCTCTCTTTCAAATCAGGGTGAATTTAATCTAAACTCTTAATTATAGACCCGACCCTAAAAGCCGCTGAAATAAGGTGCCAATTATGCACAGCTCCTCAGTGATCCAGGCAGTGAGTTAATCACTGCCCTCACATCTGGTACAGCCCCTACTGCCTTGCAAATCCCTGCCTGCAGACTGCTCCCAACTGGGAACAGATTAACCCCTTTCTCTCAAGCATCCAAACTGCTCTAAAGGCTATATTCAGGAATATTAACAACCACAACCTGAAAAGTTTCCCTTTCAGCTCCCACTGAGGGCCTCAGAGGGCAGGAGCAAGGCTTAAAATAGGAAAGATATGGAAAATGTCTGTGAACAAAGCCTGGAATTGATTTCCTTGATGCCTGAGAGAGTGTAAGGCAGCATGCAGTGTGTGCAGTGTAGGTCCCTAGAGCCTGCAGTCACAGCAAGCACAGGGGACAGGACAAGGAACCTGCACATATTCACCTCTCTGTGCACGCTGCTTCCAAACTTTGAAGAGCTGTTTATGCCTGACTTCTTTGCCTGGATGTAACCAATTCCTTTATTTCCCTTCTACTTTAATACACGAGTTTGTATAAGAAAAAAACAGTTGAGATGTGTTTCTGCCATCTCACAGAGCACTACAGGTGATTTGCTTGTAGGACCAAGAGCAAAGCCTTTGCACTTTGCCAGCCTTTTTACTGGTAAAGACTCATTTGAGTGCCATGTGGAGGCCTCGTCTCCTGTTCACCACAGCACAGATGGCCTCCTCTTCCCTCACAAGCCACAGCTCAGTCTTGCTACAGCTCCAACAGTTATACATAAAACTACCAGGAGAGCAATGTCAGGAAATTATTTCCTACATTTGCCTTTCTACTTGACATAGGCAGGTTTCTAGAAATGAGGAAAAACACCAGTGTTAGTTGGAAAGTTGAGTCCTGCTCAGCTGGTAGGAGAAAATTCCTCAGTGCTGTGCATCTCAGTTTGAGAGCTGGTGTCATGAGCCAAAAATTGATTTCTAAGCTGTCCTGCCTCATGTTGAGTATTTATAATTCTACAACACTCTCCCAGAGAGGAAGGATCGCATAACTTAGCCCAGGCTTAAATGACTCCACAAAAAGTAAAGCAGTGGTGAATCAAGCCATGCACAGCAAGGACAAACAGCCTGTAAGAAAAGTCCCGAATGCTGGTTTGCTTAGGGCAAGAAAACCACTGAGTTATGATATTACAATGGGATGTGCATAAAAGGTCTCTTTTGTAAGGTGGTCTCCTGCCTGAACAAAGCACGTCAGGCTATTTTCAAGTGGTTTCTACACACAGTTATTTCAGCTCACTGTTTGCTCAGTTTGCTTACTTTAAACAGTGGTGACAAGATAAATATCTCTGGGTTCCAATTTACTTTATGTTTCTCAATTTTGTCCCAGCACTACCCAGACTGTTGTGTTGAGCAGCTGACTCCGAGGTGGAGCTTGCCCCTGCCTACATGCAAATAAAGGATCAGATTGTGGGTTTGGGCCAAAGAACTGGGGAACACATTAAACAAACAAGCTGCAGAGCAGTAATTTACTACCTAGGACAGGGCTAAGCATCATCTGCCCTCAAGTGTGATGATTCAATTGTAGCCAGAGCTATGCCACACAAAAGAAAATCTCCCAGGTCACCCAAGATCAAAACCCGCGATTAATGAAGTCTTGATTAACTTAAGTCGATCATTTAACAACCATCTCTTGTTCGGTCCCAATTGTGTTTGCGCACCGGGAAGGGGCGGGGAGGGGCACACTGTGAGTCACTGCACACTGACACCCACCCCCTGCCCCGAGAGCCACCGTGTTCCTTTTGCAGCAGCAAACGACAAGGATTAGTTACAGTGAGCCAACACAGATGCCACTATGTGGGCTGCCCGTGGAGGGCTGTGTGGCAACTTAACGTGGCTCATGTGTGCATCACTGTCCTCGAAGTTAGGGATGTAGGCAGGAACGATGCGTCACACGCTATCGATAGCCACTAACAGCGCCTTCAGAAACCGGAGATAATTAACAACCCCAGAAAACTCACCTGCCTGACACTTGGTTCAACTCTCAGTTATTTATCAGGTGCTCAAGTGAATTTGCCAGGGAAAGAAAGCTTTTACTGGTGTTTCTAGCTGATTTGACCGATTTATTTTTTTAATCCATTTCTTGGCTCTGTCATTTGCTTTCCTGCCCCTAGTTCTGAGCTGTTCCTTGTGTTTCATTAGGTCGTATTTTTTCATCTGTGTCACTGGATTTATCTTGTTTGCACGCTATTTTGGGGAAAGGAGTACTGCACTGGTCTGTTTCTTTGGGAGCTACCCACAACAACTATTCCAAACAGAAACACATTTGCTTGTGACTTACATGACCTGGGAGAAACCAGCTCCCTTTGCCCACAGGCAGTTACACTGTCTGCACTCTGAGTGTCTGAGTTTGCTTCTCAGCTTAAGGTAGCAAGGGAAGAAAAAAAAAATCCCCAGACAAAGCCCAAATCCCTAGCAGGTTTGACTACAAGATTTTATCTGTCAGGGGAGGAGAAGCATGGAAGTGCTCTGTGAGATCACTGCTGAGTTGATACTGGGAGACAGGAAAAGAGGAAAACACAGGTCAATTGAGTGTCAAGTTTAAAAGCACCCCAGTCCTTGTGATGTGCTTCTTCTTGAATTAGTTCGCTCTCACCTATCTAAAATTGGATCTCCCCAAAGTGAATTAGAAGCTGTCAAGTGTCTGCACCATTTTTTGGGCAGAAATCTGCAAGGGATTGGAATGAGATCAGATGTGTTTCTCTTGCTAACTGATCAGATTTGAACTCAAGATACCACCAGACTGAGGTCAGTACATTTCCATGGAGAAAAGTCACACTAAATTATAACAGTTGAGTTTTTGAAAAACAAGAAGGAAATTCCAACATAAATGCTGTACTGCAAGAAGTTCGAATGAATCTGTTCCTATCATCCACTTCCTCGGCTAGTGGTGCCATCTTAACTCTAACATATAGTCATGGCTCTGAGGGTACTAAAAGACCTTTAATTGCACTGGCTGGCCTCACCAGGGGCTGTGTTTAGGTCTTGTGGAACTATGTGCCATCCCTGAGGGCACTGCCTGTGCTGGCACTGCCTCCAGCTGCTGGCTTGCCTGCCCTTTGGCAACATCAGGCCATTGCTGTGCCCTGGCCAATACTCTGGAGGCTGTTTTCCACAATGTGGCTTTCAAGGGCTAAGAGTGGTTAATTAGTTCAATCTAACAAGTCTTTCCAAACTAGATTGATTGGTCTAGATTTTAATAAGGCACCTGTGAATGTCCATTAGTTTTTTGCTGTTTAGAGGCTCATGAAGGAGTGATCATTTCATCTAGCCTCCCATATTCCAGGCTGAAGCTGCACTATAAGCTAAGTCCCTATTGCCTAAGTCTCTCTGAAATGAACGGGAGTGAGGAACCTACATGATGCCTTTTAGAAATGTGTCTAAACACTGTAATAATAATAAATAGCTGTCACATTAGCAGATGCCTAGAAGCTTGACTAATAATGATGCAACAACAGTATGATGAAATACTCTTCCATGCTTAATTGGCAAGTTACTGGGGTGTTTTTTGCTTTGTTCCTGCTTTCTGCCCCCTCAAAATGCATGGAGTGTCCATCTCTTCCCCTATAGACTCTCTTCAAGGACTTAGCCTGCCATGCCCTCCATCCTGTGCTCTGCTGAGTGTACAGGTCCCACATCAAGTGGTCACTGCTGCAGCTCAGCTCCCTGCGATGCTGATGCCCTGTTGCCTGCCTGTGCTACACTTGTTGATGCATAATCATGTGTGAAGGCAAATATCCCACTCACGTCACATCCTGCAACCCTAGGAAGGGAGCTTGCTCACCTCTGCCAAATGTGAGCCATCTGCATGTGGAGTACCATAGGAAAACTGACTCAGGCATGTTGTGGGTTGCTTACATGAGTTGCTACAGTTTTGTGAGCCCATCTGAGTTTAAACCTGTAGTAATTCTTATTCTTCCTGTTCTCACCTATTTCACTGGCTTATGAGTGACTCAGGCTGCCTTTACTAGAAGCCCCTTGCTACTGTAACTCAGAGCCTGCCCGGCGCAAGGCCAGTCACATGTGCTGAATAATTACATTACTCACCATATAAGCAAATGGCCACATGAAAACTTTCAAGCACCCTTCCTTTGGTCTTTCTTCCAAAATGGAGCCTGGAAAGCAAACAAATGGAAGACTCTTTGCCTTGTGCTACTGGCCTAACCCTGCCATCCCCGCTCTGGCAGGACAAGAGGCTTCAGATCATTTGTTTGTACTCTCTTCTACTCTTAATTTTTATCCCTGCAGCAAGAACTGCATTGCTTACTCAGCTTAGCAAAGTACTTGAAAATCGTTGCGTGCGTGATACGGTGTGTTCCGATGTAAGACCTGCAGAGAGCTTCCTCCTTTTTGTTACTATTGTACCTGGGAAGGAAAGAAATCCTTTCTCATTTCTGTGGAGGTCTCGGGAATGCACTGGAATAAACCATGGATCATCTCTCCTAGGCTGCCCCAGAGGCAACCGTGTTACTGTTTACTCAGCTGTGCAGCTCGGCTCCGAGAGTCAGCTCCCTCGCAGACCTCTGAAGCACTTGCAGAAGGGCAGCTGGGCGTTTCCTGTTTCCTCAGGTGTGGGCTCCTCTCACAGGCTTCACTTGCTGAAACACACTGCAGGGAGTAGTGCCACCCGCGTGTCATGGCTGCAGGACAGAAACGAGATGTGAAGTCTCCCTTCTCAAGGTTTCTCCACCCTGGAGACTGGTGTTAAACATGGACACACATCTCCTGAGCTCTCCTCCTGGTTTCACATGCATTGTACCTTCACTGTTGGACTGTTTAACTGTGACCAAGGATTATTCAAAAGGATCACAAAAGAAGTCTCTACCCCACCATTTCAGTGGTGTGGATGAAGCTGTTTATTGGGTAGATTTCCATGTCTTGTTCCCTTCCCTTGCATCTCCTGTATTCCCTTTTTATGTGGGCCACCTGTTTCTTCCGTCAGGCTCTGCTTGCCTTTTTCACTCTGCTCCCTCTGAATTTAGCATCTTTGATAAATGTCTTTGGGTAGATATCTGTGAACAAAAGAGAGTAGTAAGCCTGGAGTGGGGCTGGCTGTTTTCCTTTAAACAGGCTCACCTCTGACACTCAGAAGTGTGCCTCCTAAGCAGGGGGTGGTACTGTTAAAAGACTGAAACCAATACTGAAACAGCTTCAAGACCTTTGAGGAAATGCTGTGTTTACAATGACTGTAGCTGGGAAACTCCACCCAGAGCTCCAGGAACAGAGAATGGAAAAGATTGACAATACTACAAAGATTTCTTCTTGCTCCCCTGTCTGTGAAGTGACAATTGTAACCAACTAGTTTCATTTCTTGGTAAGTGCAACCAAAAAAGAAACAGTTATGGGAATTCATCTGGGCCTCAGGTGTGTGTACATTTATATATTCCCAAGTTAGTAGATTCCTCTGATTATATAAAAAAACCCCAGCAATCCAGTGCAGAAATTAAAGTGTCCTGTTCTGTACAGGCTCTGAATGTCTCTGCGTGGGGCCCTTTCTAGCCCAATCTGTCTTTGTTCTCACCCAGTGCTCACAAACAATAGGGACAGCCCAGACTGTCTGATGAAGTCCACGTGCGTTGGAGTAGCTGCTCTCCCCTGAAATGTTTATTTCCTGGTAGACAGCTGTTGTGATGTTTTTCTGTGCCAAGGGAATGGTTCCAGATTTACTTTCTCATCTGAGGATAAAAGCTCCCTTGAAATCACCTCCTATAAAAATACAGGGGAGTTTGCAGCTGGCTCATTGCATCAGCTGCGTCAGTGGGGCACCACCCCATGGCATCTTCCCTCCACTCAGACATATATGCATTAAACCAAGCCTCTGTGTGGAGGAAGTGGCATCATCAGATGGCTGTCACCCATGAGCTGGACACCTGACAAAATTTCCCCCAAAGGAAAATGATAACATATGTTATCTTGCAGAGCATTGCCACTGGACAGAATTTGTAGACTAAGACCTGAAAGTTCTCCTTATTTCAGTAACTGTCCTCCACCATGGAGGACCAAAAAGGGAAGGCTTAGCAATGAAAAAACGCTGCAAGCTCCCTGCCCCACTTTGATATGTTTGTATCACCACCCATCCTACATAGCAACCATGCCTGGCTTCAGGGGGCTCTGTGTCTGTCTGCTGGCCTCCCTGAGCTGCCGTGTGCACAGCGATGACTCCTCGTTTCTGCAGGAGGGTGCTCTGCATTCCCTGGCATCAGGCCTGCTGACTGGCTCCATTCCTGATGTCTCAATAATGGCACAGAAATTCAAAGTCCCTCTTTGGACATTAAGTACTTTCTCTGATATGGCTCCTGGGTCTTTTGGGGTTTTACATTTATACACCTTTTAAAATCTGGCCAACAGCTACTAGGTATGGTGACAGGGTAATGAGACCAGCTCTGTCATTATGGACAGGGTATGGAGGGACTGCTTCACCACTGACCTTCATCTTTTGATGTTGAGATTAACTGTACAAATAATTTTCCCTGGCAAAAATACAGCCATCTGAGAAAGTATCCGTAAGCAGCACTTGTGCCTGTGTCAGCTTTCAGGTGAGCCAAAAGCAGTGTCTGCTTGTGATATCAAAGACAATTACATTTTTGTGTGTGTCAGTAGGCTTACTTTATGAGAATGAAGCTGCAGGCTGTACCATCTCCTCTGAAAAACACAGGGTATCAGTAGCCACTGCCAAATAACGAGAGCAGCTCGTGGGATGAACCCAGCCTTTGATGCGAGGCAAAGCTGAGAAGGCATAGAGGGGGCAGCGAGGAGTCACGCTGTCTCCCAGAGCGATCACAGCCTGCAAGCCTGGCTCTGTATTTCAGCTGCCTCCTCTCTGCTGCCAGAAATCCTGGGCATGGAAGAAACAGCAATGGAAAATCCCACTACATCATTGTCCCACCACAGACATGCCTGGTTTGGTAGGCTTGACTTTGCCACACTGGAATCCAGAAGTGTACCAAAAAGTTATTAGTGATTCTGGAGATGGAGCAGGAGCAAAAACCACTGAGCTGTAACATTTTCTTTTTTAAGGAGAGAAGACGTGCACAAGCAGCCCCCAAGCCCTGACACTCATTCAGTGGGGTGTACCCTGGTCCCACTGAATTCCACTGAAATTTTGTCACAGGTTTTAATTAGATCAATATGTTGGTGTTTGAGTTTCACTACATGGTTCTCTCTGAGATTGTGATTAATACCTCAGTTACCCAATTCTCTCTGAAATGCTTCCTATAGAGTCACTCACAGCACTGAAAAATGGCTTTAGATGGGGAAAATATTAAAGGTGGGTCTTGCTAAGGCTGTTGGCTGTGGGCATCTCCCCTTTCTCTGTTTCATTAAGTTCCAGATCTAACACAGCCTTTTTTTGCTCTGTAGTGCTGCAGAGAGGACTGGCTCCTCCAGAGTAATCTGAGCTATTGTGATATGAATCAGCTGTGGAAAAGGCCCAGGGTCTTCCCAAAACCTGGCATAAGAAGTAAAGGAACAAACTGCTGACTGCACTGCATTTCCCTATGTCAGAGGAGAATTAATTAATGTTTTCAGGCTGCTTTGAAAATTAAAAGTGCCATGTGGTACAATACTGTTGATCCTGTTTTTCACCCTGTAGCTGATATGTAGCATGTCCCTTACAAGCTAATTGGAAATTGCTTTTGGTATTTTTAGTGTTTCTCAGCAGAGCTGCTACAGCCTGCTGCTTTGTTCTATTATATGTGCCCTACCTCACCCTCCCCGACCCCCCTTCCTCTAAGCTCCTCTGCGAAGGAAATAAAAACATCAGTCCCTGGCACCATCTGTCAAGCACAGGCTAATCCATTCTCTGCTTGTCTCATGGTCAATTTGGTTTCTCTCTGATTGGTACAGCTACCCTTCTTACTGCTGAGAATTTAATTCTATTCATAGGTTTGGGCTTTGCTTTGTTTTCATGGTAATATTATTGTGATTATTGCAATATTCAGACATACAACCCCTCCATATGCCCGGACTGGAGAAGAGTACTTAGGCAAACCTGCAACCTCCCAGTAAGGTAGGGAGCATTGCTCTCCCCTTTTTAGAGAGGGAAAATGAGGCAGGAAGAACTGGCTTGTCCCGGATGTGCAGATGCCTCAGCAGCAGAGCTGAACAGTGAGCTCACAGGGCCCCAGATAAGGCCCAGTCACCAGTGCTGACTGAAGCAGCACTGCTTTGACTCCCTTTCTGCTCTGTTTTGGCTTTGTTTACAGTGATCTCCACGGGAGCTGTGCAGAAATGAGTAAGACATGGACCTTTGTATAGCTCCTGTGACGAGACGGAGCAGATCCACCAGGGACATAGCTCACGGTTACCCAGCGAGGATCAGCAGCAGATCAGGTCAGCCTGTTAACAAACAGGGCATATTAGACTAGCTATTTCCTCCATTTGCTGGTGGTAAATGGGACCCCAGGCACAGTTTTATGGCTTCCTTCTAATATTCTCAGTACTTCTGCTGTCCCTGTGCCATTAACTCAGTGGTGATTGCTGTCTGATGGACTGCTCTAACACCTTTCACTCCCCTTGCATCATCTAAAACAGAGGCTGATGAGAGGCCAGTGAGAAATGTCAGTGCTCAGCTCTGCTCAGGATCAGGCCAGAGCTGACATATTGAAGAGATCTGATTTTCTGGAGGTCTGTCCAAAGCAAACAGCAGTTCTTAGCACATTGATGTTGACTTGTCACTGACTGTCTATCCTCACACAGGCTGTTGTGTGTCCTTCTACCTTGTCATTTCTTCTCATAAAAGAATCCGAGCAAAAGACAGAGGCTGAAGGACAGCTGGGTGTGTAAGCATGTCCTGTGTGCTGTACAGTCACGGAGATGCCCCTTTACCTCTGTGTGAAATGACAGAAGAGTCCTGCTGACTTATTCCTTCCTGCCATTACTGGAGCTCCTCTGGTGATACCACATGGATAGACCCAGGAATGAAAATTCTTCCTCTAGAACAGAAATCTTCAAAATGGCATGGCTTTCCCCATAGAAGGAATAAACACCTTTTTGCATCTCTTTCATAACCAACAACTCAAAAGGATTTTTTAAAATTGTTTTTCGTCCAAGACCACTATTTGCCAAGGAGGCAATCTGAGCGCCTAAAACTGGCAAGGAACTGATAGCTCTTGCAAACAATGGCCAAGAAGGGCCACACTTTGCCTTATTCTCCTCTGATCTTTCATCTCCACAGCAGGCAGTTTAAGGTATCCCACAAAGATTTCAATGTGAATGGCCTGGAAGTCTGCAAGCAGCATGACTCACAGCTTCACTGAAGTGGGTATGTGGCTGACCGTCATCTCTGTGCCTTTCTATGCCTCCAAGCCTCACAGAGTCCCATAGCATGGTGTAGTTCACAGCCAGAGTAGGCCAAATCCCTGGGAATGCAGGTGCCCGGAGACAGGATTCCCCTTCCTCCCAGCCAGGTCTATGGCGATGTGCTCTAGGAATGCAGGGAGGTGTTATGTGGCTCTGGCATTTGACTCCCCCAATAGTGGGCATCCCTGCCAAGGCTGTGAGGGAGGCAAGGGGGTCTGAGAGGCTCGTAGAGGCAGATGGGGGAGTGGGGGGCACCGGGCTCAGGGCAGTGGCTACCAGGTGCCTGGGAAATGGGACTTGGCAGATGGGAAGGGGCTGAGCAGTGCCATAAGGCTCCAGCTTTGGCTCTGACACCAGCTCCAGGACTGACTCCATCTCCAGCACTGGCCCTGACCCTGGCCCCCCAACACCTGGGGTGCAGCTGTGCACTGCCCTGACCCCCGTCCCCAGCACTGGTGGGAGTACTGTGCTCAGTTCTGAGCCTCTCATTTTAAAAAAGGACAATGAGGTGCTGGAGTGTGTCCAACAAAGGGCAAGAAGGCTTGTGAAGGGTCTAGAAAACACATCTTGTGAGGAATGGCTGAAGGAGCTGCAGTTGTTCAGCCTGGAGCAGAGCCCATTGCTCTCCACAGTTACCTGAGAGGAGGCTGTAGGGAGGTGAGGGCTGGTCCCTTCCGGGGTGTCTGCAGCGACAGGACCAGAGGAATGGCCTTAAACTGAGACAGGGAAGATTCAGATTAGACAAAAAAATTTTCATTGTTAGGGTGGTGAGGCATTGGAATAGATTGTCCCGGGAGGTCACCACCCCTAAAGATGTTCAAAAGGCTTCTGGACCCGGCGCTGGGTGGTGTCCTTTAGTGATTTAGGGGTTACCGTGGTATTGCTGAGTGGACGATCGGACTAGATGATCTTAAAGGTCTCTTCCAGCTTTGATGACTCGATGATTCTGTGACTCTGCGATTCTATAACTCTGTAATTCTGCGATTCTGTAATTCTGTGACTCCGTGACCCGGCGTGCCCTGCCGGGCGCGGCCGTGAGGCGACCCGGAGCGGGGCGGAGCGTGAGGCGGCAGGGGCGGAGCCCCCGCGGCCGTGAGGGGGCGGGGCCTCACTGCGGTGATTGACACGCGAGGGGCGGGGCCACGGCGGGGCGGAGCCGCGCGGCCGATCCGGAGCGCCGGGGCCGTGGAGGGTGGGGGAGACACCGGGCACGGAGCCGCCGCCGCA
>VZRQ01007680.1:1237587-1287811 GCA_013397975.1 Machaerirhynchus nigripectus | reverse complement strand
TCGCTCAGCAGCGAGACACGTTGGCCTGCTGGCGCTTAGGTTGGGGTTTTCCCCTTGGAAGTATGGATTCCCAGGGAGCGGAGATATTCTGCCGGCGGTTTTCCGCTCTGGGAAAGGTTCTAAGTCTAAGCAAAAGGGAATGCGACGACTGTTGTCTGTTTGCTTGACTTGTTACTCTCTGCACAGCCTTCAGCTGTACTGGGCAAGCGGATGTAGATTAGATTAATCCAGCGTGTTTATTTAAGACTAAAGGCCGAGTTTTGGACTGATATCGCCATAGAATTTAATAAATTATTAGTCTTTGGTTTCTCTAAACAATAAAAGCAAGTTTAGGGTGAGACTGAGGGAATAACAAAGCAAGTACACACGGTCTTAGGAGAGAGAAACAGGGCAGGGCTCTTTCCAAAGTGGTATCGCAGGAGAACTCTTGATGTCAGCAACTAATGGCTCTAGATTAACCATTAGCTTAACTAATGTTTGTGACTGATGGCTGAAAGGGAGGGAACTTGCTCCCTAGTTGTAAACATTCCCTCACGTGACTATATGTAACTGCTATATATAACCCTATATATATGTATATATTATATAGAGCCTCATTCTGGACGGCTAAATTCAAGTCGGGTGTGCGACAAACAAAACTGACAGTTTTAAGTGCTGCTCTCTTTTTCTAAAGCAGTCTTTAGAAATTTAGAACTATTTGGAGGCTTCTGTCATCTGCTACTTTCACTTCCGTAGTTACAGAAATACTTAGAGATGCAGAGCTTATTGTTTGTATATAGATTTTAATAATGACAAGTAAGTTTCAGGTGTGGTTGCCAAGTGTGTGAGGACAAATGAAATTGCATCTCAAAGCCCAGCAGAGAAGATGACAAGAACAGGCTGGATTTGTCACTTGTCACAGACTGAGATATTTATATATGTGTATTTAACATGGTAATCGTCACAAGCTTTGTGAAGAAGGGGTGTTGTCCAAGTCAGGTCATTGGTTCACGTTTGTTTACTAACATTTGACCTATGTTGAAATCTTGAGTTGCTCAGCTCTCACTGAAATACGCAATCCCTTTAAGCAAGATTTAACTTAAAAATTACTTGTTAAAAGCGTAGATGAAATGCCTGTACACTGTGAATGTTTCGTAGCAAGGTGGTCTCTAATTTTGGAGCCTTTACCTACATTTAGGCCCTTTCTAGTTAACATAAAATTTTTTTAGTGATGTGCGCTTAGTGTATTAGCACCCTTTCTGCCATCTGGATAATGGTTGTCTTGACACCATTTCTTAAAAGGTTGTTTACTGGATTTTATTTTTAATGACTAATGAAATGGGTGATGTTTTTGGATGAAGTTTTGTATCATTTCAGCGCTAAAATTAATGAAAACAGAAAATGTGTCGTTTAGCTTTCAGAAGTTGAAGAATGGATTCATAGACAAAAGTTGTCTCAACTACTTAAGTACTATAAGAATAAATTTATTACAAAACAAGGCACCACAGCTTTCTTAAAAACAGTGAAGGAATTAGGAAGGAGACAGGAGGAAAAGGAAGGGAAGAAGAAGCAGGGACACAGGTGTAGTTGCTGGTTTTAGACTCTGTGTAGTGATGGGAAAAAATTAATCTGAGTCTGATACCGTTTGTAAACTAATACTTTTATATGTTATCTAGCAAGAGTATTGTGAGGGTTTAAGTTACTCTGTGGGAGATGCTGAGATAGGGGCACTGTATGAGAAACAAGCACCCATCTGTGTGGCCCTGCTCTCTGTAAATGTGAAACAAATACCCTGGATTAGTGTTTGAGGGCACCAGTATGACGGTAACAAACTTAAATGCCAGTATCGAAGTGCTCGCCTTACCTAGGAAAAGAGCCAGTTTGCAATAGGAAATGATACTACTGCAACCTGCAGTACAAAAATACTGCTGCAACTTGCACAAGGGTTTTTTCATCCTGCAAAGCAGCCTCTTGTAGTCAGATGCTGTGCCCTGCATCTGGGCACAGCTTTCATTGCTTTGCCAAAGCCTCTTTTGTCATTGGACTGTATTAAGTTCCTTTTACAGTTTGCTACAATAGCTGGATGGTTCTAAAGAGCACAGTATGCTGTTCCAGTTCAGTTTCTCTCCACATTTGGCTACATGTGGTGGTTTCAATTCTGCATGTAGGCAGAGGCCAGGCCCTGTTTACTTGGACAGTCGCAGAAGTTGGTGGCAGACAATGACTCTCAGACCTCTAAGAGACTGACCACGTGTGTATTTTTGGATGCACCCCCACTTGTGAGCAGGATACCTGGGAAGGTAAGGAGCAAGTTTTATTTTTTGCTTAATGATTCTTTAACGTGTGGTCTTGTGCAGCTGTGCTAATGATTCTCTTTCCTCTTTTGTCCATCTCTGAGATGAGAAGAGGAAGCTGAATACCAATTCCTGAGATGCAATGATGAAGTTTCAGCCTGATTCCAGGGTGAGTGCATCTTGAGAAAGTTTTAGTGTGCTGAGGAGAATGCATGACCCTTTTTAAAGGGTAGAGAGTGCTTATTTGCTCACAAAGGAAAATGTTTTTAGTTGGTAAAATGGTGAAAGAGCGGCTGTCAGAGTTTTTTGTCCTTTAACTAGCAGCTGTTCTCTGTTGTAGATGTGAACGCAGTAGATGGTGCTGAAGCAACACTGAGGCTCCTCCTGTGAAATATCCACAGTCCAGTGCGTATAGAGAAAGTGCTTGCTGGCTCTCCCAAGTGTTGATGGTCCTGTGTCTTCAAGAGATGCATTCCAGGACAAGAAAACACTGACTGTTAGTTTTAAAAATGTTAATAAATAATTCTTTGTGTTACTTTTTCATTCTTTATTGCTTGTGAAGGTAGGCAGATGAGGTAGTACGAATACCAAACAAGTGGTGCTTCAGGTGGTTGCAGGTGTGTGTGCAGATAGTGGTCAAATTTAAGCTGTTTAATATTAGCCCTTTGATATGGTTGTTGCTCAGTGTTGCTGAAATCAACACTGAAAGTGTTGGGGAAGTTTGGGAGCTACTGCTCTGGGAATACACATTGTAGCACTCAGCCACAGTGCCTATGTCTCCTGTCTGTCCATGCACTCACTGGGAGAAGCAGGCAGGAAGTCTTTCACAGCATGATTGAGAAGTGGTATCAAGGCTTCTGGTGGCAGAATAACGTACTGTCAAAACCACGCACTGTCAGCAAGCCTGACCTGTTAGGTAATATGAGCTATCATTGATTGCTCTCCTAAAGGTCCTCTCAGGTGGGTGGTCTGGGTGCTGAATAATGGCAGTGTCATCATCTCTCAGTTCATTAAAGTACCCTTCTCTTGGAACTGGGGAGATTTGACAAGCAGTAAATACTTTATATCCATTAGTGAAAGTAAGTAAGTCTGCCTTTCTTACAATGCAGCCATTCGTTTAATATTATGACTTGTGTTTGGTAATTTGCCCGAAGGCAAGAGCACTAGAACTTCTATCACGGATACATACCCAGTGAAGAATGCTTAACTGATTTTAAAAGTGAAATCACGGGCAAAAAAAAATCTGTTCTTTCCTCAGCATTTGGTTTTGTGAATGAACCAAGATCCCTGTCCAGTACCTCTGAAAATCCTGCTGGTAGCATGATGGAACTGGTGTGATACACTAGTGTCACTTTCTGGGACTGTAAGTAGCACTAGGAAACCTGACTGGTTCTCCGGACCAGTGGAAGTTATTTTCTGTGGTTTTAAGTGTAAATGGTGGATGAATGGCCAAGTGCACTTACTGCATTTTCCTCCCCCTGTTTGGAGAATCTTAAGCTTTAGAAACGCTTTTATGTTTCACAATTCTTTTGCTTCTCCTCATTTAAGAGGGCCCTCCCACTGCCTATCAAAGCTGCCTATAAGTGGCTTTTTCAGATCATTTATGCATGTGTGAACATAAATAGACGCCCGCACCTTTTCGATTGGTAGTGAAACTATAGGAAAAAAATCTACACGGTTAACTTGGGTGACTTTGTCAGGGCAGGAGCCGGAGGGCAATGGAAAATTGTTTTCCCTTGTTCTGTTGTGCTTTGTTTTTTTCCTGTGTGCAGTAAGTATACCCTACAGGATTCAGGATCCTTACATAAGGAGAGAGGAGTCTTTATCCACAGCAAGTACCTTCTGATTTGGTCTTTAAAGTGAATCCTATGTTTTTAGCTTGGGGGAAGAAAAAGGGAAGGGAGAGTGTGAAATTATTCCAAGTTGAAATTAGCTTCTCTAGTTTACAGGAGAGGATAAAGCAAAATTTCCATCTAGATTTTTTAGAAAATTCATGATAAAGTGTGGCATTTTAAGTCTGCATTACTAGCAGTCGTTTTGTAATTTTTTTCCTACTTTTTAATGCTGTGAGCAGTAACATGAAGACTAATGTAAGGTGGCTAGTTTTATAATGCTTCAGCTGTACCCTTACAAATTAATTGAATTCAACAATCAGAACTGAGGACTGAGGTAGCTGTAGGCTGCTATGTATTTTCACTGAAGTCTACCAGGTAGTAGAAGTGTAGAGGTTACTTTTTCAAAGTTAGACACTCTAGTAAGGTTATAGTATTTTGGCAGTTTCTTAAGAAAACATGCACTAAATCTAAATTGTTTTGACTGTTATGGTGCTGACTGTAGAATTTAATTTTCTGAATTTTTAAATGTGTATCATTTCAAGAATAGATATTTTCTTATGCACTGTATTCTGAAAAAATGTGTTCTGGTACCAGTTGGTTTGTTAGATTCTGCTGCAACTTTAGGTTACTTTCAGCTCTTTAAGGTGACATAAATAATTGAGGATTTTAGGCCTTGTATTACTAGGCAGATTTTTCGGCCTTACGTCTTTGAATGTATTTATTTATACACTTATTTTAATGTTTGATATCTTTGGGACTCAAGACTTCAGTCCATGCCATAATGCCATATCCAGAAGTAATACATTTGTATGTTGCTGTGACTTCTAACTTGCTTGTAAGAATTGCACTCGTGCTCCCTTATAAAGTATTTAATTTTCATTTCTAGTGTCCCTGGGTTACTGCTTTTCTGAGGGCACTGACATGAATTATGATTTTAGGCAGGTGATGCACTTGCATTTGAAGTGTTTAGGTGCATTTTTCAAAATGTCATGCTGTGCAGGGTCAGTCTGTCAAGGATCTGTTCTGGCCACCAAGCTCCATGTTTGTGTTGTTCTTGGTGAGAATGGGACGGGTTTGGATTTATTTTATGTTAGCTTCTGAAAATACTGACAGGGTGAGCATTGTGTTTACTCTGAAAGAAATACCCCTTTGGATGCTGGTTCCACATTTACTGTAACTTACGATCAGTTAATTGTTTTCAATCCACAATACAATCAGCACAAATATAACATTATCCAAAATTAGTAAGGATGGCACATGGACCTAGGCCAAGTGCCTTATGGGCATATCTGTTACAATTGCCTTAATTGCTTGTATTTGTGGTTTCTTCTGGCTGGAGACTTTGACTGATACTTGTTTATTCACACTTATTTTCTGTTGATTTTCCTTCATTCTGTCACTATTCAATTTTTTTTTTGGTCTTTGCTTGCTGGGAAAGATAAAGGCTTATTAGAAAGGTATAAAGCTTAGAGAAATCTAGTGAAAATGCTTTCTGTATTTTGAATGGAGTCCCACCTCTAACACTCAGACCTGTTTTATTTATCCTTTGAAGAAGAGAAATGGGTATTATATCACCTTTAAAAAGAAGAGTCATTGCTTTTAATTTTTAAGTATCCTTCAGATGGGATACAGAAGATTAATAGTGATTTGAAAAATCTGAAGGTAAGGAACCTGATCCAAAATCACTCTGTTCAGTATTAGGAAACCTTTTTGTTACCACACATATTAAGAAAACAAAGTGTGAAATAAAGCAATTGGAAAAAAATCATTATGTCAGTGGCTTCTGATTTTTACATGTAAAAATGATGTGTTAAACTCTTTGTGTGCAGGTGCCAAGTTTTAGTCCATTTGCTTTGTGCATGTCAAGTGTAGGCTTAAAGAAACTGATCCCCTAAAACTTGAAATGAGTTTAAATTAGCTATTTGTGCTTCTTAATGGTGTTTAACTTTGAATATTCAATTAGATGAGCACAAGATTTGATTGATTTCTCTATGAACAGAACAGTCTCCTGCTCTGAAAAGTTAAACCCACACAATTCTAATACTGCAGTGTGTCAGATTTACTTCGTGTTGCTCTGCATGACAAAAGCAGAGACAAGACATTTTTCTGATTCCACATCTGAAGCAAAAATGGAGGTACATTTAACTTGTTTAACTATAGATGTTTAGTCAGAAAACTTCTGCAGTTTAAAGAGAAATAACATCATAATTCAATTCCTTTGTCATGTTATATCATCCTTCGTGATTTAGGTTTTCAGCTATATATTCTGTGCCTACTCACTAGTTAACTTTGAGTGATTTATATTAGTTGGTGTGAAGTTGGTGAGATACTTTAATTTTCCTAAGCAGTGAAGAGGCTGATTTATCAGGCACTGCAGGTCATCTCCTATAAAGTTTTTATGCTCTGGTTTTTTGCTCATTGGAGTTGCTCAGGTATATTAGTGATGAAGCTTGGATAAATGACACAGTATTTTGTATTTGGATTAGACAGCTTTAAACACTTGGATATAAAACTGTCTGGTGTAAAGACTGGGTGGGTTGTTTATTATGTGAAATAGCATCCAAGCCTTTCATGTGTTGGGGTGTATATGAAACCAAGAAGTGTCAAGTCAAATACAGCAGCCAGGCTGCTATACCAGCATTCTGGGTGTTGTGTGATCGTGTGTCATAAATTGTGCAAAGCTATGGGGAAGTGACATAATAAATATGTATTATAAAAAGTGGGGGTGACTTGGGAAAATTAAGCTATAATTGTCTTGGTGACTCAGTGTAATTCTCAATGCTTCATTTCTTAGTGCTGACTAAGATGAGTGAGCTGATGGGAATGTACTGAAATGGAATTTCAGTATTGTATTAAAGGAAGTGGAAGCTTCTGAGTTTAAGGACGGTAGGGGCCAGTAGGGGGTCTGCAGAGGTCTGATCTGTATTTTAAAGCTTTTAGATAATGTTTTCCTCATCTAATGTAATTAGTTTGTATTTAAGCCATCTTACTGGTAAAATGGTCACTTTGGGAAAGAACTTGTCTTGATGCGAGGGTGAAGGCAGACTGTAAGTTCAGTAATTGACCAACAAAGGAATGACTTTGAGCAATCATTAGCTGAATTGGTTTGAAGAACATTCTGCCATATATATGGGATGGGGTTTAAATTTTTTTGCTGTAATGCCTTTTTTACATGTATATGATGTTTCTTTTTGCTTTCAGGTCTTGAGTATAAACTTAGCTAAGTTCTAAAAATGGGAAGAATTTTTTTGGATCATATTGGTGGCACTCGCCTGTTCTCCTGTGCAAACTGCGACACAATTCTGACCAACCGCTCCGAGCTCATCTCCACTCGCTTTACAGGGGCCACGGGAAGGGCCTTTCTTTTTAACAAGGTTGGTAAGAAGCTGGAAAAACTGCTCTTTACTTCTGAAAAATGGGTTTGTGGGATATGAATTTGTCATGAGATTGAAAAAACTTCTTGGCTAAAGTGTTGTGTAATTACTATTTTATTTTTATTTTGTTCAACTGTCTTTGAAGTCAACTTTGACATTTACTGTTGATGGGAAACTTACCTAAGTTAGTTTTGTCTGCAATACTGGAAGACTATAAAGAAGACTGTGTATATAAAGGCATCAGGCCAAAATTGATGGAGTTTTAACTTTGGAAACTTCTGTAATATGAACCTCAAATTCACTTTGAGAGTATCTGGTATCTGTCAGAGGGTTTCAAAGGTGTTTTCACTTTTATGCAGTTAAAAATAAAAGTCTAATAACCTGAATCTAATACTATCTAAAGATAATATTCTGTAATTTCTGAAATGCATTTAAGCTAACAGTAGTCTGGCAACTTAAGCTGCCACAATCAACCACAATCTCTTTTACAGGCAATAATACTCTGTTTTAGTTTAATAGTTTTTAATTGATCAGATTCAATAGATTGAAATACAGAAGTCATAACTTTTGACTGAATTGTAGGATTATTTATGAACCTTCCTTAAAGACTTGTCCATTAGATTAACTGAAAAAAATTGTGATTGTCCTTTGCTTTCTCACAAAGTTCCTGGTCATATTATCCTTGGTGTATTTTAGTTTTGTTTTTTTCTTGTAAGCCGTTTGGCCATGGGCAGAGTTGATACAGGCATCAGTAATGTCTTAACTGTGTTTTGCTTCTGATATCCTGAATCTTGACAGTAGTGAAAGATTTCTTCCTCATCCAATAAGCACTGGATCCTGGGGTTCAAGTCTTTTTTGATGTTAGATAGTGGGGTTTAATCACAGCAGTTTGAGGTATTGCATTTCTGCAGTCAGGAGCTGTACATCTGAAGCAGTCAGGTGGAAAGCTGAGAAGGCAGTGCTGTCCCATCTTTTAGAATCCGTATATCAGCAGTTTGGATATAATTCTGACATCAGCTTCTCAAGATTTACACATCCTGGTTTTGTGGTGGTGCTGCAAAAGAAGTTAATGTTTTAAACTGCTGATACAGCACACAAAAAGGTGCCTGTTTCATGTATACCTTCTCAGCCACTGCCCCTGGCTTTTTCTTAGATAATTATTTCAAAATCACCATGAGATTTTTAAAGAAGGACTTCCTTTAATATTTTGGTTCTGAGTTCTGGGAACTGGTGATCACATCAGCTGCTAGAAATGGGTTACATACATTACAACTGGATTAATATAAATTTACAAGCTGTTCACTGGGAGTTTCTCACCCAGAGTTGAACACAGCACTTTTGCACATTTTGTGATAGCAATTCATGTCTCTCAGTTAAAATGTGAAGGTTTTACATCATTGTGAAGCGCATGTTTAAGGTGTTACCTTCTCAAGAAGGGGAGTTTTTACACTGCAGTTTTCAGTTCGTGTGCAGTGCCACAGGCTGTTTCCTTCTAACAGGCTGATAGTCATTTACCAGGGTTCCTGTAGGCAGACTAATCCTTTGTGTTCCCTGTGCGCTGTGTGTTTGTCCCAGGTGGTAAACCTGCAGTACAGTGAAGTTCAGGACCGGGTCATGCTCACTGGCCGCCACATGGTTCGGGACGTGAGCTGCAAGAACTGCAACAGCAAACTGGGCTGGATCTATGAGTTTGCCACTGAAGACAGCCAGCGCTACAAGGAAGGCCGCGTTATCCTGGAAAGAGCCTTGGTCCGGGAGAGCGAAGGCTTCGAGGAGCATGTTCCATCTGACAATTCCTGAAGAGGTTCCGGTCTCTTCTCAGGTTCTCTGCAATTGAAACTCAAATATAATAAAATCAACAAAAAAATCTGCTTACATACACTGTCACCTTAGCATCAGAGTCGGATTCATGGACTACAAAGTGGGAAAGATTGTGAGAACATTTCAGATGGAACCTTCCTTTCTTTATTCCTTTTATATTTTACTTTCCCTCCAGCAGCTGTTTGTAGAAAGAATGTTGTGCAGATGCTGTAACTTTTTCTCTCTTTCATTTACATCTGTTAGATTTGAGATTGTATCTTCAGATACGGTGGGCTAAAAGGAAAATATTTGCAGGATTTGTCTTTCGTTGGAGAGAAGTTCAATGAGGTTTTTTTTTTAGTTTGCACAAACTGATGTCAGCATCAAGTTATTTTAAAACTACAGATGATTTTTTAAAAGTATATTCCAACTTTTGGCTTAAGTTTTTAGTTAGGTTTTTGGGTTTTTGTTGGTTTTTTTTTTGTTTTTTTTTAGTTTTTTTTTTCCCCAGCCTTTTCACCTGGTTTGCTAGCTAAAGTAAAGAGATCCGAATTTGTGCTGAGTGCTAAAGGTTCAGTGTTGGTACGGCTTGGGCTGGCCCATGTGCCATATTCTTGTTGAGGTTGATTGGTAGCACAGAGCCCATTATTTCTTGTCATTCTTGACCCAAAGATGTCACCATTCCTTGTTTATTTGTGAAGTCCCATTCACCATGTTAACTGGTGTTGATTGGAAACTATTCTTGAAATAGGGCAAAACTGCTTGGCTTTTTTTAACTTTAACAGATGTAACTTATGAGCATAGTAATAATATAAAGTAATAGCTGTCTGTTTAGTCTTGCATTGCTTACAAATCCAGCTGTGTTTGTAATGATAGGGATCCACTGAGAAACTACTGTTTCAGTAGTCATTTTTTTTTCGTTTCTCTACTAATCTCATTAAGTTAGACAGGGAATTGCAAATCTTAATTCTTCTTCAAGTAGCTTTCTTTAAACCCAGAACTTCCTATGTTAAACACAGCTGCTGTGTAAAAGGAGAAGATTGCCAGCATGTTTGTTCATGCCTAGAGTTATGCAATCTGCGTCTCTTGAAAAGATTAACTTAAACAGCTTGTTTTCAAATGCTGCTTCTGGTGTTGAAACCTTTATCTTTCAACTTTGTTGAACCTTTTCATTGTGATGTTACATTTTTATCTTTCTGGGCAGCAGTACATGTCAGCCTAGTAGTAACTAGTGACTTGGATTCCTGCTTTGTTCTCGTAGAGGTCAGCTCTGTTTAAAACAGTGATCTTGCTTGCCTTTTTTAGCAAAAATGCTCTTCATTAACTTAACTCAAGGGTGCCCAAACACTTTCATTGTGTCTTAAGCCATAAGTTAAGATCTCAAGGGCTGAAATTTATTTGAATGTTAGATACATATGATTTCTTATCCAAGATATGAGTTGGTTGTGGTTTTTTTTCTTATTGGATAAATTGTGGTCAATGTGAAATAAGTTACCCACAGACGTAGGAAATGGGGGGAACCCCACCCAACCAAACAGATCTGGGTTCTGACATTTCAGAATAACTTTTCTTCTCTAGCCACAGCTCCATATCTGAAACTAAGATGAGGAGGGTGACTATGCAGAGTATTTTTCTTGATTTTTTGTGGTTGCCAAGTGGCAAATTGGACACCCCTGACTTGAATCGACTGCCTCCTTCATGTAAAGGTAGCTTTGTTCTAGAAATGTCACATAGAAAGAAAACAGAGTAGATCACATACCAGAGCTGTGCTTGAATCAAGCTGCTTAAACAATAGTGTACTTGTGCCTCAAATGAATCAGTTTTTGCACTGAGTACAGTAGTACCCCATTATCTTGTACTTCTGTCCTTCACAGACCCTGGAAGCGCCATTAGCATGGTTCTCTCTGCAGTACTTTTCTTGTACTTCTGACATTACAGTACAATAAAGTATGTTTTGTCCTGAACTGGTCTTTGCTGTCCTTTTAGTTACTTTCATAGAGTCTGTCAGCCAAGTCACATAACCCATCTTTCATTCATTGTGCTAAGTTTCTGCAGCACAGTGACAAGCTGTTGATGAGCATCCCTCTTTGTATAGGTGGCAAAAGAGTTCTGGTGATTTTGGAAGGTGCCAAGTAGAGCTTCATGCATACCACTTGGACACCTGAAAGCCTTCAATTTCCTCCTCTTAAGGAGAAAACAGGAAATGTCTCATTTAATGGAATTCTGGGTGCCAAATGTCTTTCCATGACTTTGAAAAGACAGAAAGCTTCTGCAAGAAACTTGAGGGTTTGGCTTCTGAAATGGCTTCGGAATTAATGAATTTGGTATTGTGTATCTGGACATCTGTGACTTTTTCCTTTGTGTTCAAATGTTGGGCAGAAACCTGCTAGCAGCTGGTCAGCTTCTAAAGCTGTAGCTGAAGAACTGAGATGTGAGGATGATTCTATTGGTGTGATGGAGACTGGGGCACTTACTCTAACTTACATTAAGACCATTTTTGTAGAATGTTGGTGGGAGATGCTAAAAATTACTTTCCACAAAGCCTGTGACTTGAAAAACACATGTGAGGTGAATTTTTAAAAATCCTGTGAAAGCTAAGCAAGTCCTCTGCAGCTTTAAAACTGGACTTTGGCTTGCTGTTTTAGCTTACACGCTGTTCCCTCCTGTATCACTTTGGGTGGCTCTGGGAGAGTTTAGCCTCCTCTATTTTGGCTGCTCCTCCTCAAGACACTTGCTGTGTGAACACAGATAACTTATCTGTAGGGAACAAGGCCACTGGTTACAGCACATCTAGAGACAGAGGAGACATTGCTATTTGGCACCAGCTGCAGTTCTGTAGTAGTGCAGTAGCCTGTGATGCTCAAACAAGGGCTGGCACAGGAAAATGTGCCACTACAGTGATCTTTTGCTTGGCATGTGGTGGTGCCTGAGGTAAAGAAGGTAGCAAGGAAATTGCAGTGCACAACAGACTGCACCGTGCATTCCTGGAGATTCAGAATCTGTGCTCGTAGGCTGCAGCTTGGGCCAGCAGTGGTGCTGTGACATTTGCATGACATGAGCTGGATTAGAGTTCATGTCACCCATGCCATGATCTCATCCTGTGGGTGTACTCAAAATCGAAATACTTCCTTTCTACCATTTCAGCAAAACACAGCTTTAGGAAGAGGAAAAGAATGGATGGTGTGTTTGTGGAGTGGAAAAGCATTTTACTTATCCTCTCCAGGGATGTTAGAAGAACTTTTGAAATTACATGCATGTCTCATGGCTCTGTTAAAAAAAGTGGCCTTACTCGGGGCTCTGGGGTTGGCTGTGGTCACTGCCACAGCCTTCTTCTTACAGGGCAAGCTTGTCTCTACAGATTTCTGCCAGAGCTGTAGGAAAAAATGTCAGCAGGTCATCAGTGGATGAACAGGTAAGGAACAGGTGAAGCTGCAGTTCAGGGCATGATTGCCAGGGACAAGGATGGGAGGGTTCTGGCATTGGTGTGGAAAGAGGCTAGCTGGTTGATGAACTTTATTCTAGACAAGAAACACAAGCTGTGATACTTCAGTACCATTCTGCAAAAGCCAGAAGTAGTGTGGTTTGTCTCCTTCTTGGGCATGCCTTCACTTAGAACAACAATAAATTTTAAAAATCCAGTGAAGCTTGCTTTTCCTGTGGATCTCGAGGGCTTTGTAGACTCCCTGATGCCTGACAAGGATGAAATGCTTCTATCTTTTTATTTTGCTTGGGGGACTGATAAGGCACTCTTCAATCCTGGTTTTGCAGGACTTAAAAGAACTAAGCAATTTTGAGGCCCCTCTCTTCATAACCTGGGGTTAAAATTGCCCCAAAACTTCAAAAGATTGCTTTGAGCGGTGAGGAGGAGTATGACCTGGTTGATAATGTTCCTGTGCCAGCTTTTTTCTTCTTGCAGGAAATCTGAAATATGGCCAAAGAAAATGAGCTCCTGTCTGTCTCGTTATGTGTTACATGGCAAAGACATTCAACAGCTGCTGACAAGGCTGTTTTCTGCAAGTGTGGAGCTCTTCCTGGCCTCATAGTTACTTCCTTCCCTACCTCTCTCTTGTGTAAGAATTTCTGGTACACTTAGGAAGGTGTAAGGGGAGAAGTCTCATATTTGCCATCCAGCATTTTGTTTACTGAGTGCTGCTCTTACTTAATGGATTTCTGTGATCTCAGTAAAACTGCTGCCAGGCTGCTGCTACCTTTTTACTTAAAGGTTCTTCTGGCAGAATATTAGTGACTTTATGGTCTCTCATCCCCAAGTCTAGGCAGAGGTTGTTTGGGAATGAGGCTTGACAGAACATCCTACTCTGGGTAGAGATGATGTGAAGGAAGACCTCACTCACAGAACACTTCCATTGCTATGCTGATGAGCTATCAGCATAAAGAGATGTTATGCTGCATCTCTTTCCTTCTGATGCTATTTTAAGTGTGATTTGCTTAAGTTAGCATTGCAGGTCCTCCTTTTAAAAAGGAGGTGACTAAGAGACAGCAGTCTGTGCCTCTTAAACGTGGCATTTCTCTCTGAAGGACCTGAAATACTTAAAATTTAGTACAGCGTGCTCTGTGTGCTGCTCACTTGGCAGGAGCGGCTGTGTTCCTGTTTGACTTGTTCCTGCAAAAATAAACCCCAGTGCTTGTCTTAAGATATGGCCAAAAAACTCCCTGCAATGAGAGTTAGGGTATGGAGGAGAAACCCGGGTGAAAGTGTGTCTGTGTGTGTGTAATTCAAGTCTTAAGTAAACCGGTCACTCTGAAGTAGCAGAGGTGGGAGAAATTCTAGAGGTAAGCTGGCACCTTTTCTTTTTGCCTCGTGTGGGTTCAGGGAAAGTGGAAATCACTTGGGCATTGTAGAGGATCTAAGGTCTCCTGATGAACAGAGCAGTGGGAAGTGCAGAACCAGGGCTAACTTTGCTACAGGCTCTGTGTTGTGTTTGGGTGAAGGCAGCTGGAAGGTATTTGTCCTTCAAAGTAGACTCTGTTTTTGTTCTCATTATCTGGAGCATTTCATACCATCAGGAACTTGCATTTGTTATAGAAGTAAAAGTAGGAGAAAGAACAAAAGGCTGTGGTAATAATTTGCATTTCCTAAGCATGAGGGGTAGATGGGAGCGAGAAGGGTATTCAGGTCTTGGATTTTGACTCTGCCCAGGAGAGAGATGTGTGCTTGCCTGACATCAAGATCCAGTGCTGTTTCCCTCTGGGACTTGGGCATGTTTAGAGATGGGATTTTGCTTTGTCCTTTTGTAAGCATTTGATTTGACTGTTGTAAACATTTACAGGTGTTCGAAACAGTAAATTTACTGCATTACAACAGACTGCATGCCATAGTTGTTAGCACACTAATGGCAGATCTTGCAATAGATGTAGTTAGTGGAGTAGGGAGATCCCTTTTCTACGAGAACAGAAAGCAGAATGGCTCATACAAGGCTGCTTAGCCAAAGAGCTGCTTGGTGGCTTTCAGCTGTCTTTAGAGACAAAAATCCTCTGTCCTTGGAAGAGTTTGAAAACTAATATTCCAGGCACAGCTATATGGTGAGTATAAAAGGAAGAGGACATTTGTGATTTTTCAGGGGTAGATCTTGGCACATGTGCACAGCCAGAAAGGTGGGATGCTCTGAGTTTGGTGGTGAGAACTCAGGTGTATCCCATGGACAGAGTGCAGAGAAGAGCCCCCGTGGTTATGCTGCTGTCAGTATTTGGCCAGCAGATCTTTTTCTCCATCCTACCCATTTTTACTGTCTTTGGTCTGACCTGTAGTGATTGTTGCACCTTCCCAACAGAGTTAGTGCAGCTTAAGGACTTGGGGAAGTGCCTGCCTTGGCAATATTAGACGGTCACTTCTACTACCCTATACTGTACCAGTACAATGGATTAGTTGTCGCAGCTCAGAGCGATCCACGGATTGTCTGTTCCACGTCTTCCTGCTGAGGAGGGATTAGCTTAGTGGTGTACTCAATGAGAGTTCATTCTCGGGATGAAGTTCCTCGGCGGGATTTCTTATTGTAGCCAAAAGAACATTAGAGAGATACGATTTAGGTCACAGAAGTAGAACACTTGAAAAATGCCAGATTTCCAATGGATTGGGTAGCACATGGTTATCCTGTCCCTGCATACGTGCAGCTGGGGGTGAAAGTGTCATGTGATCACAAGAGCCAGGATGGCACTATCATCACCCTTTTATAAGGTATGCATTGAACTTGTAGCTACAGCCTCCATCCCACCATTCCTAACTTCACACTGCTGGACTTACTAATTTTGTTTCTAAAGGCCGTTTGAAAATGAACTTTCTGATGTGCATTTAAGTGGCAAAACTAAAAAAAACAGATTAAGTATTTGTAATTGCTGGCTTCTTCATGACTGGGATTTGAACTGGAAACCCTGTTTGGTGCAGTAACCATTACTACTTAAGCTCCAGGGCTGACTGCTGCTCAGCCAGCAGCTGGAGGAAGCTTTTCGGTGAAGAAAGCTGAGCAGATGGCAGACAAAGGCTTTAGAGGTTTTCATTTGATGCAAAGTTTCAGTATGGGACGGGGAATTTTACTTTCAGTTTGTATGCTAGTTCTAGTTTGGCTGTCATGGTTGTGGGGTTTTTTTGTTTTGGTTGGGGTTTTTATTTTGCCCCTTCTGATACCTGGAGTTCGTGAATTTCCTGCTCCATGTAGGACTCTGGAGGAAGAGATGGGAAGATGAAAATTACGCTGTATGTCCTATCCACGCTGCCTAACTGACTCTTGCTTCCAAGCTCCTGAGCTTGGGAAGGCTCCTGCTCCATGCACACTCCCTGTCAAGGAGAGAACTGCACCATGATTCATGTGCCACATTCCTGGGAAAGGGAGGAGCAGTGGGAGGTAGGTAGCTTGCTGTCTATCTCACCCTGCTTCATTTGCTGTCGAGCTACAGGTAAGCCCAGGGCTTCTAGAAGCTTTGGCAGCCTGTCAAAACTGGAGGCACAGAAAAACAACAGCTTTTAACACTCAGTCCAGTGCAAATTTAGGACATGAAAGTCCAGTGTTGTTCCTAAAAATAGACATTTCCCCCCTAAAACTCACTTCATTGGTGTTTTTATGTCAAAAGGCTGGCAGAGAAGCTGGGGGATGTTTGCCACAGGAAGTGAGGGGAAAGCAAAGGCAGAGAAGGATGCTCTGCCAGAGGTTTTACTGTTACTTGCCGGCAGTGTTGACGCTTAGATATCGGCTCCAGGTGCCGTGGGGAAGGTAAAGCTCATCACTGGCTCCTTTATCTGTCTCCTCCTTTTTGATCCCTTCTTTCCCTGTTCTCCGCAGCCCCAGTGCGCTTTGTTCCTCCCGCAGCCTGTGCTTTCGCCGCTCGTCACCTCCCCGCACTACCGCTGGCTCCTCTCCCTCCTTCCTGCCCCGCTCCTTGCCGGGTAAAACCTGCCGGGTTTTCAGCCGGTGACCTCGTTCCTCCCCGCATGGCACCACAGGCTGCGGTTCTGGTGCCGGGCTCCGCTCTCGCTGCGGGCTCCTCCTCACCCTGACAGCGCCGCTGGTGGCGTGGCCGTGTGGTGAACCGGGGACACGGAGGGGCTCCTGCCGGTCTGATTCACCGGGCTGTCACGCAAACAGCGCACACAGCCTTGCCAGCACGCTGCTGGGAGTGAGGCGCCGTGGCACCGCATCAGAAATCAGGTTTTTATCCCTGCCCCTCTGTGCTGCCAGGGAGGCGTGAAGAACACACGCACACGCGAAGTGATCCTGCTGTTCTCAGTTCCTGCCCCGCTGGCACTGATGCTCAGCAGGAACAGGTCTGGAGAAGGCTCTGCTCGTCCCTGCTGCATGGGGCTGGCACCCAGGGTGTCCGAGGAGCTGAGATGGACACTACACACCCCTCTGCAGACACACAGGCGTCTACTGGAGTGAAAACCCTACCAAATTTCAAGGCCCAGCTCCAAAGTGATGTGTCACAGCTTTTTAATGAAGTAATTGGACACTTTGTTTTAAAAGGGCAGAATCCTCTAAATCCCCTGAGCCTGGTTTTCAGAAATGCCTGTTTCTAGAGGAACTATTTTCCAACATAATAACCTATCCTGACGCAGACCTCCAGCAGGGAGAACTTCAACTGTGTAATGCTTTGTAAGCAAAATCACAGCCCAGCTGAAAAGAGCTGTGTGTTGGCAAGTGCCAAGCAGCCTTAATTTAGGAGTCATTTTTTGCACAGACACTTCAGTTCAACAGAGAAGAGAGCCCAGCTGCCAACAAGTGCATCAATTTGGACAAGGGAATGGAAAACTACGGTTTTTTTCTTTCATTTACTGTGCTTTGGTATGTCCTTTCAGGATGCATACATACATCTGCTTTTTCTTGTCTTCAGTGGGTAGTTTTGTAAAATCTATCAGAGGCCCATGCTTTTGTCCATCTTTTAACATTGTAAAATTGTTCACAGTATTGCCTTAGAAGTGGATTAGTTCAGTGACCTTTTCAAGCACTGATTAGCTACCAAATAATTGGTGTCTGAGAGACTCTGGACCTGATTCTTCTCCCCTTTACACTGTTTTTTCTCTTGACACCTGCTGACTTCACTGGAGCTACTAATTCCCTACAGGTTTGGTATGAGTAGAAATATATATATATATATATAATATATATATTTCTGTGTATATGAATATGTATATAGCTATAGAGAGGAATTATATAGAATAGAATTGTAATCATAGTAACTGGTGGGTTTTGGTTTTACTTGACATAGTGCACATGTGCTGAGATTACCAGTCTCCTGAAGCATGCTTGTAAGCACCTCTTCCCTGAAGAATACCTTCTTTGTACCTGTTCCTTAGAGTGTTGTGTGACTTTGCTGTTGCCTGCAAATCTTCCTGTCTGCTTCAGATAGAGGATCAGAATAAAATATATATTATAAAAACACTAAATCATTTCTTTCAGCTTTGTAGGCAGTACAATTCCAAATATTAACTCAGTTGTGCCTCATGGCAAGGCTTAAACTGGTGCTGAACTAAAAAGCAATGAAATGGTGTAATTTTTCAGTCACCTTTCAGAAGGATTCCTTTTAAGTCCTCTTAGATAACCACATTTGGTGATCTGCCATCTTAATTTCTTCCCTGCCTTTGCTTTGTAGGCAGTACTCTGTTCCTCTTTTCTCTTTGTTCCTCTGTTCCTGGACACTTCTTACTGTGACATCCCTCCAAACTACCATCCTTTTTCTAGAAGACCTTTTGCTCACTGTTTTCCCACCCACTCCGACCTTCACCAAACCCATCACAAACTTCATTTTCTTGGCTTTGGCTGTTCTCTCCATCCTCTTTCTACCTCACCAAATCCATGTTATTTCTTGCTAGATCAAGTAGGGTTCAGAGCTCTTACTGACTTCTTTTTATCTAGGTAGGACTGGTGCGAAAAGTGCTGGAGCCTCGCACAAGGGTCCTCAACAGACATTCCACCTTTCTGTTTTGAAACCAATCCTGGAAGTCTTTAAGATTAATGTAGGGTTCTTTCCATTGCTCCCTCAACAAATGCGGTACTTCTGACTGGGCTGCTTTGATTGTACCTGATAACCATCCCCAGCTCACCTTTTAGAAAATCCCAAGCTGCCCTGGCTGCAGCTGCTGGGAGTGTGATAGAGGTGGCAAAATTGATTTCCACAGAGGTGAAGCGAGCAGTGACAGGGACCCCTGAATAGAGATACCATTATTTCCCTCCCTCAGCCTAGGAAACAAAACAAAACAAAAGAGAATGCTGCAGCTGGGCACTGCAGTGTGTATCCATAGACAGTGGATTGCCTTGCATGCTCCTTTCAATATCTTTTTCTGTAGAGGGGTATTTTGTGCTCCGCTGATATTTTTTGTGACCAGACCTCAGAGAGGAATGCCAGCCACTGGCAAATGTCTACTACACGTCTTGCTTCATGTGTGTGTGGGTAAATCCAGTTTCTCTGCAAAGCCTTAGTGTTTCACACATCAGCTCCATTCTGAGGATTTCTGCTGTTAAAAAAATGCTGTTGCACTGCCTTCCAAAAGCATCTGGGAGCTGACCCTCATGTCATGGCATGAATCCAGCTCAGTGCCAGCTCACCTCCTGGGGGCATCTGCATGTCCCTTCCCCCATCATCAGCTGTGCAGGGAGATGTGCCCATTCTAATAGTCAAGGTCTGTGTTTCAGAAATATTAATGGCTGGGGATATACCACATGCCATACCTTAGCAACCCTGTGTTTTAATGAAGAGCTATTTTCTAACAGCACAAGAGCGACTGTGGGAGTTCCAACATCTAGGAATGTTGGGGAGTGAAACGTGAAGCAGAACTTGGCAGCCTGCGAATTATTTATTACCTGGGAGCAAAAGAAGAGTGGGCTGGACTTCCACTGAATCATTGTAGCCTGGAGATACGGTCCTGTCTGCTTTCTTGGCCTTTGCCAGATCTCCTCTGCCTAACTTTTAGCTGAGAGGTTTGGGACCCCCTATCCTTTCTGGGGAGAGCCTTTCTCTGAGGAATGTGCCTGGGCCTCAGGAGGAACATAGGTCCTCAAAAGCTTTTCCTGGAAAATTCTCATTTTATTTTCCTGACTGGCCAAAGCTGCTGAGAAAGATGCTTTGATTTATCCTCACAGAATAACTTCAGTCAACCTTCCCAAGGAGGCTGCAGTTGCAATTTGTGATTAAAGTGATTTGTGATTCCAGCTCATCCTGATCTGGCTGAACTGGATATCCATGGGATTTGAGAGGGAATCACTGTTTGTGACTGACCTGAAGGATATATAATATCTGACTATAATCTTTAGGGTAAAACTCGTCTGCATCACTTCAAGTTCTCAGGCCAGATTTCAAGTTTGCATGTTTCCTTCTAAAATAAAACTTGTGTCAGGTTCTTCCCAAAGCTGTGCTTCAGCACTGTTTATTGCAACATCAAGCTTTGGGACAGACATTGTTAGTCTCATGTTGGTTGAAGAAGTATTTATAGGAAACCTGAAACAACTTTATTTCCCCAGGGTTCCATGCAGAGAATGTCAGATTTGGAGCTTTTCAAGGCAGCTGCCACCTTAAAATAGACCGGGAGAATTCCTATTGTTCAGGTGACATAATGAGGCTGAGATGCAAATGCAGAGGGAAGCAGTAGCTGGTATGTTTTGACTGATTTTTTTCCATGACATCTCTCTCTCTCTGTCTCTCCCTCCCCCTCTCCTTAATAATAGATCTTACGGGGGAGAATAGAGGAAGATCAGGGGCCAGCTTCTGGGTGGAGAAGTTGGGATGTACTGCCTGCACAGAGGGTGAACATGGCTTAACACCTACATCTGACAGGAACCAATTTAGACATTTCCTTCTGCTCTGCAGAGGGCTGCACTGCAGTATTAAACACTGGTGCCTCCCTACATCCCCCTCCCCTCTTCCCCAAAGGAGGTGAGGAGGAACAAGCAGAAGTTAGTAGCTGGTGGCCAAAACATTCAGTGTAGATTCAGAAGCACTGATTTGAAGTCCTTGCCCCAAAATATGTGGGTAAGTTCTGATATCCAGCACCAAGCCTGCCAGAGTTCAAGAAATATTTCAACAAAACTCTCGGGCGCATGATTCTTGGGCAATGTGCAGGGTCAGGAGTTGAACTTGATGATCCTTGTGGGTCCCTTCCAGCTCAGGATATTCTCTGATCTTTGCAGACCGTAAGCATTGCACTGTGGGGAGAGTGAGATGCTCTGTGTGTCACCCCACCAGAAACCCTGCTGAGGAGCACAGGGAAACATATTGGTCAGGCTTCATTGAATCCAGGACACCCTCACCTTTTGTCTGAGTGAATCAGCAGTTACCAGCACTGGGCTACATTTTGTTACTGAAAAATCCTACTTGCACCAAGTGGAGTCAGAAGGACAGCAGGTGGTACAGCCCTGGGAAAGAAGAGGCTTCGGGCCCATGTCCACTGCTGCCACCAGCTTTCCCCTATGCTCCCTTTTCCTTTTACTTTTTGTCCTTCAAGTTACCACCACCCTGTGTGAAATAAGAGGGCTGTGAAAGAGGTAGAAGTTGTCTGTCAAAAGTACAGCTTTGTCAACTAAAGAAGCCATGGCAACGTAAAGCTACAGCATGGTTTCCTTCACAAGGACTAACTTGAGTCAGTTACTGCCTTTGAAACATCTGTGGTGCGGGCTAAAAGTAGACTTTTCCACAAGAATTGAAGGACATTGAAGGAGTCACAAAAAATAGCCTAAAATAGGGTGAGGAAAAGAGGAATATCGGGGCGGGGGGGGGAGGGGAAGGAAGAACAAAAGAGTGCAACAAGTGCCTCAAGTTTCCCTCTTTTTGTTGCTGTTATTCTTTTTCAGCCAGACTGATGAGTTTACAGGATATGCTGAATGGTGACCTAGCAAGTGGAACCACTGTTGAGACTCTCGTTGCTAAGATTCTTAATAATAACGATGCTCCTGCCAGGAATTACCTGCAGCTGGGGAGTTATACCACTGCTTACTTCTGTAGGGACTGGAAAGTTGTAGGAGCCTTACCTGAGGGCTTTTCCAGATGTGTACCAGTTCCAGTTTTGCCTTTGTCCTATGTTACGCTAACTTCTATCCTCCCTGCATTCCTCCTCGTTCTAGGAATGCATCTCTCTGCAGACTGGAAATGTGAGAACATGATAACCAGTCGATATTTTACCTGTAAAAATGCAAACATATGTCCTGGAAGGGGAAAAAGTTGCTTTTCTATGAGAGAGATTTGACATACCTGAAATAGCTGAGATGAAGCAGGGAATATTTTGGAATAACTTCGTGATGTGACAAAACGGACCAGTTTGGGGCCTGCCTGTATTAAAGTAGCCTGCCCTTGGACACATCACACTTGTTTGGATGGCTAAATTGATTTTTGTTAAAGAAAAACATTTCTACAATGTTTTTCCCTTGAATATCTCTGAGTACTTCAATAGGCTTGGGAGATGCTGGGGAACAATCGGCACAGAAGCCGCTCTGTGAATCTTGCAACATTTATTTCTATGAATGTAAACTTTCCTTACTCCCTTTTTATTCAGACATCAAAAGGAAAAGAAAAACAAGACAAAGGGAAATGCTGAGGCTTATGCAAAATATTTTTCTCTATTTTTTTTGCCAAAGAAAAGAAGAAAGGAAATAAACAGCATTGCATGTAAATAATCTTTTTCCCCCTTGCCTGCTTCTAGACACACTTTCACCAGTTCAGTATAATCGGGCATAAGGTACTGAAATGATTTATATGTCAGACCTAAGAGACAATATTGTAGCTCAGTTATTAGGCACAAGGTACTGAAATGGTTTACATTTCAGACCTGACAGAAAATGCTGTAATTGTACCATTCTTTAACAGATGCTTGGATGTTGATTTGAAATTTGGGGAATATGATTCAGATTATTTAGTCAAAGGCCACCTAAGATAATGAGCAAGAAGACAGGGAGAGAGTTAATGTTTTAAGGGCCAGGTGTGCAGGGGTGCTTTTAAAATGTGCCAGAAAGCCTAATCCCAGGGCCAGGAAGGCAACCCAGCACACAGAAGAATTTGGGGGATTAAACGAATTGATGACTGCTGTAATTAGTGGGAGTTTTAAAGCCCCCTTAAAAAGAAATTAAGGCTCTGCCACATTAGTAGGAGATCGTTGTCTGAGGGATGCAAAGTGCCCTGGAGAAAGGGCAGAGGTTTATGTGCAGCCTTGAAGAGGACGGGGAATCACTGTGGTGCCTGAACACACACGTGGCTGTGCCAGGCTCGCTGGGCTCGGTGCTCTCACAGCCACACAAAAGCAGGTGCTGCTGTTCCAGTGCTTGGCTTGGGGAATCTAGGAGCAGGTTTGTAGGGGTGCAGCGAACACAGAGACAAGTGAGAGGTATGGGTACCTGCTTGCTCTGAAAATCAGGGTTTGCTGTTCTTAGACTAGCTGCTTTTGTAAATACTGACCTTGCCAGTTTGGGTGCCTTGTCCTGGTACAGGAGTGCTTAGAGATGCTCCTGTGAGAAGGAAATTCCTTCGTGTTTTTGTAATTTTTTTGATTCAAATCTTCTGGCTCCCCTTCCCAAAAGCATATTCTCTTGTCTCCATAAGGAGTGTACACAGCCTTGGCTGGTGGGTCACCTCTTCATCACCCCTGGGACATTAATCTGTGATGAAACTCCACTGATGCAGAGCTCAGGAAAATTGTGTGGTGGACCCTGAATGAGAAGATGTGTAAAAGTCAACGCCAAGGTAAAGCAAATCCTTTCAAATCCCCTTCGTGGCAGGCAAGAGTCTGACTAGTAGCCTGACAGACGGGAACAGTCTCTGGGCATGGCTGGTAGGGGGTGGCTTTCAGTGCTGTACTGGCTGCACCACGCAGTGCTCCAGGGTGACTCTCCTGAGGGCTGGTGGCGACAGCAGGGACTAAGCTGGCTCACAGTGGGAAGTCAGGAATTTTGTTTAAAAGTGTTTATGCAGGCGAGTGTCAGACGTGGTGCAGCAGCTGTGTCTCACAGCGTGAAGTCTGCATCACCCTTCCTGAGGGATAGACCCCCCCACCACAGCTGCCAGCAGCTCCCTGTTCCCATTTAATAGGCAGTGTCCCTGCACTGTTGATTGCAATGAACGACTTCTGGAGGACTGTGGAAGTAGAAGTGCTAGGGTGTAAGTAGCTTCCTGACTGAACCCTCTCCCTGTCTCCTGAAGCAGTAATCACTGTGTAACCTCTGTGATAAACCAGTTCCTGTGCTGAAGAAAGAATCCGGACTGGCTATGAGTGGTCTTGCAGCTGTGTGTGTGTAACAGATGTGTACAATTCGTAGTAAACAGTGAAGACTATTTGCCTTTAGCACAGCACCTCTGAGGGAATGCAAACCTTGTATCCACTCTGCAAACAGTGCTCACAGCAGCAGGACCTGTTTCTCTCCCATAGCTTTTGTAAATCAATGGCTGCTCTTCTGACCTGACCCAGATTTGTACTCCAGTTATTCCCTGGTGGGATGGAGGAGGCAGCAGCTTGCTCTGTGTTTGAACAACATTGTACACATCCTAAAATACCTGAGATGTGATGCTCTGTACACAGGCTGCTGGTGTCAGAGATGGGGCTGGTGCACGCTGGTTTTCAGTACCTGTGAGGCCGTGCTTTGGGAATCGGGCACTTCACTGAATTACCTGCACTGTGAGCACAGAGATCATTTCATCATTTGTTGAGCAAGTGGCAGCACTGTAGGTAAAGGCCAAGAAGGCCTGGGCTTGATGATGTAGCCTGGAAAGGCAATGAAGAGTGACACTTAACCAGACCCAGTTCCCTGAGGTTACCTTTGGATGCTCATCTTTCTCTCCATCATTATTTCAGCTTAGAAAATACTTCCCTCATGGAAGCCAATGATGTTTTACCACTACTTTTGCCATTTATGTTGGCTAGAGAAACACAGCTAGTACGAGAAGACATTTAATTTATTGTTAGTCTACTCAAAAGTTTTACAGGTATGCTCAGAGAGTACTCATCAATTACAATGATGCTAAAAATGATAAACAGTGTTACCTAGAATATTAGAGAGAAAGGGTCAAAACTAACACACAAGAGCACTTTAGCTGCTGCAGCTTTCCCCAGGCTTTGCTCACCCCTCCACTCCCAGGGTACCAGGTTCAGAGGTGCTGTCTGTCCCTCAGGAGAAGGGGAACGGCTGCAGGTGTCATGGGCCCAACAAGTCCTTTGCTCCAGCACAGTGACAGCGGTGGGATGGTGGTCATGGTGATTCTGCCTCCTCCTCCTCGACTGGAGTCCACCTGGTGCTGCTTCTACCCTGTCTTTAAGGCTCCCCTCGCAGCGCTCCTCAGTGCTCAGAGCTGGGTCCATTGCACCGACCCCAGAGGCAGAGCTGTGCACACCTTGCAGAGCTGCTCCTGGCCCTCCTTGCTGTTGTGAGCGATGTTTCACAGCCCAAAGGTCACGTTCCTGTGTTGACTGCAGTGGCTGCCCGTGGGGGACTAGTTCACAGCACCAGGGCTGCTGGCTCCCTGCATGTCCCAACCAAAGCAAGGTTCACAAACCTCTCTCTCAGGTTTTGCAGCGTCAGTAAAGGGCCTGTTTCTGGCAGTGGCCAGGCTGTGTTTCATGGACTATAGGCAGACAGACCCCTTCTGCCAGCCCATGGGCATGAGCTGTCACACACGAGTCCAGCAAGGACATTGCAAACCCTCCTGTGGCTCAAGGCTCCTCACAAGGACCGAGCAGCTGGTCTTCTTGGAGGCATTTGCTCTTTCCTAACTGGTCTTGCCTCATGTGGGTCTGAGGGTGGCCTGTAGCTCTTGACTTTGGTGCATGGCTGCTGCTTGATTTACATAGTATTTTACTTTACAGCCAGTTTGATAGTCTGCACAATTAACCAAATTCTTGCAATTCCCAGGATTACACTTCTAGACTTGACAGCCTAGTTAAAAATCTCAGTAGGTGATGGGACTGCCAACAAGGAAGGATTTACACCAAGTATGATGGCCAGCATCTTTTATTGCTGTTGAAGTAAGAGCAACTTGCTCATTTTTGTGACATACTGCAAACCTTGCTTTGGTGCCTGTAAGACTACAAAAATTACAGGGAGATGCTGTTATCTGCAACAACTGATCAAAACCTAGCCCAAATATACACAGTTCGAAAGTTTCTTTGTTCACTACACAGCTAAAAATTTTCTAGAAATTTTAGTGCCACTTCTAAAAGCATTGTGTCATTAAAATCATACATTTAAATTAAAGTTACATTAAATGCTCATGTATTATCAGACAACTTAGACATGCAGAGATGATTTCTGCACTCTGGAGATACACACAAACACAGCTGGATCCCATATAAGTGATTACATTCCCACTGGAAACCAAAGGATATATTTCATATTCACCTCTGGCTAGACCCAGTTCCAAACTGATTATCTTTTTGTAAGCAATTTGCACATGGTAAGTGCTTCTTGCTTGCTGGTGTCCCTCCAGAGAGGCAGCTGGGAGTACTCCACCTTGCTGGGCTGCTTGACATGGCCACTGTGCAGCTCTCATCTCAGAGAACCTCCTGCTGTCAGTGTCTGAAGTCACCTCCTCATCTCCTCCTTAACCAAATACAATTTTTCATCGGCCCACTACATGTATCATCCATGTACGCAGTGATTTGATATCCCCATCACTGGGGACCTTTCGTTTCCTACCTATCCCAGCACCATCAATTTATACATAGGTGCTCTAAAATAAACTCAAAACTGTGCAAAGCTACACTAAGTGTATATATTTTTGAAACATAACTCACCCTACTAAAAATTTCTACACTTCATTGTTTGTCTTTGAGTCTCATTTCAAAACACCATGTGTTTTCTGTGTTACATATACAGGTGCTCTATCTGTCAAGATCACTATCAATAACAGGAGGTTTGTCCATACTCATCAAGACAAACCAGATTTCTCTTATCTGGAAATGGTGACCCCTTTAAAATGGATCCAGTTTTTCCTTGTCACCACAGTCTGTTGATTCTTTTCTCTTATTTGAACTTCAGTAACAGCAACTGTTCTGAAAAAAGGAGATTATATTTTTCCACACATCTATGCATGTATGAAAATAAAGCAACATAAAAGCAAGAAAGAAAGCACTAAGCATCATACAGTTAATAATATCCATAATTTGGAAATGTTACTTATTCTTCTGCGCTACCCTATGGAAGACAAAACAGCAAAGATTGTTATAAGTAGCTATCTCAGTTAACCAAAGTAGAAAACATTTACACCCATAGACCTTCTGATGATATTAAGGATCTAATAAACTGCATCTTCACATATTTTTATACAGTTTATTAGCTTATGTTCTTAAACAGTTGCTCACCAATCTTCCATCATAATTGTTTCAGCTGGTTCCATCTTATTTCTGTAACAGAAGAACTTTATATTTTAATTTAAAAATATTACATTAATGTGTATATTTTTCCATGATAGGTCTTTTTTAATTCTTTTTTTTACTTCACTTTTTCTCCACTCTAAGAAAAAATGCTGTAGTTAGCACATCAATCATAAGCATGCATCACAGACTTAACTTTTTGCTTTCAGAGTGAATTCTGTCCCAAGTCAATTAGAATATTTTATCATTAATAACCATCCCCTTCAAACTTTATAGGTACATTCCTGATCTGCCACTTTTCCAGCTTGTAATTTTTTAAGCATTGGTGTCAATTAGTTTGTATTCCTCTGTTTCAATCCTTTTTTCCTTTTTTTTTTTTTTTGATACCACTCCTAAATTTCTTTGCTGCACATACTTCCACACACTTATGTGAGAACACACATACTGAATTTAACAATACTAATGCTAAACATGAGCTGCTTCATTGTGTTGTTACCTTTTCAATTTGCTCTGCTTGTACCTCTTGATTTCTCTGCTTTGCCTCTGACAGCAGGCAGGTATTATATTTATAAATGGTGGGGGTTTTTTCTGTTTGTAAGTCCAAATCCTTTTGGATTGCCTACAGAAGACTCAGAAAGAAGATGTTATTCTTTCCTCCTTGCTTCACCCTCAGGGTTTAATGCTTGGGACTCCTGTAACCTTCCTTGCACAGCCCTTCATACCTAGAGCTCATTCCCAGTCCCACTGCTGCACATCACTGCTCACAAGTGCTGCAGCTCAGCTGGTATCATAGCTCCAGTGTTTTATCAGTCCTAAAAGCCTTCTTTTTCCCAAAACAGCTTCTGCTAACGTGGCCTGAGCAGCATTTGGTATCCCTGCCCAGACTCAGTGCAGCAAAGTGGGTGCCAGGGTGGCTGTGGCAGAGCTCAAGCAGCCTCTGCTTTACTGCAGCCCTGACTGTTCCTGCTGGAAAAGTCAACTTCCCCTTTTTGTTTCTCCTGTAAATGTAAGCAATCCCAAAACCCCTTAACACTTCACTCCTCCTGCACTTAGCTCAGCAGAGGAGCCTTCTCAGTTTGCACCAGACACAGCCTGGTGGCCCAGCTTTACATGTGACATGGATGATACCCCGACGGCTCTGCTTCCCATCTCCCAGTGCTCCCAGCGTGGGAGCCTTCCCCAGTGGTCCGGTTTTGGTCTGACCACGAGCCCGGGGAAGAGGGGGACTGTCTGTCCTAGTCTGTGACAGGGAGGGCAGGAGCCCCGGGCTCGCTTCCCTCTCTTCTCCTGCTGACCTCCAGCAGGCGATCCAACAAAACCCTGGTGGGAGCGTTATCCCAGCAGGCCATGTCCTCCCCCTGCTTCCGAAGCTCCCTCCATATGTCCACTCGTATCGTGCCCAGTTCCCTCCTGGCCATGGTATTTTGCACCACAAATCGGGGGGCTGCACCGCACCGCCACTGTCTCTTGCCCTGCCACCTTCCTTTCCTCCCTGTTCCCACAAAGGGGCTCTGAGGGGTCACACCAGCAAAGCCAGTGGTCTGCAGCACATCTGGGTCCCGCGTATCCCTGGAGTTTTCCCTTCCTCTGCTGCCCCTTCCTCTCCCAGATCCCCCTCTGTCCTCCGTTGCCCAGACACTCCCTGATGACTGCTCTCTCCTTCCCTGGGTGCTCCTGGGTTTGAACTGGCGAGGAGCTGGGTCAGTGGTGGTTGTTCCCTCTGTGATAACTTGTTCTGCCTGTGGCTGCACATTCCTCTCACTTTCCTGCTCTGCTACTCCCTTCTCCCTTTTCCCAACCACTGGAGCGCAGGTAAGTGAAACAGGATTTGCTTTAATACTTTCTGGCCCCTCAAACTCTAGTGGCAGTGGGCTTGCAGGCCTACACTCCTCTGTGGAGGGGTTGCCATCTGGATTAACCCATTTGTGTCCGTCACAGTGCTCACCATCTCTTTGGTGGGGTGTTTTCGTAGGGGCTGTGACAGCCCCGTGCTTCGCCTCTAATGCGGCTTTTAACTTTTCCATCTTGACCTCGCAGACTCGGTGGTCTGTGCCCCTCTCTTCTAGGATCTGTATTTTTTGCACCAGTAATCGGATTGTTCCTTGTGCCTCCTCTACAGCTTTTGTACTGATGGCTACTTTTTCCTTCAGTGCCTGATTTTCATTCAAAATGGCCTTTTTTTGTTCACACACCTCTTGATATGGGAGAACACTTTGCACTTGTTCCACGGCCACAGCTCCTTCTCCAGTTATACCCTCCTCTAGTTTAAGCTGCCGAGCCTTTATTTCTCCTTTCAGTCTCTTGTTTTCCTCCCTTAGGTTCTGAATTTCTACCTGGGCTGCCTGTTTTTCTTCAGCTAAGCTTTTGGCAACTAACCAAACAGCCCAGGCTGCTGCACACTTTAAGGATTTTCGGGAGAAGAGTTTAGACTTGGTCATCTCTTTTAATTTGGCAAACTCGAGGTCAGCCTGCTGGATACTTCTGCAAGAGTTTGGACCCCAGGGGTTTGGTCCCCACCGAATAACCCAATTTGCCAGCTCTGACATCCTTTTGTCTTCTTTAAAGGTATTTTAGACTTTACAGAAAGGTCAGTTTACAAACTACAGCTCAAGCAGGCTGAGAGAAGATGGCAGAGCCTCACCTAAATCTGAGCGTGCTCCTCTGTTGTTTTTCTAGTGTCCTTCTTCCCTCCAGAAGGTTTTCTCAACCAAGAAATCCCCTAAGCAGGGATTTCTAATTTATCTCTTCTCACAGACAAGGTAGAGAGCTTTCACTCCTCTGTCCAAGGATGGTTAGAGGCATCCCTTGAGCATTTCTCCTCCCTAGGCAAGAAGGAAGAAGGTTTTAAAACCTGCTGGATTTCCCACTTCAATATTTTCAACAAGTCTGTGTTGCCCCCAAAACTGGATGCTGTATTTTCAACAAGATACTTGAGGCTATGTGAACACAGAGCAGTCTTGTTGCTGGTTGTCTCTGACTGCCACAGGATGGCACCCAAAAAAAGGCTCTCCCAGAAGGGCTACTCACAAAAATGCCATAAGGGCTCCCCAGAGGGCTGCTGCCTTCTCCGCTGGTTCTGTACACCACAGCTCGTGCCTTTATGGGGGCTCGAGAAACACACCTTACACAGAAGAATCTGCTGCTAAACTACTTCAGAGTTCTAACAGCCTGTTCAAAGAGTGCTAATCAATCCACTTACAGTGCTGGATGATATTATCTAGACATTTAGAGAGAAAGGAGATAAAAGGGAAAACTAACCCCTTATCAGTATCAAACCCACCCCCTCCCTTGTCTGCAATGCCTTTCCCCGGTTTATGCTCACCCCTCCGCTGCCCGAGGATGGCTGCAGGCGTTCTGGCACGAGTCCTTCACCTCCAAGCAGCACGATGCTGATGATGGAACCCCTCTGTCTGCCTCTCCAGGGTGCTGCTGGTGGTGGGATTCTACCTCCTCCTCCTCCTCTGCTGGAGTCCGCCGGGGGCTGTCTGTGTGCCACCCCTAAGGCTCCCCTTGCCCTGCTCCTCGGTCCCCAGATCCAGTGATGTCCACACTGACCCTCCAGGCAGAGCTGTGCACACCTCACAGAACTGACCTTGCCCTCCCTGCTGCCCGTGAGTGGAGTGTCCCAGCCCCAAGGCCGTGTTCCCTTGATGCAGCAGCTGCCCACGGGGGAGTAGCTCACAGCTCCCGGGCTGCTGCTATCACCCTGTGCCAGAGGTTTCAAGGCCCCGCTGCCCTCCCCTACCTGTGATTTTCCTGCTGGCTCAGGGACAGATTGCTATGCTCCTACTGCACTGCAAAAATACAGCCAAGCCATGCAGCTGGAGACCTTTCAGCACTCTTTGGACCAGGGGAAGCAAAACTGAGTGCTGATGGGTGACGTCCCTGAGTCCTTAGGCCATCGCTGTAACAGCTACAAAGCTCTCCAAGAGGTCCCCACATGGCAAGTCCCAACCAAAACAAAGTTGGCCAACCTCATGGCCAACCTCTGGTGGTGGCAAGACCATAGATCGTGGGTTATGGGTATGCATTGCACCACCATCATCCTCCTGTGCTCCCCAAGAACGCTGTGCTTTGCTACAACAGCCACAGAAATAGACGAGCAAAGGCTTTGTGCTTCACCCTGACCGAAAAGACCATCACTGATGCTCCTCAGCATTTTCATCAGGAGCTGCAAGGAAAGCAGTGAGCCTTAGGGGGCTCAATGGGACCATGGGTGATGACCTGAGCTGCCCTATGCCCAAAGAAACCCATCAGGCAGTGCTGGCAGCAAGGGCAATTATCCTACATAGAAACAATCCCTCAAATAAGTGAAACCAGAGAAATATTTGAAGTTCAGCAGTTATTAGAGCACATAAATCCCTGCTCATAAACCCCACCGTCCCCACAGATCAATGCTTTGACAGACATCTGAAGCTTTGTAAACTAGAAGAGGTAATAGGATTAAAGCTGCAATGTGACAAGACAGCTAATTTTTAATTATTTCTAACTCCTTTCTAATTTCTGCTTCATCCTGAATATTTAAAAACCTTTCCAAATGTATTTCACAGGTTTCAATAACAACCTAGTAACTGGATGTGGCATTATAGCAATTTATAATCACCTCCCAAAATGGGGATCTAAATTAATCTTTCTACATCTCATTAGTTTAGCTATCAGAGATCTTTTACAAGATAATTGGCTTTCAGTGGCTTTAATTTAATTTAATTTATTAATATCTTACATTTATATTTCATAGATGCTGTTTTAATTATTGAACTGATACATCTCGGAAACATAATTCTTTTATACAGCATCAAACTTTTGCTTTTAGGGCTCTAGAGCCTTTTAAAGATGTTTTAATGATAAATAATAAGTCCTTGTTTGTGTTTGCCTTTAAAGTGGATATCAATTTACTTTTGCCTTAGGTTCTCGCAGAGGAAAATTAGATCTTATTTTGGAACATCCTGTTTTGCAGACAAGGCTGCCTTTATTGTTAAACCAAAGCTTGTTCCAACTTTGTAATGCTATAAAAGCACAAACAAGGGAAGGCAGAAGTAGAAGAAAGAGTGTGGAATAAGGAGCTGATTCATACCTGGCAGGTATTTGTGTAAATTATTCAGCGGGCAGCAGAGCTAGGGAAGCCGAGTCTCCCATGGTGTTGTGTCCCATGGCTGAGCTCCCCAGTGCTGGTGGCAAAGCTGCCCTGCCTGGAGCTTCTCTTCCACCCATCAGGTGCTTGCTCTTCCTGCACCCACACCTCTAGCTGGGTCTGGGGTGCTCCCCGCCTGGCTCCCTTGGCTAATTAACCTGCAGCAACACGGTATTTGGAGACTTCCAGCCTGCCAAAAACTTTGGCTGAAATGTCCTCACCAAATTGGTGAGGACAGACAGACAAGCACACTGCACGGCTGACCCCAAGAACATCCTTCCTTCGGAAACCAGCCTAAAAATATGATCCCTCCTAGAGCAGAATAGCAACGTTGAAACATCTGACAGTAAATGTGATGATGATAATTGATGCTTAATGAATAATCCAGGGTAGCTTTAATATTTAACTTCATAGAATACCTTTCGTCCCCAGGAGCTAAACCAATTTATAAAAGGTGTACTCTTCCCCTGCAGGGCCTTCTTTCACCATTAAATCCACTGTTTCAGGGGGACCAGCTACACAACTGGCTGGCACTGAGCGGGTTGCACAGCACTGCAGCAGAGAGGGGCTTTGTCCCTTTGTCCTCCTCCAGGACCTGCTCGGAGTGAGGCCACCTGCAACACCTGGGTTGGGCCAATCCCAGACATGAGTACAGACGGGGAGAAGAACTCCTCGAGAGCAGCCCTGATGAGGACTTAGGGCTTCTCATGGATGCATCACAAGCAGCACTGTCAATCCTGCCCCTCTGCTCTGCCCTTGCGAGACTCCACCTGGAGTGCTGTGCCCAGCTCTGGGGTCCAGCAGAAGAAAGACGTGGACCTCTTACAGCCAGTCCATTGGAAGGCCAGAAAGATGATCAGAGGGTTGGAGCCCCTCTCCTATGGAGACAGGCTGAGAGAGCTGGGGCTGCTCAGCCTGGACAAGAGAAGGCTCCAAAGAGACCCTAGAGCACCTTCCAGTATTGAAAGGAGGCTTATTAAAAAGAGGGAGAGTGACTTTTTAAATGGGCACATTGGGATAGGACAAGGGGGAATGGTTCTAAACTAAAAGAGGGAGGATTCAGATTAGATGTTAGGAAGGAGTTCTTTGCCTAGAGGGTGGTGAGGCACTGGCACAGGTTGCCCGCAGAAGCTGTGGATGCCCCATCCCTGGAAGTGTTCAAAGCCTGGTTGGATGGGGCTCTGAGCAATCTGGTCTAGTGGAAGGTATCCGTCCCCATCACAGGAGTTTGGAACTAGATGGCCTTTAAGGCTCCCTCCAACCCAAACCATTCTACAGTTCTGTGAATATACCTCGGGCCTGTGACTGTCAGAGGCTGCGCTACAAGGTCCCACAGAGCTGAGCACTTCCAGTTCTCTGGTGGGAATGAATTTCCACCCTTCACGCTGCCCACCAGGGGCCACTTTCCAGGTGTGAGTTGTGCTGCTGAGCGCTGCCCACGGAGGGGCTTTGCTCTGACAGGGCGCGGGAGCAGCCGAGGGGCCGCAGAAGCTGTCAGGACAAGACCCCCCTCTCCCACCCGAGACCTGGAGGTGAGGAGGGGGCAAGAAGCCCTTGCAGAGCCCCCACCCCTCCGTTTCACCGCGCACCCCTGGGGCACACGGTGGGAGCCGACCCGCCCAGCCGGTGCCCTCCGGGACGGCCTGAGGGGCCCGGGGTGGCTCCGCTCCCTCGCTGGGCCCTGCGAGCGGTCGGGCTGCGGAGCGCTGGGCCCGGGGGTGCCGCGGAGCCCCGGGCGGAGCGGGGCTCCTGCTCGGCCGGCGGGCTCGGCACGGGAAGCGCAGGAAAAGCGGCCCAACACCCCCCTCTGCTGTCGGCAAACACCGCGGCACAGGCTCCCCGCACCGCTAACGCCGCCGCTGCCCCGCAAAAACCCCGGCAGGTCGCCCCCACAGCCGGCCGGGCTCATTCGTTCAGCTAAAGCACGAAACAAGTGTCTATCAGAGGAGAGCAACAACCATCAGCAGCGTCTGCTCGTGTTCAAGTGATACCTGAAGCCTCTGGCCCTCGGTAAAGCCAGGTTTGGGTTTAGACACACATGGATTAAAGTCCTGACAGTTTTTACTTAATAACATCCCTGCCTCCCCGTCCCCACAAAAAACAAGCTGCTTCTCTACAAAGTTACTCTGCAGCGCAGCTTCTGCCAGGTTTGCTCTTGCAGGTCGTGACTTCGGACACAAGGCTGGTCGTCTGTTGTTGGGCTTTGTTTGCTGGGTGTGGAGGGCAGGAGGCCGTAAAACAAGGCAGATGGGTTCCTGTTTTATTGTCATGTTGGTTTTGGCCAGTTCTACATTGTGGCCTTTTTTATTTTAGATACATTTCAACATTTTTAAATAACTCTGTTCGTAAAAGATTGCTGCAAGTCTTTCTTCTTTCTATCCCCACTCCAAGTGTCCCACGCTGACTCTGCTCTTCCTTGTAAAACCTGCTGCAATGAGGACTTTTCATAGAATCACAGAATCACAGAATCACCAGGTTGGAAGAGACCTTCAAGATCACCGAGTCCAACCCATGCCCTAACACCACCTCAACTGAATGATGGCACTGACTGCCACATCCAATCTTTTTTTAAACACATCCAGGGATGGTGGCTCCACCATCTCCCTAGGCAGACGATTCCAGAACTCTATCACTCTTTCAGTAAAAAACTTTTCCTAACATCTAAGCTATATTTCCCTTGGCACAGCTTAAGACTGTGTCCTCTCGTTCTGTCAGTTGTTGCCTGGAAAAAGAGACCAACCCCCACATCACTACAACCACCTTTCAGGAAGTTGTAGAGAGTGATAAGGTCACTGCTGAGTCTTCTTTTCTCCAGGCTAAACAACCCCAGCTCCCTCAGCCGTTCCTCACAGGGCTTGTGTTCCAAGCCATTCATCAGCCCTGTTGCCCTCCTCTGGACATGTTTTGGACACATTATTTTGTGATAATGCAGCCATTCTTAGCGGCATCCCTAAGCCATGAGGGGTGTCTTCTAAGTTCACATTCAAGGCCTGGGAGGTGGCACCTCAGTGAGTGTTGAGGAGCTCCACTGAGCTCATTGTGCTGCAGTTGCTGCAGGTCAGGCTGGGACATTTTCCCTTCTCCAGGAGGCTCCCGACATGGCTCACCCGCAGTTCATGGCTTCTCCTTGACGGCTTGTTATTAAAACTGTACAAATAGGAACTTCTTTCTCCTATTAATCAAACCAGAAAGAAGGTCAACCGGGTTCATTTTAGATCAGTCAGAAGCTAACGTTTCTGGTAGTTTGGTTTGCTCAGCAAAATGAAAGATCTTCCCTGAAAGAAGTCTGAAGCCAGCCAGGGCTTCTTTGTACTTGGATTTAACCCTGCTGTCTGAAGTCACTGGTGTGACCATCTGCTGACTTGGGGTGACATTTGCAAACGTTCTTCTTTAGTCCAAACCAACCTTTTTTTAGTGAGTAAATGACTGGTCCTGCCATGCCCCTGAGCTCAATTCCTATACTAGCCAGAGATGCCCAAGTGTCACCCAGGGTCAGCTCGTGACTTTGGCATCATGTGCTCTTGCCCCAGACAGGCAGAAAGGCAAGTGTATGATTTCTAGACAGCTAGGAGCGTTCTCTTCCAAAAATACATGAAGAAATCCTCAGCTGCCACCCAGGTCTAGCTGTTCAGGAGCAGGGATGAGCAAGAGGTCCAGAACATGAGCCAAGGTCTGGATCTGCCCTTCTATGCTTCCACCACTGTAATGTGAGCATTTTTTGTCTGTCCTGCCAAGAGGCATGGCAGATAGCGTTCCTCATTCATTAAAAAAGGCAAATCAAGGTCCCACTAGATGCACTCCAGTTAGGGATTGGGCCAGGGATCTCACTACCTTTGGAAGGTGAGATACATGAAATAAAACAAAAAAAAAAATCTTCTTCCTAACAGCCTATTCTGGTTCCTCTCTACTAATTATATTTCCTGCAGACAGACCTGAGTTCTGCATCCTGCTTCAGGGATCTTAAAATTCCTACTGAATTCAGTGGGATTAGGTTCAAGCTGCCAGACCAACTCCCCACTGGAGCAGGGAGCTGGTCCCTGGGTGGCTGCTGTCCCTGTGTGCTGCAGCGGGGCTCCCCAGCCCCCAGGACAGCATATTCCTGTCTGTACCAGAGCAGAGTACATCGTGTTTTGTCCTTGCAAAAGGTTGTTATAAATGGTTTCATTTCAAGGGAGCTCAATTAAATCTGGGAACTCTTGCAACAAGTTCACTCCTAATTGTGGCTCGGAGACTTTGCAGTAGTCAAAAGACAAACGGATGGTGAGGAAAAAAGCAAACAACAGCAGGCATTTCCATGGTGTCCTCTTCGCTGCTTATTAGCTGTACCCTGTCATGTACTGAGTACTTTGAGCACTTCACCTGTCACTTCCAAGACTGTCACATTTCTCTTCCTAAGTTTCCATGTCTTTTAAGGAAGAAGCTGAGTACACTACCTGCCAAAGGCACCACCCCATTGCCTTTGGGAGACAAGAAATTTTGAAAACAGACATAGCTGCACCTGAAACTGACCTGCAGTTTTTGAGCTCCTTCCCCAGGCCACAGGAGATCAGTCCTCACCGATGACTTCTAGCTAAGCACAGTAATGCAACCCACAGGACATCAGTCTGGCAGATGCTTTTTAATGGGACCTGATTTTCCTGAGTCCTGAGAGTGGCCTGGTTTCTTGGGGATTACAGCTGGCCTCGTTTCAACTTTCATCTGAACGTGATTACTGAAGTCAGGTCAGTTCTGGGAGTGGGTGGTCTCTGTACAAGCCAGTCCTCACAGTGAAAACCAGCAGGTTGCTCCTTTCTCCCAGTGCTGGTTCTGGCCCTGGGGCTGCCTTTCTGCAAGTCAGAGTAAGACTTTTACTTTCCTTTTTCTGTTTTCTCCAGCTATAAAAATACACCCATGGATAGGATTATCATAAACAACAATGTCATTAAATTGTGCCTTGGTCTTTGCTGCTTTGTTTGCAGTGACTCATGCTGCAATGCTTGCAAGCACAAGTGAAACAGGAGCCAGCATTCAGCAACCCCAGTCCTGGCTCTTCCCCCTTCTAAATGCTGACCCCCCCAAGGCAGTGAGGAAGGACCCTCCTGTTGATGACCCAGAGACACAAGGTCCCTGAGCATCTCCTCCTTCCAGTTCAAGCAACAGCACACTGGTTGCTGCCAGCTTTAAGCAGTGGGTTTTGTCCTTTGGGAGCAGTTCCATGTTGTGTTTCAGCAGCCTTGGTGCAGGGCAAGGCTGGGCCAAGCAAGGAGTTGGGCTGGTTTCCCCCCTCCTTGTTTTCCAAGCCCCTGTGCCACCCTGCTCACGTGTTGTGTCTGGGAGCAGGTGACAGCTCACATAATGCAGACTGGCAGGTGACCACGGGAAATGCAGCACGGGTCACGTCTCTGCAAGCCAGGCTCAGCCTAAGTCTCCCAAGATGCGTCACTAAGACTCTTAGGGCTAAATCCCTCCCTGCCTAAGTGCAGCCAGCAGCAGCCCTGCAGCAGGGATGCGCTCGGCCCCCACTTGTGCCCAGACGCAGCCATTGCTCTCTGCCTTGGTAACACAGCTTGTCAAACTGCTTGTCGTGAGCTCTCCTTAACCGGGGCTCAACCTCCCAGGAGCCCAGAGCAATAGAAAAGATTTTACCTTTCTGCACCTGAGAGCAAGGTGTGCAGCTGGGGAGCGAGACCCTGCCAGGATCCCATAGTCAGGAGGTTTTGACAATCCAGCAGCTTTGAGGGGGCCATGATCTGGGGAGTTTCACTTAGAAAACCCAGCTCTTGCACAGTAGGGCTTCACACCACCCTGGATGCAGTTAGGCACTTCTCCCGGTCTCTTACAGGCAGGGAAAGGGACAAGGGATGGGAACCCGGCTGTCCCTTTGGCAGACAGGAGGTACAGCCTGCTTCCTGCCTCCCCATGTACCATGCCTTTCCTTGGGGCAGGCACTGGCAGGGGGAAAGGCTGACCTTTGGGTGGCCATTCCCCATGGCAACTCTTTTACAAAAATGGCCAGCACTGTCCAAACTTCTCTCCCACAACTGTCCCCACGTGTACCCAGCCCCGTCCTAACTCCGCAGCTCTCTTCACTTGCCAGTCAGGTCCCAGACACCCAACCATCTTGCATTCATCTCTCCCCATCCCTGTCTTTCCTTCTTCCCTCCTCTCCTGGGATCATTACTAAACTGGTCTCACCAGTCCCCATCTGGATTTCCTGCTGGTCGGAGGCAGGTCCTCACACATGTCCTGGGCAGGCCTAGTTCTGCCCCATTCCCTTGCTCCCCACACCAGCGAGCCCCACACCCTCCCAGAGCAGAGGCAGGAGACCCTGTTGCCTGGCAAGGCAAGTGACAGCACCTCTCTCACCACAGTGAGAGGGAGGCCTTATCCTTTCTTTCCCTGTGTGAAAAACGTAGGAATAACATGCACACCCCCTCCAGACTGAGCAGACACCCTGGCAGTATCTCCCTGCTGCTCACAGCAGCATTGATGTAACGAAGGGCCTCGTTTCACACAGACAGCAGCTTCGGAAACATTTAGTCATTAGTGCCAGAGACAGCAAAGCTGAGAGCATTCCTGAAACTGCTCATTAAATCCCCAATTCCTTGGATTCAAGTAGCTGCGTGAAGGACAGGGGCAGGCAGGGGACCAGGCTGCCCTAGCTCCCTGTCTGCCCTCCTGCCCACATCCTGGCCACTGTGCTCAGCCGCCCACTCTGTAGCAGGGTGCCTCGTTCCCACTCTGAGGAGCTGTGTCCTTTCAGGCTGGAGATGGGCATGTGGTCAGTGCCCAGCAGCTGCAGCATCTCCAGCTGGGTGGGTGCTGGACTCTGTTCCCTCCTGGGCATCACCTCCTCGAGGATTTCTGCAGCAGTGGGGACTGTGCCCAGGCCCAGCACCCCGTGGCTTTGTGAACAAGGCAGGTGTGTTTGTGGGGTGGCCTGGAGACTGTATGGGAAGATGTGATAAAAGCTGTGCTTGCTTTTCTCCTGAAGGCCCTGCTGTTACACACGGGGCTGCTCTGCTCAGTCATGGCTTCATTTCTGGGTACACGCAGATCAGGGCTGGAGCACAAGAGGCCATTTGCCTCTGTGAAAAGGTTCATACAAATGTTCAGTTATCTGGGGAAATAAGTGATCAAAGCCATCCCTTAGAAGTTATAGCTGTAGGACACTGCCAAAGTGCCTGTGCTTGAGACGAGCTGGATGGGTATTATTGCTATGAGGACGTCATTTTACATTACTTGGAGGTAGGTTGGTCCCATGTGGAGAGGAAAAAGCAAGGGCAGGGATCTGGCTACTGTCATCCACCACCTATGGGGGGGCTGGTGGGGCCAGACCCTTCTTGGAGGCACATAGCAAGAGGAGACAGGCACAAATTGCAGAGGGAAGTTCTGGTTAGAGAGAAAGAAAAATGTTCACCTTGGGGATAAGTGAGGCCCTGGATCTGGTACCTGGGGAGATGGTAGAATTTCTGCTGTAGGAAACACTTATAGCTCACCTGGACCAGCCCTCCGCTACCTACTCAACTTTGCAGATCAGCTTGGCTTCAAGCAGGGGCTGGGCAGGAGGCCCTGGACCAGTCCTGTCTGCCTAGAGCTGCTTTGTTATTCTGTTATCCACATCCTCCACATCCATGAGATATTTCTGCAATTAACCCAAGAGAAAATCGATGCACCACATCACCACATCACCAAGTGCTCCAGCACTCATGCCAACAGGGCCGTGTTGGGTCAGTCCCTGGTACTCCCTAAAGCAATGCCTTAAACCAGCCTCAGGATCTCAGTCTCCCCCATCCCCACGAGTTCTCCAGGCAGCCGCAGTTCAGAGCAGACCTGGGTTTATTAACCAGAGGAAATCATGGGAGTTTCAGGCAAGAAGCTTTTGTCCATCTCACGGGTAGGTTTGTCAGCCAAGGTGTCTGAATCTTGAGTTGTGTGGAGGAGATGACAGCAGGGGATGTTTTGGGGACTTTGCAGTCTTGTTTCTGTGACACTGATGAATATGAGCAACTGACAGACAGGTTCTGAGCAGTGCTGGGCCCAGCTGTGTATAAAAATACTCGGTTCCATTCGTCTCCACATAATAAACACATTAAAAAGGAACAAGGTGTGTCTCCAACTGTCTCCAAGGCTTTACATGGGCCAAGCTACATTTTTTTTTACCTTTTTACAACAAATGGAAGTAGAGCAGTGGGTTGGTTTCAGGGGAGAGAAAGGAGTGGGAGGCAGAATATCACATCCTATTTCCTCTTTTAAACACTTGGCAAGGGAACGAACTTTCCATTCCCATCTGGCACAAGCAGACTAAACACAGGTTCCTTTTTGATAGCCATCTGCACTCTTCTGCTACCTTTTCCCATCAGTCTTCTGCAGGCAAAATGCAAACCCGCACACTATTTAAAGATTCTCAAATTCAGGGAGTGTAACAAAATGATCCCTTTTAGTTACCTTCTTTCCAAGTCACCGAGCTTCTAGTGCCAAGCCAAACAATAACCCGGTTAATCAACAGGCTCAGGACATGAAAGCAACTCTATTTCCTATTTGTGAATGCACAGATGTTGTTTATCTTGGATCTCCCCTTGTTGGTCCCCCAGGATTAAATCACAGGCCTTTAGGTGGAGCATGAGTGATTGCTTTACTGTTGAAGCAGCTCACAGCAGGGCTTGGCCAGCCTCGCTGCTGTATCATCCTCCTTCCCATCTCCCTAACGCTGGGTGTCTCTGCTGGTCCAAGGGCTCCCCACAAGAATTGGGGTGTGTTGTGGTGCTTGGGGGCATGGCTCCAGAGGCACTTGCTGACGCAGAGCTGGGTTATCTCTGCAAGGACCTGCCCCGGGCACACCCTCAGGACCATGGGGCTGATAGTTCTCAAGACCCAGGCGAGGCTGGGTCAATACTGGCACTGATAAGGGACATGAGCTTCCTTGCAGACACAGATGTGGGGCCTGATTCCTGTGCAGCTCCATGTTCAGCCAGCCAGCCCCACCTTGCAAGCCTGGCATGGTTTTGGCCAGGTCAGGGAACATCATATTTTAAATGAGTTGCTGTTTTTGGTGTGGTCAGGCTTCTGTGCCATCCCTTGCTCCCAGGCACCACAGCTGAGCTGCAGGTTTTGACTTTGTCCAACATAACCCAGGGAATCTCTTGGCTCCCTCTGCAAGCAGGCTTGGCCTCCACATATCCTGTGGTGGTGGGACCCTGTGGTCCACAGTCGGGTGAGTAAGACGATTCCTCCTTCATACAAACCAAGGTTTTGAAGGTCCAGGGACATTTCCTACCTGATGCCAGCTCCAGTCACCTCGCTCAGCTGTGGCAGGGGGAGCCGTTAGCTCTCCTGCCTGCTTACCTAGACTTTAATTTCAAGTCGAGGAGGCCATCCTCCACATTCCTTCCCCATGCCTGTCAAACCTGGCTGACCTGGCCTCATCTGCAAACCCTCCTGAAGGGGTGGCTGTCCCATGAAGGTGCCGGCGATGCTCATGGGCGGAAGCCATGGAGCGTTTTGAGAGGCTTCCTGTGGGACGAGTGCCACTTCTTTCAGCATCGGTTGTGACTGCACTCACAACCTGCCTCCTCGGCTGCCAAGTGCTCTTTTGCAGAGGGGGGAGCCATGGTGATAGTTTTCCATATTGCAGAAACACCCCGACTGCAAGACTAAGCTGGTGGTGGCTGAGGCTTCACCTTCCCACCCACAAACCCTCTGCTGCCGTCTGCCTACCGAACGGGAGTCCCCCCCCCGCAAACCCGGCACTCGGGCTTGCTCCGCAGCTGCGAAACGCCGAGCAGCCCCGCTCCGCGCACGGCGTGGCCCGTCCGTGTGTCCGTACCGAGCCAGATGGGTGCGCATCGCCCGGGGCCGCTCCCGCAGAGCCCGCGGCACGGGGATGCTGCAGGGCCGGGCGCTCCCGGCAGGGAGCGTGTCCCGCACGCCGCGGGAGCAGGACGAGGAGCAGGGGAGGAGGAGGGGGTTGGAGAGCCATGGATCGAGACCTCGGCAGCCGGCCGCTTTCCCTGCTCCCCCAGGCACGCTCTAGCGTGCCTGACACCGGTCCAGAGTGACTCGGAGACCTGGACGGGCATCAGCTCGTGCCGCCGGTTCACGCTCTGTACGCAGTTTTCCCCGAAGATGCTTTCTGCAGGAATTTCAGCGCCCAGGTTTCAGTGGCAGGCGGGGGGCCGCTCCCACCTGTGGACACAGGGTGGCATGGGGACACCGCGTGTCCTGGGTGCCCTCAGCAGCTGGGAGCTGTACCCGCAGCGGGGCAAAGGGGCTGGGTTTTGTCGTGGTGCACTGTAGTCCATAGAAGCAGAGGTAGGTGAGCAGAGAATTTGTCTCTTCTTTAGTGGCGTGACTGAATTGCCTGATTACAATTTCTCAACGGCAGTGACAGATTTAAGATAAAGCCCATCCCTTCCCCCGCGGGCTGGCCAGACAATGCAGCTGCCAGAGAACAGGAGCCACCAGGCTGCTTCCTACCACGAGAAGTACCCGGAACTGTGAAAGACAAACCACAGTGACTCTTCCTGGGGGCCTTGCTGGATGAAGGGGTTACATAGTGAAGACTGTGTCCCACTCCCATGTGTGTAACTATATGGGTTGTGATGAGCTGGGGCCAGGATCCTTTCCCTGCTGCTTTGGGAACAGTAGGAGTAATGATGGGTGAGGGGAGGGAGGAACCATCCTGCCACATGGTTATTCTGGGCAGTGGATCACAAACCAAGGATTGAGAAGTCTCACCAAGAGCAGGAACACAGATTCCCGCTGGGGCCATGTTGCAGACTTTGGAAAGGGAGGGAAGAGCTACTACTGAGTAGGCACAGGACTTCAGAGCTGAGCTACTTTAACTATTCCTTCCTCAAGTCCCCAAAGAAGCAATTACTGCATCGATCCGTGTCTTAGTGAGCTCTCAGAGCAGAAGGCAAAAGGATAACTAGCCTCCACTCTTAAGTAGGAAGCTGAGGATTTTATGGGATTACTTCTTGCTCCTTGACAGATGTAGGTCCTCTAAGGTCAGAGTTAAGGTCGGTGCTGAGCATCATGGTTTGGTTTAATAGACACCTGTAAGAAACTTTCATTAGGACAGGGATGGGACAGGCCGATGACCACAGGGGACTGTGCTGGCTCTTGCACACCTGTGCACATGCAGAACAGAGTGTGGAGATGAGCACTGCCGAGACCCATGTGGTCAAAGTCCCTCTCTCCCGAGAGCCTGGATTTGCTCCCCAAGCCTGCACCTACCACAAACCCAGAGGAGCTGGATGCCTGACAGGAGCCAGACCACCCAGCACATTCTGGTTCAAGTTGTCCTCTGCTTCTCATCTGCATTGTGGCCATAGCTCTTCCTAAGTCTGGCTTTCACCCAAGTAGAAGAGCTTGGGGCTCAGTGCTGGGTGAGCAGCTATCCCCCTAAATCAGTACTAAACTTTCAGCACCAATTTTCTGCCCATGGTCCTTTCAACTCCTTTTAACAAAGCTGACCCTGCTGGGGAAACTCCAGGTGCTGCCATGCACCCACGTGTTCAGCCTCTCCTCTGCTTTGTGGTGGGGACATGATGGTTTACCTGCCCTTACGGCAGCCAAAACTAGAGCACTGGCTCAGTTCTATTGAGACAGATGTGCCTGAAATCAAGAATGTTAGTCCTCCTTTGGTGCAAAAATAGTATTACCAGTGTAAAAGCTGCTCTGTGCTGTGATAGCAGCAGTCACAGCTTTAATTACAGCGCCAGAGCCAAACAACAGCACAGATGAGATACTACAGAAGCACTAAATTCCCCCAGTCAGCTCCTGTGTTTTGGTGCTTTCTTGATGCGTGGATTTCCATGTTGCCTCTCCTCCTCTTAGGCAGGGGACTTATCTTTTTGTTTCTCATGCTCCCACTGTCTCCCTGATGCTTGCAAGCGACCTGCCAGAAACAGGGAAGGGGTGATGTTGCCTCTAAGGTCAACTCTTCTCAGGGAACTACTCATCTGACCAACAGATTAAAAAAGGGAAATAAATACCAGTGTTAAAAAAAATAAACTCTGTTAAAAAAACATGCCCTGTTAAAAAAAATAAACCCATCAATAAATAAAACTCTAGGATGATGAAAAGGGGAAATGCAGTGATTGAGTAAAGGATTCAATTTTTTAAATGAAAGATCTTCCATACACCAATTCCAGCCAAAAGGCATTTCTGTTCCCTTGACAGAATATAAATATTAATCCAGACACTCGTTGTTCTCAATGTGTCCTTTTGTATTGGCATGATCTGGAGCTGCATTGAGAGCTCGTATCTTCTGCTTGCTTCGAGGGTGCAGGGTGCTCACTACAACTCCAGAGAATCCATCAAGGACACATCCTCCTGCCCTGAACGTGGGGCTCTGCTGCTCATCCATGCTTTATCCGAGTGCCTCTCCTGCAGGTGCCGTCAGGGTTCAGCAGAAGGATGGAGAAGACCCCTCCTTTTGCAGGAACCTGAGGGGATGCTGGTGAGACACCTACACCAGGTGAGGTCCACATCAAACCCCTTTCCCTGGTGTTTTGAGCCAAATTCTCTCCTGCTGTGTGGAATTTTATCTTATTGCAAAATGGCTCTGAAATTCTGCCCCTCTGGTGAGAGCGGTGGGCAAAAGAGAGGGCTGAGTCCGGGAAGAGTCACGGAGACCAGCCACGAGGTGCAGACATGCCCAGGAAGACTGCAGCCTACGTGGGGACATGTCCCAGGCAGGGCTGGGTGAAACAAGGGCCAGGCATTGGGTGAAACACTGGCCAGGGAGGACATGGGGCTAATGAGCTGTGCCACCTGTAGCAACAGAGAGAAAAAAAAGAGGAAAACCATGAAGAAACCAAGGTCATCATATTTTAGGTTTCTTGAGCCCTTCCACTCTCCTCCTGGTTATCTACAGAGTGGTCACCCTCCAAGGAAAGGCCCTAATTCAGAAAAGTCCTTAAGCATAAACCTAATTATCAGGACAAGATTAAGGTCTTTGCTGGATCGGGCCTGCAGAGCTGGATTGAAACCAGCTGAGCCACCCCTAGCCAGCCACCAGAGGGTCCAGCCTCGGCTCCAGCACAGCCCCTTCCTTCCTGGGGGGTCAGTGTAAAATAAAACCAGAGGCAGCCTTGCAAAAGCAGATCCAATTCCCAGGCCCTTAGCAGCCCATCTGGGCCCATAAGATGAAACCCTCTGCTCTGCCAGTTGCATCCATCCTTCTTGCTTTTCAACACAGAGTATGCACCCCGTTTTTCCTCTCTGCTCTCCAACCCCCTTCACAACCAGGCACACAGAGCAGGACAGCCAAACTCTGAGTGGCCTTTTCTTCTCAATCACTCTCTGAAAGTCACTGTGAAATGTGATGCTAAGTGGAAAGTGGCTGGAAAGAATGACACTGCGAGAGCCTATTTTTTTCCAGGGAAATAAATAGATTGTGTGCCACAAGCACGGAGAGGAGAGGGTTTGTGCCAGGTCATGCACAGGTAGGGCCATGCAGGGACAGCCCGAAGTTTGTTTGAGCTGCAGTCACCACCTCTTAGGAAGATTTTGCTGGGCAGAGGCACATGAGACAGTCTCTGGTGGTGCCACCAAGGTGGCTGCCTGCAGGTGGCAGCTGTTTCAGCTTGTCTGCAGCATCCCTGGGCATGCAAACTATTTGCAAGGGGGTCATGAAACATGGTGAAGCAAAACAAGCTACTGCACGCTTTGTGTGCAGGAACCCAGAACAGGGGAGAGGCTGACCACCTCTCAGCTGAGGAGGTGAGACTTTAATGCGCAAGGTACTGGTGGGATGTCAGGCAAGCCGGAGCTCAAGGTCTGGCTCCAACATGGTTGCGGTGATGGCCTGAATTCAACTATTTCAAAGGGCACCGGACGGTCAAATCAAGGCCCAAATTTAAATTTGTTAAAATAACTTTTTGCAAAACATTAGGACAGAGAGAAATGTTTCCATGGTTTTGTTTTTAAATTCCAAGTGGGAAGAGTTTATTTTTTCACTAGGAAACTTTCCCCGTAGGATTCGCAACGTTGGCCGGGAGACAAGAACCAGCGAGCTCCGCTCCCGAATGGAGGTGACCGCAAGGGTGACCCTGTGCTGGTCACGTCGCCTCGTGCAGCCTCAGTTACCCCTTGGAAAAGGGAGGTGGCAATGTGCATGGCTGCAGAGGGGCTGGGATGCCAGCGTGGCTGGCTATCGTGCGGTCAGCCCGTGCCGAGTGGGATCGAAATCTGGACATGTAGTGTCTTGTATTTGCTTGGAGGCAAACGTAATGAAAACCCCTACATTGCAAGCAGGTTAGGGGAAAATACGGGGAACTTACCAATCTCCTTGGCTCTGCTTATACACAAGTGTCTTCCGTGGGGATAGAGATGGGCTGTCCTTCACCATCATTCTGCTCCTGATGGGTTGCTGCTGATTCAGAATGTATGAGCTACCACTTGTTTGTCCTCTGTTGGTTTATGCTGTCCTGAAAAGCAAAATATTACAGGGATTTATAAAACTAACTGAAGGCAATAAAAAAGTCATGAGGGCTCATCTGGTTTCCCTCAGCTCAGCACCCTGGAAAGCCCTTTACCCCAGCTGAGAGCCCAAGTGCTGCTGTTCCTGCCCCCAGGGAACTGGGGAGTCCCCAGTGTTTAATGCAAAAACACACAGCAGTGAAACAGGGACTTGGTGAACACTTGAGACGAGGGAACAAGGGGAAATCAGGCAGGTTGAGCTCCATGTAGTAGAACTGGCTGAAAACAAAAGACAAAAAATACCAATTTGAAGTGCTTGTATCTTGGTCCTCTCAAGGGAGCAGAGAAGGAGCACAGGGGTTCATTCCCATTTGCAATCAAGGACTTTGAGCTGATCCCATTTTATTCTCTACTCTGATGTACTGCTCTGTGGTTGTGGGGCCACAGATGGCAGGAAACTCCTCTTGCATTGCTCCCTGAGAGAAGTGAGGAACTTGGCATTTTAGGATCTGGAATGGAATGAAAACCAATTGCTTGGACACGCCGTTTCCAAGGTGGCAGCTCAGCAGCTCAAGGGTTAATTTGGCTCCCTCAGTTTCAGCCTAGACATTGCTATAAAGGCTTATCCAAAGGGGAAAGCTTGTTCTCAGCAAGGTGGGAGCTGCAGGTACAACAGCCCCTCCTGCTCACCTCTGCAGCCCCAGCTTTTCACACCTGGCTGGGGCAAGCAAAGCAGAAGGCGGCACAGCTGTTACAGCACGACTCCCCCGCATGGAGAATGCCTCCCCAGCCTTAAAACACATCTCCCATCCCTGGGATACCTGGATACCTTCAGCAAGGCTTCCCCCAAGGGTAGGGCCACAGGTGTGGCATTCCTGGTACACAGCTCGCCCACGGAACCTCGCCCTGGTGGCGATGGGCTGCGGAGCCACCCCGGTGCAGGGAAGCAGCCAAGCGCGGCTGATGGGAATCACGGGAGGTGTGCCTTTGCTTTCAAAAGGACTATTAACGCGCTTAGGGTTAATCACACGAATAAATCTCGCCCGTGGCTTGGTGCCAAAGCGAGCAATAAAAGCACCGATCCCCAGGCCTCCCGATGGGAATTGGCCAGGGCCTGGGCCCATGTTCTCACCAAGTCGCTGGGAAGTAATCTGCATACTCAGCACACCGACACACAGGGATTTTTTTCGGTATCGTCCCCCCCACGCCCCCTGAAAGGCGCTTATCCAGGTGGAAACTCGAAACTATCTTCCCGTGCCAGCCAAGATGGCAAGGCAGTGTCCAGAGGACATGGGCAAAGGGCTGATCTGAGCTGCTTTTTCTCAGTGGTGGCTGCAGCAGCCATGGAGGGTGAATGGAAGGGAGGGTGAGCCCCAGTTCTATCCCTTGACTTCCTTCAGGGACTTAGATGTATCAATAATTATATTAAAGGAATGAGCTTCCCAAGGAGGGGAAAACCTTGAACCTCAAGCCCTGCTGAGTATAGAAAGGCATTTAGAGAGACAAATCAGAGTGCCTGTTGCAAGAGGGACTTGGGGTTTTCATTGGCTTTTACTTTGTTCAAACAACACCAGGAAACTGTAGCAGGTGTATGTTTGAGGGACACAGGCAGGGTTGTTTTTGATGAAACATCCCAGAGAATTGAGCTATGGCCCTATCTCATGTCCCATGTTTTAGCTGGACATGGTGGGAGATGAAAGCATTTGGGGCAGGCTATAAAGTTAATTTTAAGGGACATGACTGAAGCAGCACTCTGTCTCTCTCCTTCTCCCAGAGTGGTCTCCCAGCCTCTGCACATACCACCAGGCACTGACTTAGGCTGTTCAGCTCAAAAAAAGTGTTTTGTAAGTCAAGTCTTTGCGTTCTCTTAGTGCAGAAATCAGCAGAGGCAGTCAATGTGAATGTGTGTGTCCCAGGGGATGCAGCAGGGAGAGGGGGTCCAGGTGGGCAGGCCAGCAAAACACAGGGAAGCTGTTTCCTCAGCACTTTGGAGACTTGGTTGTCTTCTTACTCCTCTCCCTGGCTCCAAACCTCGTTATCAGGAGGCTCAAGGAGGGCAAAGGGACTGCGTGCACCAAGACCCCTCTGCTGCCTCACTCCCATTAACCTTGCAGAAGGTGACTGGTGGCCCTTTGCAGGGAGCTCATTCGCACCCACCTGAATTTCCACACATTTGCTGGGGCTCGATCGACTCCTTGTGATTCATTTTAATCTGGCACAAAGCAGCAGCTTGCTGAAGCCTGATGTGAAACACCCACATACGCTCACATTATATAATATGAATCTAAGAAGATTAAATTATCCGGCCTGAGGAAACGCATGCACGTATGGATGTACACATTTATTTATACACAGTCTGCAGGGTAGCGGAGTGGAACTGAGGGCAAAGCTTCTCTTCAGACACACTGAACTTGTGCTTTTTTAGCACTTAAAAAATGGGACAAATAGCGTGAATTTGGCCATGCATAGACACGTGTGTGAAGCACGGCAGCAGCTGTGTGTGTGCTGCATTTGAGGGAAACACGAGAAGCATTTGTAACTGTGTGCTTGGTTATCCACTGTGTTGGCAAAGTCTGAGCAGCAGCATGGAGCAACAGGTGGAATCCAAACAGTCCCGGCACTAAACGTCACCTGTCAGCGTACAGCAAGACATCTCTCCCTGGGAAAGCAGACAGAGCGGGGAACTGTCCCCAAAAGCCCTGAGCATCTCTCAGCAGCCTTGGAGAGCCTGGCCCATCCTGTGGCCAAGAGCCCTGCCCTGCAGGCATGTGCCTCGGGGCACAGCCCGTTTCGCAGGCTGCACGAGCACGAGCAGATCGATGCACAATGTCGGGCCTCACGCTGAGTTTGGGGTGCCCAGGCCTTTCGCCCAAAGATGCACTTTGCCTTCCCGAAGTTTCATGTTGCGAGGGGAACGCAGGAAATGTGCTTCACCTCCAGCTGCCCACGGTGCTCACGCTGCCCGGGCAGCGAATGGATTTGCCTCTCTCTCTCCTTCTGCGCCTTCCCGTCATTGATTCACATTGTTTTGCTAAATATAGCTCGGCTCCGTGAAGCTGCTCAGTCAGCTTTCACTCCAGCCAGAGGTGCGGGGCACGGAAGGTGCTGGCAGGAGCGGGGCCGGGCGGCCGCTGCCGCTTCCCCGGCACGTGCCGCCCCTGGCCGTGTCCCCGGCCATCCCCCGCCACCACCACCATGAGGGGGGTGGCTTTGAGACCCGCTTCGTGAGACCGAGACCCAGCCCCAGCCCCGGTGATGCTCGGGGTACCGCCGGCGCGTCCCTCTGCGGCCGGCAGCCGAGGCGGGGGGAACCGCATCCCACCTCAGCCCGGGGTGGAACAGCGGGAACGCGCCCCTCTGCACCGGGAGCGCCCGGGCTGGGCCGGGGTCGCCACCGCCACCTGCTCCCGGAGCCACGGGGACACGGGGACATGGGGACACACGAACGGGGACACACGAACACGCACCCCCACACCTCCCCCCACAGGCGGCGCGCGCCGAGGCCATTCATGAAAAAGTTGACGTCAGGCGGGTGGGCGGGGCTGGGGCCGGGCCACGCCCCCGGGGCCTTTTAAGGCAGCGCGGCGGCAGGCGCGGGGCTCAGACCCGAGGGG
>VZRQ01007680.1:1175616-1237464 GCA_013397975.1 Machaerirhynchus nigripectus | reverse complement strand
CGGGATGAGCCGCAGCGGAGGAACTGCGAGCTGCGGGAGTTGGGTGCACTTTCTCGCGCTGGAAATGCCGTTAAGGCTGTAAAAGCCGAGCTGGAGCTGGCGCCGCGCGCTCCGCCGGTGTGGAAGTCCCCGAGGTTGTAAAATAAGTCAGAGGCATCTTAAGCACACCGGCTTGAAAAATAAAAAATAAAAAAGGGAAAGAAAAACCAAAACCCCCGCGCTTGCACTTCATTTACTGTGGTTTTTTTTAACTCACCCTCCGCCGCGGGGCAGAGCTGGAGGAAGCGGAGTTAAAAGCGAAGCGCTGCTGCCGGAGCGTCTCCCCGGGTGTGCTTGAGCTGGGCTCTTGTGGGGAGAGCCGGGGAGGTGCTCCGAGGGCATTGGATGTAGCTCCGGCTTACGAGGTACTGAGCTTTTTCCGCTGCCTTCCAAGGGGGGGCAGGAAGGAAGGGACCAGAAAAAGCCTGCCTACAGCCTCTGCTGCTCGTTTCGCCGCTTGACTCGTGCTCAGTCCTCCCGGAGCCCCTCAGATCATTGGAATGCTGTCTTTTGTCTCTAGCTCTGATTATCTGAGATCCGCTGAAATGACTGAAGTGATGATGAACACCCCAGCCATGGATGAGATCGGACTAAGCCCCCGCAAGGATGGGCTGTCGTACCAGGTAAGTGCTTTGCTGGCACTTTAAGCATTAATCCCATGTGGAATTGCCTGGGCTGGACTGTAAGCTTGGTCTAACGTACCTTTCCATAGCCTGACCTAATAGCAGGTCTTGCAGTAGTGAGAAGTAGTCAACAGACTGGAATGTTTGCTTGGCAGGAGATGGTTGTCTAAAATATCACTCGCTATCAGTGTGGGTTGGCAGAGCATTTGGTTGTTTTGAAGTGACCGAGCCCCCACTCATTCAGCATTCCCGGGGCTCAGTGGGAGATGGGTTAAAGAAGGATTCATGCCACTCTCTGGGCTGAGAGGGCTCTTGAGATCTTTGTAACAGAGCATACAGTTGATCTGCTGAGAGCAGGAGGATGCTGTTTATGTGGCATCCACACCTATTTGGTCTAGCTCTTGGTTTTCCTGACTGACGTGCCCATTTGAGAGGGTTAACAGTCTTCTGTAAGATACAGTGAGGCCAGACACAGCCTAAATGAGCCTTGAAATGTCACTGGAGATACCGGTACCTGGAGGCACGAGTTGCATTCATTCTGAAAGTTCTGAACAATTGTAGTTAGCTGTTAATCTCTAGAACAGTGGCTGGGGTGAAGAAGTGGTCTTCAACTAGATCGAGCCTTAATCCTTTAGTCTCAATACCCCTTTCATTTCCTAGCCTGTAGCTAATCAAAGCACAAGTTAGGCACCTTAGCCTCCTAGCTCTGTGATTTCCTGCACTTCCAGGAGACCTGTTGATGGGATCTGACACAGATGCTGAATGCTGGCAGATGACTTGCATCTGCTCTTTGCATCGGGTGACTCTTACCCCTGCAGATCCAGATGCAGGGGTCGTCCTTTGCAGATGTTACACAACCTGCACAGAGGCACTTGCTCTAAGTGTGCATTCAGATGAGGTGCTGTATGTTTGCATACTCATGTCTGAAAAGGGAACTACCAGGCAGCAGCGGTGCACCAGAGCACGAAACTGACTGAACTTTGGGCCACTGCTGAGGCCTCCAGCAGAAGCCAAAGCTATGTGGAGGAAAAGGGGATGCATTCCTTCTTTTAGTCAGGATTCTGGCTCTGGATAATGCAAGTTGTGTGGTTTATAGCTGTGCTGTGCTTCGGTACTGGAGTTGGTGGGGAGTGTACAGCCTCTCTTACAGATGGAGTGCAGAGGAATGACAGTGGTTAGACCTGAAGCAAACTAACCTGCATGTGAGGTCTTTATGGGTTGCTTTATGAAGAGGCTTAACCCAGTCAGGTCGAAGGCTTCTATTTACCCATCCAAATTCCCAGGGAGAGGCAGATTCTAGGTGCCCTGCTTGTCCTAATGATCACTTCAGTGAGGCTCTTCCCCAAGTGCTAATGACCTTGATAAGTCTGCTTGGGCCAACTGGGGAACAGGCCTGTTTGGTTTTGAGTGGATCACCTGAATCTGAGCATGTGAGTCATAAATGCTGACGACTCATATCTGTGCAGGGCTTTTGCATCCTAGATCTGTTCTCTTTAGTGGTCTAGTCACAGATGATTTTTTTCAAATGCCTGCAAGGAACTTCACCTTGATGTGAAGCAAACTGATGGCAGCAGGAGTAGAGGAGCTGAAATGCAAGACCCTTATGGCACTAGCAGTGTGTGGGCTGTGTATGAGGTCTACCTCTAAATCAGGTTAGTGTAAAGAGGATTGGGGAGCAGGATCCAGCCTTCCTTCTCTGGCTGCTAGGCTGAGAATGTCACAGTGTAAGTCAAGGTAAGTTGAAAGCATCCTTAAAGGGTTGAAAACTCAACTGAGACCAGCAAGGGCAAATCTGATGCAAATAGCACCATGAACTTTTTGTTCTGCCTCAGACTTTGGCACTTTGTGCCTCATCTTGCTGATGGAGAGAGTTTGGTACATGGAAAATTGTATGCTTGTCTGAGAGCTGTAGTGCAATAACTTAAAACCAGACAAGGGCTAATGGAGCATGACTGCTCCTACACTGAGGCTTGTTGTTCTAAGCTGCAGCATCTTCCTCCACTCAACTGCAGAGTCAGGCACTCACAGTGTAAAAGCCCTTGGCTGGCTAGGAGAGGCTAAAAATAAAAAGTGGAGCCAGAACTGGGAGAGGCAAAATTTTAGCTTCAAAAATTTCTCTTGTTCATTTAGTAAAACTTGAATTTATTTTACTGCAGAGATGACCTCAAACGGGGTTTCAAAATTTCCCCCTTCAAGCTGTGTAGAACAGGGACTGCCTGGGAGTTAGCCTGTAGGATGTTCCCTGTGAGACTGGGGGCTGCTTCTGCCACTGGAGGCAGGCATGAAACTGTCTGGACCAGAGGGGGTGGCAGAGCACAGCAGCACTGCTGGAATTCTAGAGCACATCAGTACCTGCTGCAGACTGATTTGTCCTACCAAGAGTATTGTTTCAAAGTCTTTCTGCCTTTACTTGGAAATAAACTGAAGAAGCAAGCTCACACTGAGTATAAACTTTGTCTTGTGGAGTTCACTGAACTTAAGGGCTCCTCTCTGTCTCGGTGGTTAGGAAGGGAACTTGGGTTGTTGACTTTTTTCTTCTGCATCTACCACCCCCTGGGGTGTCTGCCTGTCCTAAACATCAGCTGAAGCTCTGCACTCCCCTCCCTGGTGAAGCACTGTGCCCTTTGCTGGGCTGCTCAATGGTGTGAAAACTCAGACTGCAGAAGTAATAGCAGTATTAACTGAGTTGCTTCCATAGACTTAGGGCAAACACATTTTCTCATCATAGGAATGCCTTTTTTCCAGTTAATATCCAAAATGCATGTAAACTAGTGTGCTAGATTCAAAATCTTCCTCTGTAAGATAGCTTTCATTACTGTATTTGTGACAACAAGCTACTGTCTGAGCCCCCTGAAGATAGTTCAGCCAACAGATTTCAAGGGCCTGAGCAGAAGTGAGTGGTGAATTTGGGGCATATGTCTCAGAACAGGGCATCATAGACAAAACAGAAGATGTAACTGAAGAGATGATGTCATGCTGGGTCTTGTGCCTGCAGTGAGAAGCTATTTCTGGATCTTTAATAGATGTCCCATAATTCCCATGGGACTTACTAAACAAAAAACTCATTGAAATGCAGCTGATGGCTCAAGTTGCCCCTGCTACAAACAGATGTGGCTGTGGAGGGCTTCATGCACTTCCTGCCTGGCGATGTCCAGGGAGCCGGGCCGTTCCTGCTGCCAGCCAGAGCTAATGCACTGTTTGCTGTTTTGCAGCCCTAGAAATACCCGTTCTTTGAAGAGCCTCATCAGCACTCTGCCAGCTTGTCCTCTGCTGCTGTCTCCCAGCAGCAAGAACAATGGCACTGAAACTGAGGCTGAATTAATAATTTCATGGAGCTGTTGTCAAAACAGTGCCCTGACCAGAATCCTACCTTGCTTCTTGGAAGTGGAGCGGGGTCTGAGCACAATGGAAAACGCTTTAATGCCCAAATTGTGTGTTCTGAGCAAAAGCAGTGTCCTGAGTTGAGTGTGCTGATTTGCTGCAGGCTGGCTGGTGGTGGCTTGCTGGTCCTTCAGGCTCCTGTGTAGGAGACTGGCCTGCGGGGGCTGAGCTTGCCTCATGTCATCAGCTGGGGTTTGGTTGTCATGGGGAGCTTGAGCTCTGTAAGTCATGATCGCATCATGCTGGGATCTGTCTAGGTTAATCACAGCCACGGCTCGCTGAGAATCACGTCAGAGTGGCTGAATCTGGGTAAATAGGCTTAAGGCTCTATCCAGTGGCTGTGCCAAAAGCTTGGTGTTGGAGGAAGTAATTTCTGGTGAGTGCAACACCTCCTCACCAGCCCTGGGGAACCACTGGCTTCCCATGCTGAGGGGCTTGAGCTGTGTCTGCTGGATCCCTCAAATTAAACTTAATTCCAATTAAAAGACCACCAGTATGTTACTGGCCCAAGGGCTGTTGGCTCAATGGACATTGAACGTCCTCTGTAATTGTTTTCATGTGAGGTGCTTCATATCTGTGCGGCCTTGATTTGTGCAGGGGAGGTCCTTCAGCAGAGCTGCTGCTTGCTGCTCTGGAAGGTTTTGAGACCAGGCTGTGAAAAGGTGGTGATAGCAAGCATGGCTGCTAGATGAGATTAGTAGGCAGAGTAAATGTGTATTGCAGGGTCTGGGGCCTAAATGAAGATAGAAGCAGGATATGGGATAAACAGATCCAGAAGTAATCATGTTTGCAGTTATGCTGTGCACAAGCGTTCCACTGAAATCCAAACCGAGGACAGCAGCTCATCGGAACACCTCAGAGCATGTTTTTTTCCCCCTACTTTGATGCCTTGTTACTCTGGGGGGGAAATGGTTAGAATGTAGGAAGTTTCCCTGACATCATGCCCTGAGACAGGGCAGTATTTCTGTGGCTGGGGAGTTGTTGTGGCTCATCAACTTGAGTCACAGCTGCTGTGTACATACTTGGAGCTCGTTCTTGAGTCATGACTACTGTGTGAGTGAACGTATGCATTGTAGCTGGAGAAGTCCTCCAAAGAGGACACTGAGAGATGACTGAAATATTTCCTGAAATGAGTTTGCCATGCTTCTCAGTGGCAGTAAAGTTTTATTTTCAGAACTTAAAAGCTGATTTGGGATTTGGAATATTGGCTTGATGCTGCTGAAGAGGCACAAAATTCAGCTCTTCAGTCCAGGGAGGAGGAGTGAGATGTGTCCAGCAGGGGTGTATCCTATACCTGAAGTGGGATGTCTCCCAGTACGGACTTTACAGTCTTGTATATTGCTACCACAATGAAGCAAAGCTTTCCCCCGAACCAGTAACTTCATTTGGAAAGATCTCATTGCTTTAGTCTCCCTGTAATACAATTTAAATAGTTTTCAGCCCCATGGGAGGGGAGACAAGCATTTTAACTATGGGTGTTGGTATGGACTACACATGTGGAAGTTGTTTTGAATTTACAAGTGTCACTTGGATTATGGTAGTGCTGAGCTAATCTTCTTAATTGTCTGACATCTCTCCTGCTTTTGGTGTTTCTCCATCCCTGTGAATGCTGAGAGGGTATGAGCCTCCCCAGGGCAATGAAAACTTTCCGTTCTTGTTGCCAAGGCTTCGTCCAAGGATAGTAGAGCTAGATCATCTGAAACAGAGGCAAACATGATCTTCCTAAAATCATTTCAAGCTTTTGTTTCAAGTTCTGCTTTTCCCTGCCCTTTCCAGCTTCAAGGCAAGAATTTGGTCGATTTGTATGTGATCTGGGTAAGTTCATGAGGAGAGCAGTTCCCCAGACATAAATCCAGAGGGGCCTGTAAAAACCAGTCTTGCTGTTAGCAAGAAGCTGTGTTGAGTAGTGTAAGAAGCGATATAAGTGTCCTCTGTGGGTCTAGAGGTTGGATGTGTCTCTCCATGGCCAGGATTTGGGGCTCAGCTACAGGGTGAGGCTCTGTGGAAGCAGTTGCAGCCCCTTGCACTGTATCATGCAAGTGAAGGGGTGGAAGATACCTTTGAATTGCTGCTAAATTTGCTTTTAGGCAGCCATCACACCCAGTTTGTTGTCACTTGTCCCCAGTCAAGTGACCAGGTCAGCCAGGGGAAGGCATCTGCCTCAGCTGTGTGCAAGGTGGCTCTGTGTCATGTGGTGGCTTGAGAAGCTAACCTGTGTCTGTTGCCCTCTTTGTGGGGTGGGAGGTGCAGAGCCTTCCTCCCATGCTCCTGAGCACGGTAATGTGAGCAGAAAGGCTTGGAGGCAGGTTTTGCTGTCGTGGCTGCTGTGCCAGAGGGTGCAGAGCTCCCAGGTCAGAGCTGAGCTGCTGCATTCCCAGCGTGGAGCTTGCTGCAAGTTAGGGAGGTTTTCTCCTCCCCATTGTCTAAATCTGGAGTGGGACCAGATTAGGCCTATGGAACCAACAAATGTAGCATGGCACTACTGGAGTGGGAACAGAGCTGGTACTTGCTTATCTTCTGTAAAGAGGAGTGGGAAGGCTGGTTGGGGTAACCTTCTCACTTGGCTTCCTTAGATGTGCAGTTAGTCTTAAACCCTTTTTCCTCAGGCCCCGGTGCTTGGCCTGCTGTCGCCCTGCCCATCACACTGGAGGAAATCTGCCTTTCTGTATTTTTTCCATTGACTGTCCACGCCCCTTCAAAGTGCAGTTGCAACATCTCCCTTCATGCTGCCTCAACGATTAAAAAGCATGACTTAGTGGAAAAAATCCTGACCTTCTTGGGTTCGGCCTGTCCTGCAGCTGTTTGAGATAAGATTGTGCTGGTTTTTTTTTTTTATTAAAAAAGCTGCACACCACATTTTGTGGATATTTGTTTGTAAGGAAATGACTACTACTTAGTTTCTGGAAAAAATCTGGCAGGCTATTTTCAAAGAAATTGCTCCAATTTGACCTAATGTGCCTTAAAATAATAGCAGCCAAAGGTTAGTTTAATTATTATACTGCTATTTTTCTTGCATAGGAGGCTATTTTCATGACATTATCAGCTTATGTAACCTCTTGAACCACACTTTTTTTCCATTGCAACCTTCTAAACCATGTAATGTCAAGGGTATTTTTTTTTCCCCTATCCTGGGTTTAGATAACTTGATGCTTAAGAGCCACTGACTGTACTTTCAGTGATGCACTGTGTGCCTGAAACTGCCTTTGTTTGGCCAAGCAGAAGCCACAAAGCTCCAAGAAACAGTTGCTGTCTCACCGGTGCCAGGAGTGACTAATAGCAAGTAGCTCACACTGCAATGCCCAGGTTGATGTGGCTGTGTTCAAAGGACCTCAGCTGCTCTTGTGCACCTGAAAAACGTGGATGGTGGGAGCTGGACTCTTGCACCACTGTCCCCAGGACCAGATGATCATCTGCAAACAGCCCCTGATTTGTGCATTACCTTCTGTTAACCTTGCCTGACTTTGCATTAGGTAGCAGCCCGATGGCTTTCTCAGCTTGGCAGTCTGGTTGCCACAAAGCTTTGGATGTGAGGGAGAAGTGAGGCTGAACAGTAGAAGACTGAATATTGCCAAGGAGGTGATGCTGTAGTTAATAGCTGCTAGGCTGAAGAAGGAGTTGATTAGATGTTATTGCACTCTCTGTGGCCAGGGCTTCCCAAGGTGGTGGGTACCCACATGATTGGCACAAGGAGAGTGAGGCTTCATGGTTAATGCTTAGGGCTCCTGGATGGGGAACCTGCTTTTGTAACTGGAACCACAAAGATCAAAGCAGATCAGATCTTGCTCTCAGACTGGCAGTGCTGCTCCCTGCAAGGATGCTCTTGCGACTCACTTGAATGCAGGTGATGTTCAAAGAAAAGTACAGCCACATGACTTCTCACCTGGCCTACGACCTCAAGGGGAAAATGCCCTTTGTCATTTTCTTCTTTGGGGTGTTTAAATGCAGCTCTAATGTGAAATGGGCACTCTGATAAAATTGTTTGAAATAGCAGGTGGTGGTTGTTTAACCTTCTGGTTACTAACCAGGAGATCTGATGTAGCAAGTGGATTTTATCACCCAGCAGTTCCCTTCTGGATGAGATGGGATTTGAAGCTGTTCCTGTAGCAAGTAACCCACAAGTGACACAGCCTTTTCTGTTCACATTGCGATCTAGTCGTGCAGAGCTGCTGCTAACACTGCACCAGCAGTTTTTTTCTGTACTCATGCTTTGCCTCAGTTCCTAGTGGGATCAAAGTGTGCATTCCAGTGGCACTACCAGCGAGTATGGGCCCTGGTGCTGCTGCACAGCATGAGCTTGTGCATCCGTGTGGCAAACGGTGGGAGGGAATAGGTAAGGTCTGTGCACCTTGAGGGGCTGGAGATCAAGGAGTCCTCATATTTACTGCATGAAAACTACAGTGCATAACTGCTGGCTATGCCACAGGTATCCCTTTCCTGAAGAAACACAGTCCAGTCCCCAGCCCTTCCATAAAATGAGTGTCGTGCTGAGTTTCACTGCTGATATATGGTAGCTGTAGTGTGCAGAACACTGCCAAAATTATCTCTAAAATGCAGACGAGCTATTTCGGGCTGGCACTGTGACCCTGGAGTGATACCAGGCCCTTGCTGCAAGGGCCCTGGGTTGCCATGAGCCTCCTGCCTCCCAGCAGCAGGGCCTGGAGAACAAGCCTGTTCTCATGTGCAGCCTGACCAGCAGCAGGAAATGAGATCTCAGATTTTCTGATCGAGATAGCTCTGTGTGCAAACTCAAGAGCATTAATGCAAAAGCAGGGGTGGGAGGGAGAGGCATTTGGATAAATATCCAAAAGGGCAGACACCTATTTGCTGAGCACTATCCAAGCAAGCGCGTGCTTCGGAAGCCTCTCGGGCAGTGCTCATTTCCATTACTTGGAGACTTGAAAAGGTTATTTACAAGTTCAAGAGTATTCCCATCACTCAGTGGTTGACTCTGTGTCCAGACTAGTCTGCCCTGGAGACCTAAACGTCTCAAGCTGGGTTTTGGCTGAGAGCGTGTGAATGCAGCCCCTCTCACAGCCTGTTCCTTGGCTCTTTCAGATCTTCCCCGACCCCTCGGACTTTGATCGTTACTGTAAGCTGAAGGACCGCCTGCCCTCCATCGTGGTGGAGCCCACAGAGGGTGACGTGGAGAGCGGGGAGCTGAGATGGCCGCCTGAAGAGTTCCTTGTGCAGGAGGAGGACGAGGAAGAGGAGGAAGAAAACTGTGAAGACGCAAAGAAGGACAACAAGGAGCAATAAATGGCATCTGAGGAAAGGCAAGGGACTGCACCCATCTGAAGGAAGAGCCACACTTTTTTTGAAAGTCTTTTTGAAAAGACAAGTTCAATTTTGCACCTGCGAGATCTTAGTTTTTTTGTATTCTCTGTATCGAGAACTGAAGCCCTCGGTGTCACCAGACCTCCTGAGGAAGGAAGGAAGTAACACAGAGAAATGTTTGCTGTTCTTGAGATCATTATCTGTATTTTTCCGAGGCGGAGGCAGCAGTGAAATTCCAAGCACATGGCAGAGGGTGACCACACGAGGACTGCTGGAGGGGGGAGCTTGGGGAGGGGGAGGAAAGTTGGAGGTGGCAGCGTTTGGCTGGGAGCTGCCTCTGGCTAAAAGCATGAGAACAGAGCAGAAATATCTCAGATTTGCCTTTCTTACAGCTTCCATTTTGTGTGTTGGGGGGTGGAAGGGTGTCCATAGCGAAGCATGGCTAAATGATCTAGTGACAAGGGGCCTGCAGCTCTCCCTGGTTCGGCACCTCCTAGGGTAAGGTGAGCGTCCATAGGAGTAGTCTGGTTTCTTGCTCTTGCTGTTGAGCCTGTTTTCCAGCCACTTTTCCCAAAGTTACTTTCTGCCCCTTTGTTTGCCTTTAGACTCTTCAATGCTGAGCAGCTGTATTTGCAGGGTAGCGTTAGGCTGCTGCTTGTAATCTCTCCTGCGACGCCCTAGCTTATCTTGCAGGTGGTGAGCGTCAGGTGATGTGCATCGGATGTAAAACGGTGCTTCTGTCTGCAGCAAGAGCTCATGTAGGTTTGAACACCTCAGATTCTTCTCTCCTATTTGCTGAGGCTGCTGTGGGGTGGTCTCGTCTTGTGCGGTGCCCCAAGCCTGAGGGTGGAGATTTATGCCTCCTTGCCTTGGTGTCCTTGAGGTTGTAGGGTTTTGTGTCTCTTAACTTGCTGGTCAGTGGGCTTGAGAGGGCTGGGGTGGGGGGTTTCTCCTCCAGCTTTGCACTGCAGGGCCTCCTCAGAGCAGGTGGGGGGTATTGTGGGGAGGGCTGCCAGACCTGGGGGTCATCCAAAGACGAAACACCAGATCTAGTGTGGATCACCAGTGGGGTTTGCAGGATGGGGTCTGCTGGGAGAGGATTAGCCTGGGTGTTCTTAGACAAGATGTGTTCTGCTTCTTAGCAAGGGTGAAACATTCATGGTTTTAATGAAGTGCAGACTGGCTTGTGAAGTCTGTGGTTGTCCTCTCTTCACCATATCCTGGCTCAAGGAGAAGGCCAGTCTGCTGCCAGACAGGGTAACCTGCTGCTTTCCTGGAAAGGGATGATCTTGCAGCTTTGGGGACCAGCTTGGGAGCCAGTCAGTCTTGGGATAGGATGAGAGCAGTTACCACCTAAACCAAATCTGGGGTCATGGAAGAGAAAAAGAAATGTCAAGGCCTTAACCAAACTTCCATAATAATCCCAATGCCACCTCCCTTTGCTTATAACTGGTTCCATTTATAAAATCTATTTGGACATGTGTGTATTTGTATTTTTAATACCTCATGAGTAGTTAAACGCTGGTGGGGTTTGGGAACTGCTTTTAACATATTGGCAGGATTGTTTTAGTCTTGTCTTGCTTGTGTTTCAACATAATGGCAATAATTTATCAGCTCTGTGTAACTATTTTCGGTCAGATCGGAGTTTGGAGATGAGTTAGCACAAAGCAGGAGAAATTCAGTGTTCCTACACTGCAGCTGGCCTCTGGCCCGGCCACGCAGACCCAGTCAGACACTCTCCCTGCCCACCTTGGTGGATGGTTGATCACCGAACGGCCATGATGTGGTGATACCATTTTCTCTAGCAATGGATTCAGCTGTTGTGTCTGTAACACTTGTTCTAGTCTTGCTGTCTTACTGGAATGAGCTTGTACACCTGCATACCAGCCAGTCGTCTTATTTCTAAGTGTTACTCTCTATTGATCTCTACCATCTGTACCACCAAGTCAAAGCTCTGTATCAAAGATGTTACCATGGGGGCAGCAGTGAGATGGCAATTCTTGGACTTTCAGACCTGCTGTCTGCCCTAAAGACTTGCATATTTCTGTCTGCATCCTTTTTTTGGAAGTATTGTGTATATTTCTATTTGTTGTTGAACGTATCTAAAGAACAAAGCACTCCAGTAAAACTCCTCCTGTTGTATGATATACATTCTATATTTCTGTAATTCTTTTTTGAGCCTCAGGGAGAAGCTAGCATTTTTTTCAAACTACATTTTTGTCACTGTGACAGTTGTAAATAAAGTTTGAAAATGCTTTCCAAACATACTGGCTTTGTTTTTACTGCAGAAGTGGGTTGGGATGGTCAGCTGTCCAGAGCATGGCCAGTCCTGGTGTTTCAGGTCTTAGGTGTGCTGACTTGCAAGGTTAATGGACACGACTGAGGAGATGTCTTATCAGCTGAGCCTGGAGATGCTGGTTTCCTGCTTGTGGCTGGCCTCAGTCCATGCCCTATGGCATTGGAAACCTAAGTCAACTTAGAGTGAGGGGCAGCACCTTTGCCTTCCATCTTCCTGTGGTTGCTCATTGCTGCGTGAAACACTGCAGCAAACTGCTGCTCCAGCTTATTTGTTCCTGAAAAAATCTGTGTTTATATCTGTGATCTACATCTACCCCCTTACCTAACCTTACAGAACATGAAGTCATGGAGAGTGGAAACTATTCACAGCTGCTGTTAATCACGTTCCCTGTGCATGCTCTTCCCTGCCTTGAGCAGCACTCATGAAGACAAGTCTTGCCTTGCTGTGTGCCCATAGGGTCTCAGATGAGCCACCTGGGATTGTCTGTGCTGGCCATTTTGGGTCTAGAGGTCAGATCTTCCTGAGGAGCTGTCAGTGTCTTATCACACACTGATGGCTCTGCTGCAGTTTGTGGTGCTGCTGGAGGAAACAGCATTTCTGAGTGTGAGTCTGAGCTCTGGTACCAAGGCATTGTTCTGGGTGTAGAAGTCTGACCACACCAGGATTCAGTAATTCAAATAGTGTACTTAATGGGATTAGATTTTCCACTAAAACCAGGTGATAAGAAGCAAATACCCTGGAATACCCATATCTTTAAAGTACATGGATAGAAGTTCCTGTGATTTGGCAGCTAACACTCTAATCTAACCTAGGCAAACAAGCTCAGCTGAGGCTGGAGTGTTATGTTTACATGAGACTAGTTTAAATACACTAACTAATGACCCTTCCATTTAATGCTTGAACTGAGGGCATGCTCAATGTGAGCCCCACAGTTCAAAGATGAATTCTATTCTGCTCAACCCTCATGGATGTTTTATGCCATGGAAACAAACGCAGTATTAAAGCTGACCTCTCCTTTTCTTCAGTCAACCTCTAGCAGAGGTGCTTCAATTTCTTCTTCTCCTTGGGCATGGAGTTGCATGCCTTGTAGAAGCTGCTGCAGCATTTCCAAGACAACCAGATGTGCTGGTTTGAAATCAGTGAAGATGTTTACTCTTGACCCAGAATGATTTTGTTTAAGCTACAGCACTGGTTAGGGAAACTGCAAATGTATTGAACTTGTCTGCTACTTCCATGTGCTTCACACCAGCAGGTTTTTCAGGCTCACATCAGAATGAAGAATGAATCCTTGTGGATCATCCTGTTTTGGGGTGAGACCAGAAGTGTTGGCCTCTGAGTGGGACTTGCTCAGCCCAGGGAATCTGCCCTGTATCAGCCTGGAGCAGTGCTGGTGGGAAGGAGGCTCTTTGCTGCTCCTTGACTCCAGCAATTGTGGCCAAACTGGAACTTGGATCATCAAATGAAAATGGGCTTCCTGCTGAACGGGGTGAGCCTTAGTCATCCCAAAAAAATGATGGGTGGCATAAGGACCTTTCTTTGCACATAGAGCCATGTTTCTCCTGGCTCACATTTAAACCTGAGGCATTTGTCCTCCTGAAAGCTTTGCCCTGTAGTTGGAACTGAAGGCACAGCAAGCTGTGCACTGCTGTCCTGCCTAGTTCAGCCTGTGCTTGCTCTCCCAGATGTTTCATATGCAGTGTTCAGCCTGCATCCACTGCTGTTTGGCTTCATCAAAGCCCAGAGTCGCTTGAACCTCTGCACATGAACTGCTGGCATCTGACTTTGCCTACATTTGGGTGCAGGCAGGCAAAATTCTTGCTCTGTGGGAGTGCAAAGGTAATTCACCAGCACTGCTTGTGGCAAGGAGCCACCCCTAAAATACAGGTCCCCTTGGTGCAGGTCGGAGTTGTGCTCTGGTGTAACCACGCTCTTTGTTACTGCAAGCAACAGGAGAAGCTGAATTTTCTTTCAGTTGAGCTGTCTCCTTCCAATTTTAATCCCAGTAGGAATTTTCCAGCAGATGAGGACATGGAGTTTTCATCCTTGTGATGTTGATCTGCTTTGAGATGCCTTGAAGCACAATCAAAACTAAAACAAAATCCTCCAAATCTAGCCACCTGGAACAAACCAAGGGATGCGAGGAGCACCGGCCTGTAATACACATGCTCTGAGCTCTCAGAAAGCAACTCCGAGCACCATGCATCTCTATATAAACAAGAGGAATTACTATCCCTAAATCCTTACTTGAGGAGAAAAGCTCTGGGTGTTTCATGGTCCAGGTGATGCCTTTCTGCTTATGTTTGGGCAGGAAAGCGAAGATCTGTGTCTGGATCTGGGAGGGGCACAGCAGAGTTCAGTTATGCACCTGCCTGGTGCCCCCAGGCTCAGCAGTGTCTGTGTCAATGTCTCTGCAGCAGGAGGGCAGCGTGTGGGACATCCCTTGAGCCGTGGCCCATCCCGGGCTTTCCCAGAGGCCAGCAGTGTCAGGAGCACAGTGACATTGGCTTTGAGCCACTTGGGTTAAAAATGTGTCACTTTCTGCAGCTCCAGTGATCATCCACCTGCAGAAAGGGCTGTGCAAGCCTGGCTGGAGAGCAGCTCTGCTGAGCTAAGCTCAAACCCATCCTTATACAAATGAAGGCTTATGAGTGCTGTTTTTAGGAGGGGGAGGGAAGAGGCTTCATGCCCATCACCTAGGGAGGAACTGAGTGCAGAGAAACCTGCTTCACCCAGGAAATGCCTGGGACTGGTGTGAGCATTGTGTGTTTATGTGATGATGAGCAGGGATGGAGGGAACAGGAGCTACTGCAAAGTGAGGGAGGGCACTGTGGGTGGGGTTATTAGGTGTGACAGTGGGGAGCTGCTCTGCCAAAGGTCCTTGTGGCTCCGTGGTTTTGTGCCTGAAGGGCTGGAAATGCTGCCAGGACATACCCTGGGACATCCACTGACCTCTGCAGATCCCAACTTTTGCTCCGTGGAAGTTCACCTGGAGGAAAGGATGAGTGGGGCTCAACTGTGTCATGCTGTGCTGATGGCCACAGCATGAGCTGAAAGCCTGGACTAGCAGGCTGGGGCAGTTTGGGTGACAGGACTGGAGACAGACCAGCTGGGGAAGAGATTCCTTTATGCTCTGGTCCCACCTTCCCTATAATGGCTAAAAGGGGAAGGATTGGGCTCTCAGTAAGAGAAGTAATTTTTTGTTGTTGTTGTTTCAAATCAGACCTTTTCCTGTCAATGAAGAGCTTTTTCTCCCACACCAAGTTATCAACTTTGTGGAATTTGTCTTGTGCTTTTTCAACGTTAAAACAAAAACCCCCCAGCCCCATGCTTGGGGTCAGAGACCTGTACACTGCCCACCGAAGACAGCAAAGACAGGACAAGAAGAGATGGAAGATAGCCGTGGCTGGTGGGCAAGGGAACAGAGCCTGGAGGGGTGAACCTTCGCCCCTCACAGCAGGCAGCTGAGGCAGAACAAAGTCAAACCCACTGTTCTGAGAGCCCTGAGGGGTGGGAAGACTGCACGGGGAGAGAAGCCACAAAGGAAGCATGCACTGAGCACTTGCTCCCTGCCAGAGCGGTAACCACACAGGGTTACCGTAGCAGCGACCATCAGCTTCATCTGATAAAAATAAGCAAGGAAGTCGGGTGTATGAGAGGGAGAGGATGTCAGAAGCCAAGCATGAAAATGTCACAGCAGCTCTGCTTATATTTTCAGTGGTTCCTTCTTTATTCTGCCCTCAGCCAGTTCAGGAGCCCAGGTATTTCCTGTCCCATCTGTCCCAGAGTGTGTCCTGCCTCTCTCCCAGACATCCCCTGGCCCAGGGTGCTCGTGGCCACATGCTGTATGCACAGTGCCCTGCCACAGATGCTGGGAGCCTCATGCACACAGCCTGCAGCTCTGCTGCAAGCTGCAGGGATGGAGCAGCACCCAGAGCCTCTACATCCAGGCAGCTCCCCACCTCCTCCAGGGTTGCATCGGTCGGTGCCTTTGGGTCTGGGCTGCAAAGGTGAGGATCAGCACAAGGGGAAACACAGGAATATAATCCCAGTGCGCTCATTGCCACGTAACAGCCTGCTCCTCCCGTTCTCCGTGCTGAGAACAGCTCAGCTGGGCTGAGGAGATGGCTCAGGTTTGCAGCTTTCTCCAGCTGTGCTTGGGCAGGGGAGAAGGGCGGCTGTATTACAGGGGTTTGAGCTCTTCCCCACAGGTTCTCTGCATTCAGAGGTATGAGCCAGGCAGGTTACAATCAGCTCAACAAATATTTGTCAAGCACGAGCGGTGTTCGACAACTCTTTTCCACTGCAGTTGTTGGCAGCACTGTCCAGCCTGCCGTGGCTGCTGCCTGCGGGGCTGAGGACTGACCCCTGCTGCCACGAGAGCCGCAGCCGTGCTGCCCTGCTTGAAACGGCACCTGTTTGGTGGCTGGGTGGCAACCCTGGGTCTCACGGGGTGGAGGTGAAGGTGGTGGCTGAAGGTGGGTGGTGGGGCAAGCAGCTTTCCATGTTCCCTCGGGTGGGAAAAACCTTTCAAGTGTGCCAGGAGGGCTCTGTGTGTGTGTGTGTGTGTGTGTGTGCTGGTGGGATTTGCCTCTCAGTGCCCACAGCTCGCTCTACCCTCTGCGCCTTCTACTGAGTAATTGGCACATTCTGACATTGGTTTGGTGGGTAATGTTCCAGCTGGTGGGATTTGGGATACCTTCACAAGAGGGGAAGACAGAGGCAGCTTTAGAGCAGGGTCTCATGCATAAACTTGCTCTGACAGTAGGATGGGGCAGGGGCTTTGCAGAGGCTCCTCAGTCCCTGCCAGGCTCAGCATATCGTGCTGCGGGTATTGTGCCCTGCACCCAAGGACAAAGGGACTTTGTAATGTGCAGTCTCATGACCTGTCTCTAAACGTGGGGCCCTCAGCTGAGCCGAAATGGGATTTGCCCAAATCTTCAGCACTCGGACCCAGGTTCCTGGCCAGGTCTGCTATGGATGCCTGTGTGTGGAAGAGGCAAGAGCCTGTGGGTATTCATATGGGGCAGGAGAGAACCCTCCTGCATGCTACGGTGCTCCCAGATGGACTCCCAAGCTGTCCTGGCCCAGTCCAGGGCCTTTCTTGGCTGCCTGATTGCTGCAGCTTGGTGGACTGACTGCACCCTGTCCATGTGCTCCTTTCCATACTTTCTAGAATCCTTTCTACTTCTTCTCAGTAGCAGCCCAAGCCATTTCTCCAGGGCTTCCTATCTCTGCCTCGCTTGATCCGAGCAGCTAAACCTCTGTAACTATTCCTGACCTCTGTAAAATAGGACTGGCCACAGAATGCATGAAGTATAATGTTTAACTTAAGCGAGTATTTCGTTCTTTATAGGGACTTGCCATCAGTGACTTTCCATACCTGTCTCTTCTAACAAACCTTAGACATTTGTCTACAGGGAAGGTTCCTGGTGTGACGCAGCAGCAGCAGTCACTTTTGAGGAGACCTGATCAGAAGAAATCCCCAGAGCCACTGCCGTCAGAAGAGATGGTTTATTTGGCTGAGTTTTACCCAGAGAGCCAGGAAAAGCTCCAGACCCTGGAAAAAAGGACCCCAAAAGCTGCAGACCCTCTGATGCCACCTCCCACCCTGGCACTGGGCTAGTCATGCTAAGCTGCCTCCATGGTAATTTAGATCTGCGTGTTTAGTCTGAGGCAGTTGTTAGGTCTCCTCCTGTATTCCGTGGAAGGAAGTAAACATCTCCAGAACGTGAATCATCTTAACAGCCTATCTGGAAAGAATGTCCTCAGGCCAGCAAGAGGATGGAGATAACCATGTAGTTGATTAGAGGGGTGGAGCAGCTCTCCTATGAGGAAAGGCTGAGAGAATTGGGATTGTTCAGCCTGGAAAAGAGAAGGCTTTGGGATAAGTGGATTGCGCCCTTCTAGTACCTGAAGGGAGCCCCAAGAAAGATGGAGAGGAACTATTTTGAAGGGCCTATAGTGACAGGACAGGGGAAATGGCTTCAAACTGAAAGAGAGTAGGTTTAGATTAGGTATTAGGAGAAATTCTTTACTGTGAGGGTGGTGAGGCACTGGCACAGGTTGCCCAGAGAAGCTGTGGATGCCCCATCCCTGGGAGTGTTCAAGGCCAGGCTGGATGGAGCTCTGAGCAGCCTGGTTTAGTGGAAGGTATCCTTGTCCATGGCAGGGGGTTGGAACTTGGGTGATCTTTAAGGCCCCCTCCAACCCAAACCATTCTATGTTTTTATGAGTTTGCATGCCCAGCTTTCAAGCAGCTGAATCCAGGTGAGCTGAACCTCACCCCTAGTTTCCTTTGTGCTCTCACCGGGTTGGGTTTGTCCCTTCACATGTCAGTGCCCTCATTTCCGTAGTGTAAAAAGATTTATTCATCCATGGCCAGCCATTTTGTATGCGCCCAGTGGACTGAATTTGCTGGAAAATTCACATTTCTTAATAAATGACCCCAAACCAGCAGGACATCAGTCACATGAAGTGACACAACAGGGTGGAAAAAAAACCCCAATGGCAAATGGGAAGAATGAGGAGCACACGGCAAGACTGCAATGAAGATCATGGAGATGGAAGGAGAGGTGTCAGGGACAAAGCACGTGCAGATAGTTCATGAACTCTTGATGAGGTTCATCCCACCTGAGCTGAAGAAAACAGACCAAGAAGGTTAAACAGGCTCTGGGTCTGCTGTCTGCAGCCCAGCTGTAGGGCCTGATCCTGTTTGCTTCCTTGCTCCCACAGCAGAAACTTCTGGCTGCAGATGGGTCTTGCACAGTACCCCGTCTTTCTGTGTGTTTCAGAGATTCACCGTAACAAATGGCAGACAAGCACAATCTGCTCACCAGGAATCACCTCAGTTTCTCGGGAAATGTTGTTATTTCCACTCTAATTTTTCACATTAAAACGTTGTGAACTTAAGTATTTCTCTTGAGCATTTCCCCGTTCCCACATGTGAGTCCAAGTACTGTCAGTGGTGGCTCACCTGTGCAGGTTGGCTGGACAAGAGTCACCCCACAGATTTCAGGGGGATGCTGGTCTTTCAACCTCCTCTGCTGGGGTCACACAACCAGCCTGTCCCACCAGAGAAGAAAATATGGGGACCAGCAGCTTCCCCCGCCCCTCACAAAGCACAGGCTCCGTAGCACCCTTGGAAATGTTTCATAGAAAGGCAGAGCACCCATCAGCAGTGGAAAGCAGCAGCCTGGCATTCGTGCAGATGCAGCATTATGTGACAATGGATGGGTAGTAAAGCCAGCTAGAAGCAGCACGGATGAAAGGCACGGTAAGAAACATCGTAGGAGAAGCACAACAGTGAGAGGACAGTATTTTCACTTTCCGTCTGTCGATGCCTGCCTAGTGGTAACTAGAAGGAGAAGTGAGAAAATGATGCCTCTGAAGTTTTATTTTATGTCTTAGCTGCTATTTACCGTGTTACATAAAGGCCCAGTCTAGAGCTACTTCAGTGATCTGATGCTTAACACGAAGATGTGTGGAAGGGCTTCAGGTTTAGCACCAATTTTGTTCACTTGGCTGCCTTGGTCCTCTGGACCAAAGCAAGTCTAGGGAAATGACTGCCAAAGCTTTGCCTGTGACCAAAACACGGTGGAGGACTGGCAGGAGGACGAGTAACCGACAGGAGCTGATAACAAGTTGACTTTGTTAATTACTGTTTTTAAAGTCCAAAGTCATTGGAAAAAATGAGTAAAGTTAGATTTCGCACACTAACGACAAGAAGAAAGTGCACTGGAATGTCTGAGTCACCGCTCTGAGCACTCCTAATTATACAGAGATACAGTTTTCATGCGCTGGGTTACATGCTACAAATGTGTGCAGAGGCTCGGAGCAGCCTGGTGTCTGTCATTATGCGTGCTGTTTACCAGAAGATTTGAGGCTGGGTGAGATGACCCAGTGGGCTGCAGTTAGAGGGGTGGGGTTTTTTTGTAGGTGATTTTATTTGTTTTACACCAAACTGGAGCAAAGTCTGAAACCGGCAAACTGAAATAGCAGGTAACCATTTTCTTTCAAACGCGGGAGCTGGGTTTTTACCCACCCAGCTGCTTTGTGCAAGCACACACTCACATGCACTGTGCCCTTCACCCTGTGTCTGCACAGCACCCGGCTCAAAACCTGCCAGGGTGCTGGGTCTCTCGGGGCTTACTCTAACACAGGTAACAGGTTTGCTCTGTGTGAGTGTGCCAGCCCCTTGCTGGCAGCCTAAGGGGCATTTGGAAACCAACTCTGGTCCAAACTTCACAGTCCAAACTGAGATGATTGCACAGGGCAGGGCTCTGCTGATGGTGAGCCCTCAGTGAGAGGCTGTGCACCTGGGGAGGTCTGGGTGGTGTCCTGGTGCATCTGGATGGAGCAAGGCTAGAGATACATCTGCCTCTGCTAGAGGGTGCTGCTCTGATAGCTCCTGGGCTGAATCTGCCAGCCCTGGGTAGGAGCCTCAGGCACCCAAAGGCATCTCAGAAGGCAGAAGGTACCTATGCACAGGCTCCACACATTCCTCCTCGGCCATCCCGTGGGCTTCCTGGGTACTCCCAGAGCAATCCCAGGGCAGCCAGCACGTGGGCCCTGTTAGGAGATGAGTTTCCTATGGGGCACATGGATCATGAGCTGCAGAGCCAACACCAGTCTGCCCTGCGAGGTGTAAAGATGTCCTTTCACCGAGTGCCCTCCTGGGATGCTGGTCCCAAGGCTGTGGGCAGAGTTCAATTCCAGAGGCAGTGCCAGCCCCTGGAATTGGGTGCACTGATAGCACTTTTCCTGGATTACCTTCACACTCGTGTGACTAAGCTTTTCCAACAAAGCAGGCAAGCAATTAAGGAGCTGAGGCTTCATTAAAAAAACAACCACACCACAGGGCTTGTGACAGGTAGCTGGTGTCTCCAGCACAATTACCTGGTAAGCATAAAGCTTTGGAAAAATCCAGCGTGGAAAGGGTTAGGAGCCCAGTTGCATAATTCCTTTAATAAGTTGTTTTGTCATAAACCATATGATAAACAGGCAGGAGCAGGGGCAGGAGGACGGAAGGAGGAGGAGGAGGATGAGGAGGAGGATGGAAGGCTCCTCATAGCCCCCGCAGGCTGTGGAGGCTGCAGGTCGTTAACGGGTGGTGACTAATGTTGTTATCTATTCTTTTACCCCTTTGAAGTGGTAATGTTTCATCTGTGGTTTGGCCTCTTTATCCTTTTGTTCAAAACAAGCCTTGTTTGCCTTTTCCTTCTTATCCCACATTGTTCCCCTCCCCTGAGATGGGAGGGATGGGTGGGGAAGCTCACCAGCTCCCTGAGGGTGAGGATGTGCAGCCCCACGCAGCAGACTGGAGGTGAGGGAGGAAAAAGGGCAATTTATGAGTTTTGGACCCCAGGTTTGTATCCTCTCCAGGAGAGCTGGCATCCTCTGCAGCAAGGACCTCAACCCATCCTGCTTCACTGCCACCAACATTCCCCCAGCCCATGAGCAGATGAGAGAGAGGCGACCACTGCACTGCAATCAGGATTTTTAAAATAATTTAACCATGAAAATAACTCCTGTTGGCTCTGTGCTAGCCCAGATTCCCAGGAAACACAGTGGTGGGGATCCTGTGCCTTCCCACTCCCGGGGCAGGGGCAGCTGATGACCAGAGCCAGCTAATTGCTGCAGGAAGATGAAGATACAGGCAATTGTGTGGTAGCCAGGCCCCACTGAACGTGTTAGGTAAGCTGGTGTCCCAGGCTGCTTGTTACAGTCCCCCTGGGCCTGGCTTTCCACTGCACCAGGGGTTTTTTTTTAGCACATTTATTATATTTTCCATCCTGTGCTGGGGATGTGCCTGCTTATCAGTGTCACCATTGCCCCAAGAGGAGGAGATGCCCTCCGGCACGCTGCACCAGCAGGAGGGCTGGAGGTGCCTTGTCTGCTTTCCAGCAAAGTCCTGGGAGAGCAAAAGGGGCTGGGCAGCATTGCTGGGCAGCAATTGCATGTGCTGGCATGTGCCCCTGCGTGTTGGAGCACCTCAGCCTCTGGTGTTTGCACACACGTGGCTGCACACGTGGGTGTGGATGTTCAGCTCCCTGTGAGACCAGGTTTCCCCGTGGTGACACCGCTGGGAGGGTGTGTGAGCACACGTGTGGGGTCAATGGGTCTTCCTCCTGCTCCCCAGGCTGTGCCAGAGTAAGGCAGGACTGGTTTCTTTCGGGGCAGAAATTTTAACCAGCTTGAGTGGCATGAGAAATGACCTGAAACAGATCTGAGACACAGTAAAGCATGAAAAACATAATAGGAGCTTTCTGGTAATGGCAGCCTGGGGTGTTTCATGGTGGCAGGTCAGTGTCACGAGATGGGCAAGGGGAGGGGGGGCCCTCTCCCAGCTCATGTCTCCTTTTTCCCTTTTGAAAAGGTGTTGTTTTTACATTTGACATCCAAACACTTTTCTCCCAGCTGCTAAACCAAGCTCTGAGTGTTTAACCCTTCTTTTTGAAGGGGTCAAGGAGGGGGCTGAACTGTGAGCCTGGATGCAAAGGTGCAAATTCAGCCTCAGCATCACAGTCTACACTGAAGGAGCCACAGCTCTTCCCGCTTTTGGAGGGATAATTAATCCCCTGAGGTGGCTGCTGGCTGCTGTTTTGGGGAACCAGTTTGCAAGTCAGGGATTAGAGCATTAAGGACCAGCTATTGGAGGCAGCTGAGGGTGCAGAAAGGGAGGAATAGCTAATTTAAACAAGAATTTTAAGCTTGGGGCCAGAGTGGCTATGCTTGTGAGAACAGAATGGAGGGGGATCTAATTTTTAAATAAGTGCCACCTCACCTCTGCCTCATGCCAGCCTCCCCCACCCCCTCCCCAGTAACAGGCTCTTTACCACCATGCAGAAGGAAAAAAAAAAAGAATAAAAAGAGAACAGGGAAATTCTTGAGATTCTTTCCGATGGAAAAAATGTCTCCACTTATCACTCAGTGTCAACAGCAGCAGACACCTGTGCTTAAACACCCAACAACGAGAGGCAAGCCAAAAGGTAACCTAAAGCCTCTGCTTCTACCTCCCCATGGGCACACAAGCAGGACAGTGGATTTGGACACTTCTCCATCAGCCCCTGTGGTGGGGCTGTGGCCAGTGACTATAAAGCTGTGTGAAGGCAAGCTTTGAGACGGCAAAGCTGGCAGCATCCCGCGGCCAGGAAATGCCTGCAGCCCGGCTGCTGGAGCCAGACGTTATCACGCGGTCCTTAATTAGACTGTCACCTACTTATCCCTCCCTCCTCCCCATCCTCCCTCAAGCTCTTGCTTCATCTCGTGCACTCACTGCTTTCCCATCCGGCCAGCCTGCGCGGGAAGCTCAGGAAGGGGGTCGATGGACGTGGAGCAGGGTGGCAGGTGGGCACTGGGAAACCTGGCACCCAGTTTGGGGAAGCATGGAGTCATTACTCCCGGGCGAGGTGATGCTCTGCGAGTGACAGGGTTGTTGGCTCTTGTGGTGGCGCAGCAGGGCTCCTCTTGCTGGCACACCTGAGCCGTGTGCTGCCCATTTTCACCTGCTGGGAATGCCAGGCCCTTCAGGTACTGCTACTTTTGGGGATTTCTTGGTGAACTCACCAAAGCTCCTGCTCTTCCCACTGCCTCGTCCACCACTCTCACTGATAACCAGGACCCAGACTTACCCCCATTCCCATCCTGCCTTTCTTCAAGTTCTTGTACATGGAAAATATCACAGTTTTGGGGAACAGGACCTCCAGACATTGCAGCAGCCTTGTGTTTTATGGGTCCTATGCAATGCCAAGCTGCTGGCAGTAAGCCACTAGAACCTGACGGTCTGGTCAGAGGATCACCTACTTCCCATCCCTCAATCCTCACCCATTTCCTGTGTGATGTTGAGCAAGCTGCTGATTTTCTGCATTAATTTCTTAATTGATGCTAACATTTCAGCTTGATTCCTACCTGTGAAGAATGGAAATAACGATAATAATATTAATAATGATAATAATACTACTAATGATGAAGGCCATTCATAGAATGTGCAGAAACACCCTTCACGTGAAGACGTAGAGTTGGTCAATGATTAGTGAGCATATAATCATAGAATGATTTGGGTAAGGAAAAAACCTTTAAAGGTCATCTGTCCAACCCCTCTGCAATGAACGTACGTCACCAGACATCACTGCACATGTATCCACCATATTTATGTCCTTATTTCTATTGCTGCTGCTTTCCTCTTGGCTTGGTCAGTGATGATGCTGTTGGGATGTCTTCTAAATGGAAAAAATTATCTCTTGCAGTCAGTAGGATTTAATTTATCCTGCTAGGAAGATGCACCTTGGTTAAGGTCCACGCGTCCCGCAGCATCTGAGCCACCAGAACATAACATTGGCTCACACCTGCCTCCAAGACCGGGTGCATCCTGGCTGATGCTTGTTAGCTGAAGTGCTTGGGTTTGGTGTGTGATTGCTCTCAGCACCTCTTACAGCAATGCAGATGTGTCAGGGGGATGCCTAAATCTGACCTTTCCCAGTGCAGGTTTAACTGTTTTACTGTTTAATCCCATATTCTTTTGCTAATAGAGTCCAAAACAGCGAGAGAGTTTTATTAGCATTGCTTTATCAGTTGGAGAAGTGACTTTTTTCTCTCATTACCCAGCGTTTTTCCCCAAATCCAGCCACTAAGCAGTGTCCACTAAGTGCTGCATAATTCAGCATCATTTGGTGCCTGTAATTCTGCAATTACTCTTCAAGGCTCATTTGCTTCAAGGTCTTCAGGCTGTGAAGTTATGGGAGTGTGGTTAGTTGATTTTCAGGAATGTCTACTCTCTGGCAGGGGCTGGAGAAGGAAAGAACCGAAAAGACATGCATGCAAATTCAATGACATAGCAGGAACCTTAGAGGCATTTCAACACAGCAATACCCACGGGCAAAGGAATTGTAATTGTGCAGGGGAAATACGGGCCTCGCCAACTCCTACGATTTTATCAGGAGTCTGGTAATTTCCAGAGTGTCCTTAAAAGCCCAGCTGCTGGAGTCCTCTCATTGTTAGGGAGTCTCAGCTTCCTTTTAAATGAAAAAGAGCATTTCCAGTTTGGTTTTTTTTTTCCCTCCCCCAGAGAAAATCTTTAGAAAGTAAAGCAAGCTGAAGGTTCAGACATGGAAGGAAAAGAGAACCCAGGCCATACCAAAACTAAGCAGAATATTAATGCAAAGATCCATGTTCAAAGCCATGCTGCTTCAGTGGGGTTTTTTGGTTTTGGAAAAAGTCGGTGCCAAAACAAAACCTATCACCATTTTTATCTGAACATCTGATTTGCAATCACTTGTGCATGGCTGTCCCAACCTTCAGTCTTTGCTTGGAAAAGCCTTTGGTGGCTCCAGGATGGGGCAGGAGGAGATGTCGAGGCTCTACCCTTGCTCTTTTTCTTTCTCAGTTCTCCAGCTCTTGGAGCCCTAGAAGTGTTTGCAGGGCAGCTGGGCCCTTAATGGGATGAGTCCTGAGGACTGCGGGCTCCAGGACCAGCTAAAGTCTCCACGTGGACGTGGTGGAGAGGGAAGGGAAGGAGAAAGGCAGCTGAGCAGAGGGCAAGGGGAGGAGAGGAGCTTGCTTTGACCAGAGGATATCCCCTGCCTTTCCAGGGGGGGTCGTTACACAGACCTGAGGTGGGACGGATTCCCAAACAGAAAGCAGAAAGACTCTTTGCTTTTTTAAACAATGCACCCTTCCCTCAGAAAATGGCTTTTTGTTAGGGGCCATGAGCTTTTACAGCACCTTTCAGTAGTACAATAAGTCTGTCCTCTCCTTCCTCAGAGCAGTTACTCGAGCGAGGCTAGAGATAAATACAGTCAGAGTTGGGAAAACTTCATGGTTTTAGAAGCTTCACTTAGCACTGGATCAACATCCAGAGGTTTCAGCACTTATTTTGAGTGTATTTGGACTTAACTGGGCCTCCTGGCTCCTGGAGGCAAAAAATGAGCCTGTCACATCATGTGTTCTGGTTTCAGCGGGCCCGTGGCAATGCAAGCGCAGTGCCCATTGCCTCCAGCTCTCTGGAACAGCCCTCTGGCTACCCAAGACACTTCCCCAGCTGGTGACTCTAATCTTTTCCCAGAGAGCTGTCAGCCCTCAGAGAAGAGGTGCATCCATGGTGCTCTCTCCGTAGCTTTGCTGTTGGTCCAACATCCAAATCCCAAACTTCCAGAATGGGTTTTGGGTTTTTGGTGTGAGTTCTGCGGGAGATTTGTGGAGGTGAAGCCATTGTGATGTGAGGAACTGTTCTACACGGAGAGCGGGTAGTGCAGTCTGAGCCCTTTCCTGCAGTGCCTTGGTGCCAGCAGTGAGGGCTGTGTGGGAAGGACTCCTGCACACTTAGTGCAGCACCGAGCTCTGATCCCCTTTGCTCTTCATATTCCCATGAAGTCCCTCTCTCCGTCTCGCTGCCTGTGCGATTCTGCCAAAGGTTTGGGTTCATAATGCTGCCAAAATGTCTTGCTGAAACCTAAGAGTGAAAATATTTCTGTTTCTGAAAGGTTCCGCGTTGCTGCTGACAAGGAGTGAACTCTCTCTTTCCATAGACAAAACCCTAAATGTCTGTTCTGGCTCTGGCAGACATTAACTTCAGCCTAAGGAAAACAGCAACAAATCAGGAAAGCCAAGTTTCCTGCAGAAAGCCCAGTGCTTGGCCGGCCGGTAACTGAGTGCTAATTCCAGGAATAAAACAGCTGCTATCCTTGCACACAGGCAGTTGTCTTGGAATTTAAAGAGGAAATAAAATGGGGAAGGGAAACAACAACAAAAAATTCTTAAAACATCATGTATAAAATGGTGCCAAAGGTATAGAGCAGCAGAAGTCCTTGTTCAGTGAATTGTTTGATAGGTCAGCAAATCCTGAGGGTGAAATTCTAAGGGTCCTCTGAAGCTGACTGTCAAAATTGGAGGCTGGATCTTTCTCACAGACCAGGCTGTGCATGTGTACCTCATTTTGCCTAAAACGATTGCAATCTGTTTTCATGCTGTTCATGGGAAATGCTGAGTGCCAACCCATGCAAACACAGAGACTGAGATGCAACCTGCATCAAGTCAACGTGGTCCCCCAAGTACAGATTCAGGGAGGCTTCAAAATCTAGGAAAAAGTAGTGACCAAACAATTTCCACTGCTGCTTCAGTTGAAACAGAGAGTTTTACCTAGGTGGGAACTTGCACAACTCCCATCACTTTTTCATCTTGGTGCTTCGTCCTCTTTATTGCATTCATTCTTGTGCAGCACCAGGAGGTGCAAGCCTCACCCAGCACAGGTGAAGAAAATAATCAGAGTTTTACTGAAGTTTCTTCACCTGGCTGTCTTGCCTGTAAAAGGCCTTTGTCTTCAGCGGTGGCTTAGTACTGATGCAGGATCTTTTTCTGGTATACCTTTCTTTTGTCTCTGCCCCTTCCTCCTGTCAAGAGGAAGATGGTTTCCTCTGTATTTAGTAGAGGTGCTGTGCAATGCTGAAGAGCAACACCCTGAGGTAAGCCCCAAAATAACTTTAATTCATACTGTGCTGCTTCTTAGTGAGGGCTCCTCTGTGCACAGGAGCTATTTCTAGTTTCCATTTGCTACATCTGCTTTACCCTCCTGTCTTGTATTCCCCTTTACTCCCCAAATTCCCTCTGTGAGACTCTCGTTTTCTTCTCTCTCCTGATTCTGCTTTGCTGTCTACCCCTTCTGCTGTGCATGGCCTGGGTAGGGTGGGCTGATGGGGTCTGCTGGTGTCCCCTCCCTTTGTAGGAGGCTCCTCTCCTTGCCCAGAAGGCAAGGCACTCGGCCTCTCTGTGGCATGACATTGATCTGTGTGCATCAGAAAACAGAATGGCTCTGGAGGAGGGACGGCTTTGGACCAGCTGAGAAGCTGACATCACTCAAAAGCCTTTAAAGCTCCTGTCATTTGGTCTACAAGGACTTTGGAGTGCGTTTATAGATGCAATCTTATGGACTGCCAGAGGGAAAAAATATTCCCCTGTCCTTTTTGCCTTTTCCACTATCAGAAGACACCTGGGGAGGGAAAAGCTGTGCTCTCAGCATCTGACTGCCCTCTCTGTGCTGCTCCGTGGCAGGAGGTGGGAAATCACCGACATCACTGTGCTGTTTGCTTTGCCTCCCTGCAAAGTGCCACTGCTGGCAGGGAGCCACGGCTGGGGCGGCCTGCTGAGGTGCTTTGCTCTCTCTTCCTCTCTCCCCAGCAGCCTCTTGACTTCATGGGAACAATGGGATGATGTGACTGGAGCCTTATAAATACTAACTCCCCTTTGAGGCTGTTGCACTGAACAGGAAGCACAGACAGCCCCAGAATAGAAATTCAGTCCTTGCTCTGCTGCTTGGCAGAGGCTGCTTCCAGGGAATGGTGCCTGCCTCACCCCTCCTCGTGTGGCCGAGCTGCTCTGCCCCACGCTGTGTTTCCCCAGGTCCGGGGCTTTGACTGGACCACAGTCACCAGGAGGTCATCCCCTACCTGGAACTGGCATGCAGGTGGATTTTGGGATGTGCCTTGCCCTGGCAAGCGATGTTTCCTACAAGGATGGAGATATGTCGGGAAGGTGGCAGGGGCCTCGGGAAGGTGAACAAGGAGGTGACCCTAGTTTTGAGGTCAGATCACAGGGGAGGCTCTGCTGTCCCTGCCCCTGTTGCCCCTGTTGCCCCTGCTCTGAGGTAGGCTGCTTGTTGCCAGAATTGCAAATATCCCCTTGACCTGCTAATAACTTACCCTCTCCAAACTCATTTTCCCTTTTGCACCAAACAGTGGGGCATTGGCACATGAACTTGCAGTTGCTGCTGGGGTGTTGTTCCCTCTCTAACACATTTACTGGGAGATCTGTTGAAATCAATAGGCTGTTAGGAAGTACCCTGTAAGGGTGTTGCTTCAAGTGAGGATGCACACCAGGTGGAGAGTTTGGATGTGTCAGCCAGATTGCAGGACCTCTACCAAAGCAAAACTCGCCTGCTTGCTTTAAACTGCCCTGAGCATCCCGGGTAATCCCGTTGCTCCCTCTGCTCGTCCTTCATACTTGGTGTGTTTTCAGCTCCTGAGAGTGGGCATGCAGCATTTAAATGAGGCTCCAGTCAGGGGTGCGGAGACAACACTGTGTGGGTCAGTGGTGCTGAGCAGGCACAGAAGGGTGGTGGTGCAGCAGGGACTCACGTGCAGGGTATTGAGGACAGCCATGGCCTTCCCAGGAAAATACCATTGTCCCTCGGGCTTTGACTGGCTTCCTGTCTGAATGAGGATCATGGAGCTCTACCTATTAGACTGAGCTCTTTGCAGTAAATGCCATCTCTGTGTGCTGTAATAAGTATTTTTAAGCTGGAAGTGAAGTACCTGCAGCACTGGCCTCTGGTATAAAGGCAGGAACCACGTTGTGGCCAGAGCTAAATCTTTGGGGTTGACTTTATTAGAAAGTGTTTGGGCCGGGAAGGGGCTCAATAGAGATGCTTAGAAAAGACAGTTGCAAGAGAGGTGTCCCAGTGTGCGTGGATGAGTTTGCCCTTTGGGTGAAGAGCAATGCAATGATGCTTTCCTGGAAGACAAAGGTTGACTTCCTAGCTCAGGAAACCTCACAAGTTTGATGGAAACATCATCAAACGTCAAAGTTTCCCTGAAGACTGATGCACATCCAGGCTCTGGGTGTGTGAATGCACTACAGAGTTGTAGTCGTGTCCTTACCTGAGAGCATGGCACGTCATGCCTCTACCCAAATAGAGTCTCTCCACCAGTGTCTGAATTGCTTAAGGCTTTGCCACATTGGGAGAAGAGTCCAGAGAGCTGGGGACAGGCAAACGTGTTCCTCCCTTTGTGCCACTGACGTGTTTTAGCACAGTTTTAGCTGGTATTTCCTGGAGTTTGTCCTGAGCAGCTAAATATAAGTAAAAATGGGAAATTTCACATGGGGGAAGAAAGTAGCTTTGGTAACCTCCAGCCTGGCATCTTGGGTGCTTTTAGGCAGCCCTTTGAAGACCCATTTCTAGGGGCTTTCGCTGAAAATGGGGACATCCTGACCTGAGCTGGTAACAGCAGACAAAACTTTGCTTCACTTTCCTGACCGTCTCCCATGCTTCTGTCCCATTTTCGTTGCTGTTCTTTAACCTCAGCCTTGCCACTCTCCAAAAAGTGCAGTAGTGATGATAACATGCTGCTTTCATCTGCAAATTGTGCTGGTGCCTATTGGTGGAAACACCCATAAGATGCTGCTGTGCTGCTGGTAGGGGAAGGATGTCAGGCCACTCCTCAAATCTTCTATTCAGTTTTTGGGCCCCTCACCCCAAGAAAGACATTGAGGTGCTGGAGTGTGTCCAGGTAACCAGCAATAGGACAGGAGGAAATGGCCTCAAGTTGCATCAGAGGTTTAGATTGGATATTAGGGAAAATTTCTTCACCAAAAGGGTTGTCAAGCCCTGTACAGGCTGCCCAGGAGAGTGGTCAGTCACCATGCCTGGGGGCATTTCAAAGATATGTAGCTGTGGCACTTAGGGACATGGCTTAGTGGTGGACTTGGCAGTGCTGGGTTAATGGTTGGGCTGGATCATCTTAAAGGTCTTTTCTAACCTAAAAGATTCTATGATTTTCTGCCTTGGCACTCAGGACCTGCCAGGCTTCCCTTGCATGTGTAGGTGGTCAGGGGTCACCAAGCTTGCGGAGTTTCAAGATAGGAGCAAGGCTTTCTGACATTGCCAACAACCATCTCTGATCATTATTTTAACTGGGGGAGAAGGGGTTGAACTTCTAACTTGTGTGAGGCTGAAGGCGTATCTGGTTTTTAGCAAGCGGTTTGTACGACAGCGACCCTCTGGGGGTTAGGCTGAGATAAAAGAACACATCCCTACGTCTTCCCGTGGCTGTGTCTGAAGTTTCCAAGTCACAACACTACTTATTCTCAGCTTCATGCCCCAATGCTACTGATAATTCATGTTTCCAGCTTCTGTCAGGCACGAGGTTAAACATGACATCTCCTGAAACACTGAGTGTCTTCTTCCCTACACCTCAAGGTGATGGGCTAGGTGCAGATATGCTGAGAAGGAAATAAAAAAAAAAAAAAAACAACAAACCAACATTTGAAAATGAGGAAATGTGTTTTCACACTCTGTTTGCAAGCTGAGATTGAAGGAGAAAAAGGGCAGGGACTGAGCTTCTGCGTGGCAGCTGGGAACTGCATGGCTCAGGAGGCCGGGTAATGGGCTATGAAAGTCCTTCACCTCTGGGTTCACAGTGTTCATCCAGGCCAGCAGTGGGGGAATATTGTTGCTGTGGCAGAGCTACTCAGTGGTTTCTTTCAAATTAAAAGGACTTGATTCCTCTTGGAGAAGCCCTATTCCTGCTGCAGCAAGTGCTTAGGGAACCAGGAGCTGGTTTTGGCAAGCCTGTTGTTGCCCCATTGGAAATTACCAGGCTGCAATTAGACCAGCTGATACTGATGCCTTGGGTGGCTAGCTAGAAACAGAGTAGACAGGAGTAAGGGAATAAAAGTAGGTGTTTATTTGAAAGGCCTTCAAAGGTACACCCTGGGGAGCCAGAGGCCACTTCCAAAATGGACCCCAAGATGGACAGCGAGTCACGAGTTCTTCACACTTTTATAGGTTTGGTCCATTTGCATACCAGCATTAATTCACCAATTAAAACTGTAGCTAATGATGTAATTTCTTCAATTTCTCCACCTCTCTAGAGGCCCTAGTGTACACCTTTGGGCCTAGGACAGTCTGAGTGTGCTTGAACAGCAAGCTCAGAGAAGCTTTGTTGTGTCTGTCTGGCCTAGGAGAGCAGCTACCAAGCTACAAGAAACTTCGGAGTTACACACCAGGCAATACAGGATTTGAAAAATATAAAAGTTAAAACCTAAGGCATCAATACAGATGTGCACTTGTGATTTGGGCATCTCATCTGTTTGGTGCCAGGTGACAAAATGTGAGTGCTCAACTCAAAAGAACTGAAGAGATGGGCTGAATGTCAAAATGCTGGACTGGCTGGACTGGCAAGACAAGAAGTAAATGAGAGTGCCTTCCCATGGGCAGATCAGTCCTTGGTGATGGTAGCTGGGAGCCTGGAAAACCATCCCAGATTGCAACCAACTCCCTGAACACCCCTTCCTGGGAAAAGGGTGGCTTCACGTGTAGATGTGAACAATTACACGCTTGTTATCAATACCATATCAAAAGGTGGCTGTGTCAGACCCTGGAGGAATTTGCATTCAAGATTAGAGAATTTCTGGCTGAAGGGCCAGTTTTATGAAATTCAGGAAGGGAGAAGTATAAAAAGCACTTGCTATTCAGGAGAGGGCTGGGGAGGTGGCATATGGTTTTGGTGACTTTGCAGGCATCAACAGTGACAAAGTGTAAACTTCTCGAGTCAGGCTGCACTCGGCTGGAGGTGGTGGAAATGCTAAAAGCTTGGTGCAAACTGTGACTGCCTCCAAGGAGTGAAATAATTGGCTTGACCTCGGGATAGGTGTCAGACAGGCCGTGCTTGAACACCGGCTTGTTTCGAGAGACATCAGAAAAAAAAGTTCAAAACTGCCACTGATGGAAAATCTACAGGAGGGAGCTTTGGAGCCCTCAGAAGATGGGAGAGCAGCTAACTGTGTGCTTCACTGATGAGACTGGACTAAACAGAGCTTTTGGAGGAAGACTGATGAAAACTTTAAGGAAAAGGCTCAGGAAGAAGAGGAGTTAGATCCAGATTTGCATTTTCCTGTGCAGATCTTGAGAGACTGCAATACTTTACCCATCCTATGTAATTTAGGCACCTTGACAAGGAACTTTAAGCACTGCCTCAAAATCTGGTGTTGAGCTGGATGCTTGATCCTGCTCTAGCTAAACTCCCCTGCTTTTAGAACAGATCACGGTGCTGCAGTGTACTGTAAAATTAAACTGGTGGTGCCTTCAGGATGCTTGTCCTGTGTGTGAGACAGGCATGGGGAAAAACTGGCATTCAGAAATTTGCTGAACTGGGAAGATGAAAGATGGCAAAGCACTAAGCCCATGTTTAGCTGCACGGCTGCAGCCAGGACTCACAGCACCATCAGTGGCGATGGGTGTTGGGGTGTGTGGGTCAAGGGATAAGGGGCTGTAGCCAGGGTGAGATAATGGGGCTGGCAGCTGCTGAGCAGGGCACCCTGGCAGTGCTCTGACCGGGCTGAAGGGCATGGAACACACAGGGGTGGTAAAGGATTTGAGGAGGTGGCTGATGACTGAATCCCGTGTGCATGTGTGCTGCTGGTGCTGCCCATACCCAGCTGTGCTGCGCAGGATAAGGGAGGAGGGAAGGGAAGGGATGCCCAACCCAGCGTGTGGGTGCAGGCAGCAGTCACCTCTCTGATGCTGGGGTTGGGAGGGCTGTGAGCCGATGGCTGAAATCCCTCTCTCAGCGATCAGAGGAAAGGTTGGGGCCCTTAGGTTTGCCTCAACACGTGATGCCAGCTCCCCAGAGCTCCTTGGGGCTCTCTGAACCTATGCATCGCATTATTGCGGTGACCTTTCTCAGATTGCTGTGGGCTCGGTGTCTGCACAGCCTACCCCTGACTATACTGAAAATAGGATTACTTTTTACTTTCCACCTCAAGAGGCAAACTGAAATCCATAGAGCAGGATTTAAGCCATTAAGGAATTCCTATTAATTAGTCTCCTGAAAGTGGAAAAGGCAGAGAGGTAAGATGCAAAGCCCCTTATCTCTGGGGTGGGCTGTGCCAGAGTCCTTGGGGGCTTTTCTGTTTGCTCTGTTTCTGAGGTAAGTATGCTCACTAATGTCCCGTGGGGGAGAGCAGTGTTTAGCAAACAAAGCCCTGTGAAAAGGGAGAGCCAGAAATAGAATGGCTGTGGATATAGAAGCCCCAGGCAGTGTCTTCCTCTGCCTGGAAGAAGCTTTCCTTAGTACAAAAGCCACCCTCTGACTGGATCTCTGATGGCCCCAAGCAGTCAGGGGGAAACAAGTCCGTCAGAGAGGCAATTTTTTATTTTTTGAGGCACAGTAAAGACATACCCATAAAAGAAGCAGCAGGAGGGAAGGTGGGAAAGGGAGGAGGAAGAGCGAAACAAAGGGAAGTTGTAGCCAGACTTTTCACTGTCTGAAAACAGTCTCAGCGTTAACCCTTTAACAGTGCTTTGAGCATCCTCAAGTCCTGAAAATCTGCTAATTAATCCACAAGCTTGTGCAAAGATGAAAACTTTGCACAGGCCCAATTTGGACCATGTTTTGCTGAAGAAATGCTCTGCTTGTGGTTGATTCAGTGGTAGAGAGAAGTGTTGGGACCAAGGAGACAGCTCCTGGGACATAACTTTGATGGCTGACGGGCAGTAAATCGCTGGGAAGGAAGCCTGGGGGAGATCTGGCAGGATAAAGGTACTATCTCACATGCCCATGTTGAGGGTATGGACATGAAGTGCTCTCTGGGGAGTGTGACAAGCAATGAAGGGTTAAAAAGGATCAGAAGGCAGAGGGAGTTCTGGCCTTCACAAAATGATGCTCAGCATACTTAAGTGGTTCCCACAGAAGACAACATTCTGTAATGTTCCTCTGTTAATCTCGGGTATGTCTAAAGAAATGTTTTGTATTTGGAGGGAGTAATGGAAATTTGCAGGAAACGTGAAAAAGCTCACACCGATTTCCAGGAAATCTGCTAGTAACAGGTTTTGCTTTTGTTCGTAGCAGTAGTCAGACACAGCATGACAGGTGCTTTGTAACATCCCAGTACCTTCTCTGTTAATAGCCTCCAGAGAAATTATGTCTTTAAAGGATTATTATGCCTCTTTAAAGGGTTACAAACATGCTTTTTGTGTCCCAACTGGCTTCAGACTGCCCCACGCCTGCAGCAAAAACCTCAGTTCCCAGGAGAAGGGTTTGCAGGGATCCACCTTGGAACTGCAAGCTCCAAACACAACTCTTCCACTTCCACTGTCCCCTTCTCAACTCTTGTGGCCCTGCTGTGTCTGATGCAGAAGCTGTGCTGGTGTCTTGATTCCTTCCGTGTACACCTCCAGTGGGGAATACTGCAAGTGGGAAGGAGCAGGTGTGGGGCAAACAAACCAAGCAGAAAGGAATCCTGCAGAAAGCTCCAAGGGGATGTGGATTTCGCTCCTTGTTGGGCAAGTGGCTCGCTCCAGAGGTTTGATCCACTGATGTCACATTTCTCGTTGATGGTTTCCAACAGAAGGTCACTGGGTAATTCAAGACCTGAAATAAGGGACAGGTGAAAGGCATAGGAACGCACGCCTGTCTGTCGGGGGGCCACGTATGTTGCTAACCTGACTTACCTGCCCCCAAATCATATCAGAAATGTGCATGGCAGATGAACACAGCCAGAGCTTCTCAGGGTGATGAGGCTGTTGAGGAAGGGTTAAGTAGAAACAATGGGATAAACTGGGCGAGGGGAAATGTAGGTTGAATACCAGGAAAACATTTCTTCACGCTAAGGTCACTTGGGCTGGGAGAGAGGGAAGTGGCAGCTCAGCCAGCTGCCTTCTCCAGGCGCGGGATTGCTGTGGGGTTGGGGATGCTGGGAGGAGAGGGATCGGGTTCTGCAGAGACGCTGCCTGGCAGTGTTTTCTGCCTCCAGCGCTCACGAGCGCCTGGAAAGGTGAAACGTCCCAACGCTTCTGTGCCCCCTGAGGGTTTCTGCTTCGGCCCAGCAGCAGGGATGGGCTCTGAAATAAGTAAGAAGGAAAACCAGGGATTAAGTAAGGAAAAGGAGCGGCCTTAGCAGAATTCATTGGAAACCTGTACCTGAATAGGCAACAATCACTGCCCAGAAACACCTGCAGAGAGAAGTGTGAAAGGGACGCCTTGGGCCATGACCCGGGCTGATTAGGGATCCCTGATGGTAGCCCGGGGTGAGGCTCAGGCTTGGCACTGCAGCGGTGCTTATGGCAATTTGGACTGCAACAATTCCCTGCACCCCCTGTCCTGCTCAGGTCAGCACATCTGGAGAAGACCCTGCCTCTGCAGCCGGGTTTTCTGCTGAGCTGGAAGCAAAACTTGTTGGTCTAAATGATAACTAGATAGGCTGCAGTGAGGATGTGTGAAGGTAAACCTGTGTGCAGGTGTGCAGCAGTCTCTCTGAGGAGAAAGTAGGTTTAGATAAAAATACAAAGGATAAATATGGAATCACAGAAGAATTTTTTTTTTCATTTAGGTTTTGGGAATATTCAGCCCATTGTGCTGAAGACAGTTTGCAGCATATGAGTAACAGGAAACGAGGCTCTGAAATATTCCCTTGCTTTTTGTATTGTACCTTGCTACAAAAAAACACAAAAAACAAACAAACAAAAAACAACAAAAAAAACCCCAACCCAAACCAACAAAACAAACCCCACTCACCACCCCACCATTGGAAAACTGAATTTCCTCTTGTTCCTGAAGACTATGAAAGATATTTTTGGATCAAGCTTTTCATTGTCCTTTGAGGGTTCTCTAAGTGGAGATGGACTTCATGTGTCAAAGCTTGACTCCACCTTCTGAAAGGTTCCTGTCACAGGACAGAACAGAGATGGGACACTAAAATTAATTCTGCAATAATTCACCTGGCAGTCAGCCAGCTCAGCTGGGTCCCTAGTGGAAGTGGCACCCCAGTTACTACAAATCCTCTTTAATTCTCCTTAATTTTTAGCTGCTAATTCAGATGTCATCTGAAGCTGCGACAGAAGAAAACACAAAGACTACCATTTGTAAATTAAAGAAATTCCTTGGGAGAACTGCTCAAGCTCTGTTTGTACACCTGGGAAGTATGAACAAGGCTATTGAACTAATATCATTATCAGGAGAACTGTAACTGTCACCGAAACTGCGGGAAAAACAAAACCCTCCAACAACATTTTTAATGTTAGAAAGTCAAGGCATTACTTTATTATCTGGCCAGGATGTATCACAGAAATCATCTTATCCACACATAGCCTGGGTGTACAGAGAGAATCATTCCATGATACATGACATTTACTAGATTTTTCAGATCTTTTATGCAGTCAAAACTCATAGAAATGAATTGAGTCAGTGTTCATTGGTCTCAAGTTGTGTAGTTTTTAGCATTTTGTTTCTTATTGGATCCAGGTTTCTTATTGGATCCAGGTTTCTTCACCTCCAATGCTAATTAGGTCTTCTTTCCTTGATTTTCTTGTCAGTCTTTTCCGGAGGAGATGTCTTCAACTCTGCCAGATGTTCGTAGATGGCTGCTGATATTCGATTGATGGCCTTATTTCTTTGGGGCTACTCACAGTCTGCTGAAATGCTAAGCCCATCAGGCCTCACCTAGAGAAACAATGCCCTGGAAAGAAGCTTCAGCTCCCTTCCCCCAGGGCAAAGTAAAGAAACCTGGCTAAAGTTATATGTAAAAGATTTTTAAACTGCTATGTTTTCCAACATAACCAGGGAACTTCAGGAAACCATCCAATTATTTCAGTCCTTCTCTGAAGTCCTCAGAAGAGGAGGCCAGATGGGAAAGGAATTTGCCATGGGATCTGAAGATATTGGCATCTGGTCTCCTTCTGGCCTGGGGACAAAACGTCAGAGTTAGTATTTGAAGGCTACTTTGCTGCGTGAAATTGCGTGGTGGAGGCTTGGTCTCCTCCCACTCTGTGGTCCAACTGGCCTCCTTGAATTCAGCTTAAGTGAAGATGTTCCTGCCTGTAAAGGTGTTGGGGGGAGCTCAAGCCTCCTCACTGTCTGCAGTCAGGCAGGAGAAGAACTGGTTGGGGTTGCTCACTCCCAGGATTACTCAAGGCATCATTTCCACACTGTGTGGGACATGGCTGTTCCGTCACTCCTTGGCTTGGCCTTCCCAACAGCAGTCTCAACACTTGGATGGTCCCAGCTGGTGATGGGGCAGCTCCTGGGTGACACTGACTGCTGGCCATGGGTGACAAGCATGCCTTTTGTTAAAGACCCTTCAAAGGCACTGAGAAATACAAAGGGGGTGCCCCTGGCAGGCTAAAATGTGACACTTCCGTCTGGATATGCTGGCACTGCTGCACGACCCCTACAGGGGTGTGAGCCCGGAACAACAAAACCAATATTCGAAGGGATTGCACTGCCTGGGAAAGCATTAGGGCAAATGTAGGTTTCACATTTTCTGCTACTAGTGGCACCAAGGCAAAAATATGAGTGGCAAGGGATTGGGCAGAGTCTGCCCAACCTGCCAGACCCTCCTGCCTCCCCAGTACTCCCTCAAGAACCCACTGTGACTTCAGGCAGTGACTGAAAAGCAGTGATGCAATTAATTAACAGGTCGTTCAGATTCAAGGTGGTGAGAGATACCTGTCATCCTAGCTGGTGGCAGGGTGTGGATAAATGATGTTGGGGGGAAACCATCACGACAGTTTGGGGTGGCTGTGGCTGCCTCACCTAGAGAAACAATGGGCCAGCCACAGAGTGGGTCCTGGGGCAGCCACAGGGAGCAGGCAGTGTTTGGTTGGGTGCTGCGCTACCTGATCATTGCCATGCTTCCTTGCTGGAAACCTTCCTCCTGCTTGAAGGTCCTCTCTGCCTCCCTTTTCTTCTCCACGCTGCAGTAATTCTGCTTGGGTGAGATGGAACTTGTTTTGCCTTTAGCAGCAGAGCAAATCCAGCAAACACCATTGAAACTGGGATGAAATATGCTTGTTCTGTAAGGCTGAGTGGGTGGCTGTGAGACACTCGGCTGCCTGGAGGATGCTTCAGATGAGTAAACAGGGATAGGAAGTCCCTACCCGAACAGAACTCAGAGCAGAGATCCAAACCGTGGTTGTAAGATGAGCGAGTACAGAAAAGCTGGTTTGATATCACACAAAGTTTAAAGCATTGGCTTCACCCTTAGGGAAGACCTTTGTGGGGAGAGGGAACCCTAGCAAAGAGAGATGAACCAAATATCCAACAGGATAGGAAGTTCTCATGCCCCATGAGACCAGCTAACTGGTGGGAAGAGTCTCTAGTGCCCTGTCAACTGGAGACAGCAGCCCACTGCAGCAGGGTTACTAGAGACTTTGAGATTTGCAAAGGAATGGCACCGTTTTATTTTGTTTCTCTTTCCTTTCTAAATCAAAGCTAAGTTATTCCATCCTCCTCCAACCACCAGACTGAAGTTCCAGTCTGGCTTGCACCCACAAAACCACAGTGACTTCAGTGTGTGAGCTGAATCCAGCCTTTGGCCCTGATCCCCACAGGAGTCGAGACACCTCAGTTCTGGGTTTGGCCAGATCATGTGAATGCACACTCACAGTGCAGCCCTGGAAACTGGGGGAGGAGTTTTTTGTTTAATTTCTGATATCTATTTACCCACCAAGCTGGTGCATGGAGAGCTTGGTGCCTGCAGCAGAGTGAGCAGAGGCACTTGTTTCCAAAGCCAGCTCTGGCTGGGAACAGCCCTGAGTTTCCTGCCTGGTGTGGTGAAGGAGCCCAGCTAAAAGCATCCTGTGGCCCTGACAACAGGGAGTTAACCAGAGGAGCCAAGTGGCTGTGGCCTCTCTGGAACATTTTCTGCCACCATAAAGATCAAACAGCTGTGGTCCTTTTTCCACTTCCCAGTGGGGTAGGTGGTGCTGAGCAAAGGAAGCTTAATTCAGGCAAAGGACTGTATTCAGGCATTGGGGGAAGAGGTTTTGGGAATCACAGTCTATAACTGATAAAACTGAGACTTTGCTGGCCTGATTTTTTTCAGAGATATGCAGCACATGTGGCCCCTGTGTGGTGTGACTGCACTTGTAGCGTGGGGATTTGCCACTTGGAAGATCAGGGCATGGATATGTTGGGCTGAGGGCCTGGACACACAGGAACCCACCCTGAAAGCCTTCCCATGATAGCTCAAAGCATAAAACTAGAGAAGGGAGGAAAACCAACTATCTTCAATCCTGTTCTCAGTTTTGGTTTTTTGGCCTTTGAAGCAGTCTATGAAACTCTGAGAGCAAGGAAGTCAGAACCTGTGGGGGACAGTACTCAACATATTCTCCATGCTGGCATAAGGCCTTCAAGAGTCCTTGGGTAACTGGGTCAAGGAAACACGGAGCTCTTGCACTGCAAGAAGGATGAGCTGGCAGGCTCTGATCGAGTACCGGGTTTGACTGGGAGGTTGGGTTGGACTGAAGTGTCCCCTCTGCCACGTATAACCACTTAATTTCTGGCCCTTTGTAGAGCAGTAACAGAACTCTGACTTCAACAGGATGGGAATTCAGCGAAATAGTTTAAAAGTTACCGTTTATTTGATGATTCTTTGCAGGAAGTGGCATCACTTGTTGGACCTGAGGTCTACACAAGCTTGTGTCTCTGATGCTGGGCAGCAGTGAGAGGTTGGGGACAAGGACAATCACTTTTTCCAATCCCCTAACATGCTTGCTATTGTGTTGGCAACTCCAGCATTTGAGTAATTCTGTTGTTTCTGTCCCATGTTGGTTATCTCTTTGCTGCTGGTGAGACGACTTGATATGCAGCAAGGGCAGTGCAGCATTTCAAGCCTCCTCTCCTCTGCCTGCCTTCCTGCCAGCGTGGTGAGCAGAGTCATCACCCTCTCCCAGACTTTGAATAGGGTGCTTTCAGAACAAGCCCCGAGTACCTGGAATATTTAAAGCAGCACACATGAGGTTTGGTGGGGTTTTTTTTTAGCTCTGCATTGACATTCCTGTGTTATCGACCCCCAGAGCTTGTTGCTTTCCTAGGAAGGAGAGCTATGAATGGTCCAGGAATGTGATGTTCCACTCAACCCTATCTCTTATCAGCACACATAAGGCTGCTGTGTCTTGTGGAGAGCTTTTCCATTGCCATTAACAGCTCGTTTCTTCTCCTAAAGCTGCCTTTCATTTTATATATATCCTGCCTGCTCCTCTCCCCGAAGTACCCATCCATCTGAAACAGCAGCCACCTCATTTCCCTTGAAATCCCTTCAGCCCTGCCTGCTCCTGCAAGCCCGGGGCAGGCTATTCCAGCTTCCTCTGGGGGCACTTGATGTCTCTCCCCACATATTGGTTTTGGAAAGAGGCAGTGGCGGTGTTGTGCTTCAGAGGATGCTGCTGGGCAGGGGGGCTGGTGCAGGGAGCGGTTCCCTGCAGCCAAAAACCAGTCGCAGGTGCACCCCCTTAGCACGGTGATGGGTGAGATTATATCTGCAGTAAGCAGGTATATATAAATACATAGCTAGAAAGCTGTAGGGAATGCTGTCTTTACAGGCCTTGCCGAGGGCACTCCGAGGGCCAGGCTTTGCATTGAGCATCAGCTGCAGCTCAGTTACCAGAGTGGGCACCACGGGGACACGTGGTGGTGCTTGGAGAACCTGACCCCAGAAGGAGTCCTTTAGAGAGACTGATAAAGACAACCAGGCCATAAAAAAAGAGATAAAAATAAAATAAAAAAATAAGAATTAAAAAAAAAGCCCTTTGGTATTTGTTTAAGAGATAAGATAAGCGGACAAACATGCAGAAGACAATTGTTTACACACGCACACAGACACATATACCAGGAAGAAAATTCTTTTCCAAAAATAGCTACTGACTTTTTATTTTTAGGCTTTTTTTCCTCCCCTTTCTTCTGACATGAAGCAGAGCATTTACATAAGGGGCAAAGAGATCTGATGATGAATAACTGTTTCTTGAGCAGACCAAAGTCCTCATTAGACCTGCCAGCAGGGACAGATGTCTGGGCCCAGGGATAGCACCAGAATTAGCAAGTATCATTTAACTGTCTGAAGTTTTCAACTAACAGCAGACAATCTCCTAGAAGTCCTGTGGGATTTTTTTCAGAGCATCAAGATTATGGCAGGTCTGATTTATTCAGTTTAAAAAGTTTCACGGGGCAGAATAAAAGGCTTAGTTTGTGTCTGAGCTACACTTTATTAATTTTGGCTTCTGATCCCAGGCCCTTGACCACCTCCTGGCCAGCAAGAAAAGTATAATTTTGATACTGGGGGAAGTGGGGCTATGCTGCCATCTGAATCTTACAGGGGGAGGAACCAAGGCAAGCTGACTTTCGCTGTTCGGCCACCTCCCAAAGGCCGTCCTGCAGACCTCTGTGGATCTGTCCCTGAGACACTGACTCAAGATCATTCAGAAGGTTGTGGGCAGAGAAGATAAGTCATGGTGCAGCATTGCCAGGTCATCTGTATGTGCTGCTCTGAGACTGGAGCACGGACCTGTGGGGGACTCGCTTCCTTGTAGCACTGACTTCTGCTAAAACGAAGCAGCTGCCAGCCATGTAGCTGCCTTTCCTCTCCCAGGAGCTCACAGCCTCTTGTGCTGCCCTCACCTGCCTGCCAGGACACCCTTCTTCCTCATAACCTGGGGGTAACAACTCAATTGCTTTGCCAAAAGGACTTTGCAGCTGGCAGGGAAGGGCTGCCCCAGATGCTGAACACATCTGGCCTCAGAGCTACAGCAGCTGCCTGTGGGCACCTTAAGGCAGTCTTATTTTCTGCTCCAGCATTGCTGCCACATTCCTTACGGTGGAAGTCCTTGTTGAGTCTGGAGTGCTGGACTGTGGGCTCAGGGGATGATGAAGGCAGAGGAGGATGAGGCAGGTGACAAAGGAGAAGCCTCGCTCTTTGCAATGCACATAAAACCAGATGCCACCACAGGGAAGAGGATGCCGGGAGCAGGGGCAGGGAGAAACACATTCTTTAGCTTTGTGTGCGGGTATTTTTAGTCTCGCAGAGTACAGAACCAAACTTTGGACAAAAATAGCTATCCACTTACATAACATCCTTGCTTCCAGAACTCCCCCCGCTGAAGCCCTGGGAGGCTCCTGGAGCAGGGGGCTGTCAGTCAGAGCGCAGCCGTGACTCAGCGCGGACGCACATCCCGGCGCTGCAAAGTCAAGATTTGCAGTGTTTACGCTGCACAAGGCGTGTGACGGCAGATGCGAAGCAACATCCCAGCTCTGCGGGCCCAAGGATGAGGCGGGGTGTTGACCAGGGCAGAGAGATGTAGACGGGGCAGTTCTTCCCCTTCTTTCCCATTTGCCCATGACAAATGGGCAGGATGAAGAGAGGAGGAGGGAAGGGTTTCCATTCTCTGGGTTCCTGGTTTTGCTTTGTTAGATTTTCTTGAACAGTAGGCAGGCCAGACTCTGAGCCTTGCTCTCTGTTGCCTTGCAGTGGGGGGGATTTGTTGGTCTGACATGGCCCAGTTTTAGCGTCCCTGTACCCCTGCCACTGCCGTGATTGACTTCTCAGAAGTGAGATACCAGCTCAGAAGCTCTGGAGCTGAAGAGGTCTGGAGTTCACCCTTTGACCCTCTCCTTAGGACAGAGGCATACTCGTGCTCGGGGGAAAGTTGCCCGGTCACATCCAGGGCTCCAGTTATTCCGGTGATAAACAGGGGAGTGTGGTGTCAAGGGTGCTCATTCTTTCCATTTGCACTTTGAACATGCGTGGTTAGAGATTAGTAATGTGTCATCCTTTCTTCATCCTGTTTTCCCTTGGCAGCCATGCTGTAAGTGGATGAGCCCGGGCAAGTAGGTGATACTGGTTTGTTTGCCAAAAGCAACACTGCGTGGTGATAGCACTCGTTGGCTCTGAAGGACCAGTTCTGCTGAACGTGCTTGTTTTCCTGAGGCACCAAGGTGGAATGGGTTTCGGTTAAAAATAACTGACCTCCCCGTGCTGAGCCTGAGCAGTTTTTCCTGGGAAGCCATTTTTAACTGCAGATGGTCACCAGATGCAGTGGCTACCCAGGAGATCAAAGCTGGAAGCCCACCGTGGGGAGGAGTTGAATTCTTTCCTTTTGCTATCAGACCTTCTTAAGTAGAACATCTTTGTGGTTGTGCGCTGGTGCGAAGGGAAATGTTTGGGGGAGAATATGTGGGAACACTGGGTCAGTGAGAGACGTGCAGTGGTGGGTGTACATGTGCATGCTTGGGAACAAACACTGACTGCTGATGGATTCTGAGAAAGCCAGGGCTGTCCACCGTGTCCCAAAATAGCTCGTGTAAACAGGTGGCCTTACACTGCATCCATGCTCTGCGATGGAGATGTACAGCCCTGAAACGTAATTTGTTATGCAATTTATCAAAATAGTCATCCTCCAGGGGCTTTTTCTTAGTGAGAAGAGACAAGGAAAAACTAGATACTAGCTTGCTCTATTGAGATAAATAGTAAGTTGTTTTCTAATGCCTTGGAGTGATTTTACTGGGAGTCGTCTTATGCGACGTCAGAACACAGTGGTGCATTTATAGAAATGTTATTTTTATCTAAGCTATGTGGAGGGGTGGTGCTAAAATATCCATATTGTTAGTGGCTGTGAAGAAAATATCTCCCAGCTCCCTGTCTTTTCAACAGCATCAGCTTTGGGTGTTGCTGTAGGGCAGCTCCCTCTGTCATCCTCGCAGAGGCACATACACACATCACATGCAGGGTGCAGAGACGGTCTGTGGGTGTATCTGTTGGGGGGAAAGCACAGTCTGGCAGCTTGGGCAGCAGACAGATCTGCTTTCTGCACTACTTTTCTTGTCTGCATCACACCAGGTGTGCTGCTTGCCCACAGGCTCAGTGCTGAAATGTGGGGGGCCCTTCCCCATGTCTCAGCTGTGATGGGCAGGATCCACTGCAGCTTTGGAGGGGCTGGCAGGGGGTCCCTATCTCTCATACCGCAGGGCTGAGCTGTGATCCATGCAGTGACTGTCACGTGCTTCCCATTTGCTTCGGTCTCAGCCTGACATATCTCACCTTGGCAGATCCTACCTCAAGCTAATTTTTTTATCCTTTTATTTAGAGATGTTCAGACATTTCTGAAAATAGAGGGGGCGAAAATGCAGTTTTTTTCCCCAGGTAAAATTCTGGCCAGCTTTTCCTGGAGTAGCTCTAATACTCATACTGCTGGGAATTATGAAGTACGTTGGGATCCAGTCTGTTTGCCAGCCCAGTGCCTCTAGGTCATGCTGTGTCAAACCTTGGAGGGCAGGAAAGTAATTTGCATATGCTCACATGGATTTTACAGAGAAATTCCCAGAAGATTTTATATACTTTAAGCAAGTCCAAGCCAGGGACTGAGTAAGACTTTGGCAGCTGGCAAGTCTGTGTCCAAATACCTGAGTTGGAGGCAAGAAGAATGTCTTCCTGTGCTGTTAGTGCTCATCCTGTTAATATACAGACAAAGATCAAACAAAACCCCTGAGAATATGAATAGAAGTGTCTTCAGAGCAGAGTCTGGCTATGGCACAATAAAAAGGTGCATGGAGGGGCGTAAAATAAAATCCAGAGTTCTCATTCAGTGAGTGATCATGATCCAGAACAGGACCTGAATGTGGGAGGGGAAGCAGTCTGCAGTCATGCAGTTGGTGGTTGTACAGTACTACCTGCACAGTGAGTTAGGGAGTTAATATCCCCAGAGACCTCAGTGCACATTGTGCTGTACCCCCAGTAGTCTGTGCTGGATCTTCATGGAGAGCCTGATTTGTCCAAGTCCCACCGTAGCAGCTTAAATCCATCCTGCAAGCTCCCTTGATACCTCATTGTTGGAGGAAACAAACCCTAAAGGCCTTTGGGGCTCCTGCTGAGCCCTGATTCTCGTTTTCTCCTGGTAGCTTTTCTTTAACTCTGGCTTTTTCTGCACAGTTCACTCTTCTCACGGCCTGGCGTCAGTCCAGGATTCAGGAGGGTTTTGCTATTGATTTTTACAGGACCAAGATGTTGCTGTGGGTGTTTCACATCCCTGCTGTAGCTGTACAACCTGACATCTCTGCCTAGACAGGCTGTGGGAATTAAGTGAAGCATTTGCCCCAAAGGCTTTTCCCCACCCATCTGGCACTCACTGTGTCTTTGAGGACTTTCTGTCCCTGCACAATAGTCTTTGCTAGGATGTTCAAAGTACTAAAAGAGGTCAGGTTTTCACGCAAAAGCAAGTCACAGGCAGATCTGATCCCTAGCACTGCTTTACAAACAGGAGAACTAGCAGGGAAATATAATTACCTTACCCTTGTTGAGTAATACCTGAGGTGCTTGCACAGGGTGGGCTACTCAGGGCACAGGTACCACCAAGAGTGGCACGTGATGCATGAGCAGCATCTCCTCCACATAAAGCCCCACGTACCCAAATGAGCCTTTTTCAGCAGAGGAAAGGCAGAGAGATACGTGCCAAGTCTTCTTTGTACCCCCAATACCATGCACATGTTCCTCACTTTTTATAGAAACACTCTTGGTTCTCTGGGTGTGCGTTGGTTTGGGTTTTTTTCATCTGTGGGGATTTGTCCCACGAGTTGGTCCAATCAGCTCCCAAAATTGAGTGATCATGGGAGGCTGTATAGTGAAAATAACTCGTGAGAACTGAAAAAGAAAAAAGCTCAGGACATCCAGGCTATTAATAAAATGAGTGTTGCAGGGCCCCGTATAAGTTTGCTGCATCAAGGACTCAGAAGTAGCTACCCAAACCGTTTTGGCTCTTTCAGCCAAGAGAGCACTTGAGCTCACGTTGAATTTGTGATATTTTGGCGTCCATTCTGTGCTGGGGGAGCTGGTGCAAACCTGCCTTAGGGGCACGGGTACAGCACCATTGCACTGGAACGCTGCGGAGCATCCCGTGGCACCTCTCCCATGGAGGCAGCGGGCTCGCCAGGGCTTTTGGCACGGCTACACCCGCAGGTGGCTTTGGAGAACCTCAGCCTACAGCATGGCTGTGTTTCTTCCACTCTTACCCATGAGCATGCACACTGCTTTAATCCAGCGCCAAGAGCTTCCTACTGCTTCGTAAAGTACTTGCAGCATCGATTTCCAGTCTTTGCACTACGGGAGCAATAACTAACCGAGCTGTAATGTTTTCCATTGCATACTTCACTCTGTATGCATGGCGTGGCCTTGCCAGAGCTTGGATTTGCAATTCCACGGCCTGGGAAGTGCATGCACGAGGTACATCGTTAGTGAAGGATCCCAGTCAATGTGATGCCTTCCCCACCACAATTTTAAAGATCAGTGCACAAACAAATTGCTGCGCTTCCGACGGAGCGCTTCTATAAATATAAGGAAGAGCTTGCTTTGGTGTGAGATCCACATCTTCCAGGCAGATCTCAATCCCCACCCTCCGCTTCCCTCCGTATTGTGCTGATGCCAGATCAGCAAATGTTCAGAGAAACAGGATAGGCCACAGCTGTAAACCAGCGATGGCATCTCGTGCGTTGGGCTGTTGTTGTTTTTTTTAGCGTGAAAGGCTGCAGTAGTGCAACACTGAAATTGCATTGGCTAAGATAATAAGTGGATCAGACAAATATAGCTGGGCATATGCTGAGTGTGGGTATGGGTTTTTAATTTCCCTTCTTCAAACCAAGATCTATAATAAGATGTTTCCTGGCTTGTGTGTGAGTGTTTTTAATAGCTTCATTTTTTTTTTCTTGCTGGATATTTCTGGACATGGCTGTACTAGCCAAGCCCTGCACAGCAGCTACAGTGAAAATTGTTTTACATCTCTGAGCTGAGAGTACAGTAGATGCCATAAACTGTTCTTCAAGTCTGCTCTGTCAACGGGTGAGCACATTAGCAGCCTTTCTTTGCAAACTGAAGCAGCATCAGATGGCAGAGGAAAGAGGTTTTGTTTGCAGGAGAAAAGCACAATAGCTTCATGGCTCCTTGTTGGAGCAAGGGAGGGTGTGCTTTTATCTGCCTCTGAAGTTACAACAGGTAATGGATTTGCTCCTTGATCTTCTCCTTCAACAATCCCAAATCCAGTCCAGTCTGGACCCCAGCTCTTTTCTGAGGGTCAGCAAATCCCACAGCCATGCAGCAAGCAGGAGATGCTGCAGGATAAAGGGGCAGGAAGAGCTGGTAAGCAAAAAGCTTCCCACAGAATCACGCACACACACACACCAGCAGTAGCTGGAGCCATGGATTTGCATGAAACCACACTTCTCATAAGCTTTGCTGAGCCCATACTGTGCCCATCATCTCTTAAGCTGAGCTAATTCAGTTTTGTGTTCCCCATCCCTGTCCCACATTACAAAGGCAGGATGCTCTGAGAGCCACCCTGGGCACCAGCATTTCTCCATCACTGCAAGAGCAGGTATGTCACCTGTGGATAAAGCAGGGCTTTGGGGCTGGAGTGAGTCATGTATGGTGACCACTCCTTGTTCTGGACTTTAAAGCACCTGCCAGTGGAGGCAGCCTAATAGAAGCCCTATGAAATGTGTGTACTTGCTTAAAATCCCATCTTCAGATGTCATCTGAATGACGAATCTCAGCTTTCACTCAAACAAAATGATCCCACATCCAGCTTTAGCAGCTTTGACCTAGGTGGCTCAGAAACCCGAAGGCGTATCCAAGGTATGTTCTTATTTTAACCAACAGGATTTATTTTTAAAGTCAGCATCATGGCCGGAAGAGGCCTGAACTGCAGCCATCTTCAGACTGGAGCCAGTCCCAGGTCTCAGGGAGGACATTTCTAAGCCTCCTGCATAATACTTGAACTTCAATTTGCCATGAGTCAGCATTGTAGTGATGTTATGGGAAAGGTAAACACTGGATTAAGGAAATGTGTTCCACAAGAAAAGATCAAACTAGCTCGACCTGCTGAGACTGAGGGAAGGACATTTCTCCAGGGCACAACAAGCCAGCTGAGAGAGGGAGACATGCTACTGCTAAGATACTTGCATCCCACCTCTGTGGAATTAAGTATAGGGACATCCCTGATTGAAAAGGGAGACAATGGAGCAGTGGAGCATTAGCTCCTGCTCTGACTAACAGTTCAGTGGGGAAATACTTTACTGCTGTATCTCTTCTCCTCATCTCAGGGATGGGATCATCACCATCGTTCTGCCTTATGCATGTTAACAGAACAAGTAATCAGACCTTATCATTTCAGGGCCATGTCAGGCCCTCTGATAAGCAAGTTTATAGCTCCAAGAGGAAGCAGTGGCTTTACAAAAAACTGAGCATGAAAGTGGAGTCTCCTGTGGGTGGGGAAGGACACCGCCCTGATCAGTTCTGGCTGTCTTCTTCTGCAAGCAATAATGCACATTCCTCCTGGACCTCTGAAGCAGTTAACAGTGGGCAGGGGAGGAAAATAGGACCCAAACAAGCATTTCCGTAGGAATGCAATTCACTCCTGTGTCTTAAGTACCAGCTCCCACCTTGATTTTGCAACTTCGTCCCCAGTGTGATCCCACCTCTGATGAGTTGAGCCCTAACAGGTCCTCTTTTCAGGGTGCACGTGTAGGGCAGTATGTCTGGAATCAACTTTACAAAGGGGGTCTGTCCCTGCCTTCCCCCCCATGTCCAGCTGGGCCATGCTCAGCTGCTGGGACAAGGAGTGCTGGGAGCAACTGCAGGGGCAGCTGCACTGCCAGGGAGCACAGCCCTCACTCCCCTTCTGCTGGGGCTGGAAAGGAGCTATCCCACTGCTGGTCCCACCAAGGCCGTGCTGCCATCCCCCAGGCCACGGGCTCAGCTCCCATTCATTCAGACCCGCTGCAGACCTGGCTGTAAGTGCCCAGGGCTGGGGAAAGTGCTGCTGCTGCTGGTGCTGAAAAGGTGTCTCAGCAGTGGGTGCTCAGCAGGTTCTGCCTGTAGAGAAAGGGCTTTCTGTGAAAGCTGGCAGATGTGTGTGGTGTTTTACTGAGGGCTCTGCCCTGCTCAGCCTGCACTGTGGCTGCGGCTGCAGCTGCAACAGAGGCAAAACTCACATTATCCTGCAATATATTGAGAATCTGCCCCCGTTCCTTGGACCTGTTGGGTACCAGGTCTGCCTGGGCTTGTGTTGCTCCTTTGGGCTGAAACATCCCATGGCCAGCTGTCAGGAGCATATTCCATCTGCACTCAGCTCATTTATGACAACCTCAGTACTACCTCTGTCCTCATTTATTATCCTAGACATACCAGGTGGAATGGCCAGGATGTATCATGGCAGGAGGGAATCCTGGGCTTCAGGTGCATCCTCATCCTGGTACAGAAGGTGGGAGGCATGGTGACAGCAGGGCCTCTGCTGGGGGTACCAGCATCCTCTGCCTGCAGGAAGAGCACACACTCACTGTGTGCAGGAAGAGCACAAACTCACTGCCTCATCAGGCACACTAGAAACGGGCTTTTGCTCCCAAACATAGCCATGGTGTTTGTGTTCCCTCCCTCCAACAGTTCTCACTTCCCAGGCATTGCCAACACATCCATGCATCCAAACAAACGAAGGCCCAGGGGGCCGTGAGGGTCTCCCAGGTTACACAGGGACTCACAGATGTCCCTGTGTCCACGCAGACTATGCTTGGCCCATCTCCTCCTATGGATGCAGTGCAAACCAGAAGTTAAGATTGCGTGACACTTGCTGAACAGCACAGAGACACCTCTGCTTTGGGAGGGTGCCTAGGAAATTCTTCTTGTGGAAATCAACCCGCAGCCGGCTGCTTTCCTCCTATGCTGGCTTGTGCCAAGTGATCGCTTCCCATTTTCCTCAGATCCAGCTTTGCAGGTCTGCATGGACACCTCCCCCCAGCCTGAGACTGAGCGATGCAATGAGACCATTGTGTCTGAGACAGCCTGCACTCATAACATCTTACATAAACAATAATGGGCTTCGTGAGTTCGTCTGCTGCTGCCACGGCATCCTCCCTCCTCGGCACGTCAATCACCATCTTCCCCCAGGGAATGTTCCGGTTTCCCAGGAGGTTGTGAAGCTTTGATCGCACGCCAGGGCAGTGGGATGGAGCACATAACCATCCCTAAGCCCTTCCTACGCTGACACCCAGCAGGATGACCCCGAACCTGGCTGGCAATGGGACAGCGAGGCACAGGGCAGGGGGCACTTCACGGTGCCTTGCATGCCCCAAAGGAGATGGGGGAGGTTTTCCCTGTCCTTGGAGCAAGTGGGGTTGGTAGCAACATCCTTCCTCTCAAGCCATAATGAGAGAAGGAGTTAATTCACCCCTGACACCGAGTGCTAAAGTGTTTGTTCTGGCAGCCAGTGCCAGGCAGCAGGAAGACACTTTTGACAAAGAGATATTAGGTAAAATGGAGCGGTGACCCAAGGACGTGTAATTAGCTCTGCTGTCACATAGGAAAGGACATGTCTGTACAGATTATTTCCAATTTCTAGCAACACCTGCTCACTTGCTTTAACCAGGTTTCCCAAAATAAGGACTAATTAGCAGTTCCTTGGAAGGCCAGCTCTCTCCGGGCAATGGCTTTACCTCTCAATCAGTATTCCTTCTGCAGGAAGGCACATTTATTACTGTATCAGGAAAAGCTAATGGTAGGAGGAAACCACTTCCATGCCTTAAGCTAGTTCAAGGAGAAGGCAGAGCTCACTAGATCTGGACTCCTTTGCTCATGCCAGGGGTGAGGGCTGTGCAGTGAGTTTCCTTCTCTGCATCCTTGAATGAGAACAGTATTTTGCATCTGTATGATTTCTGTGTGGTGCTGCTCCCCCAGAGTTTGAGCCAGCAGCTCAGGGCAGTGCTTGTGCCACCCCAGCAGTGGCACAGAGATAAGCCTGACCACCATGGTGGCTTGGGACCAACGGGAACCCCTGTGGCATCCGTGTTGGAGACTTCTGAGTGAGCCTGTGCCAGGGGGTGGACAAAGCTCCCTGTGCTTTTTTCAGCAAATGTAACTATGAACAAGGCTCTGACCACAGACAGGTATTAACTGTAACTTGGGATTAATGGTGTTAATTGATGCTGCTGTTAATTGATGTTTGTGGAGTACCAGTCTAGCCAAGCCCCTCCTAAAGCCGGGGGATTGCGATGAAGCTGATGAAGTCTCCCTGGGATCAGCTGAGCGGTGCTGTGATGCTGCCGGTGAGTGTGCCAAGGAAAAAGAAAGGTGTGACTGGCCAGGGCAGTGCTCCCAGCCCAGCCCTTCATCCCTGCTACTAACCACCAGCTCTGCTGAAACTTCGTAGCAAAGAACCCCCTTTTGAAAACCTGCTTTCCCCTCCTGCATGGAGAGATGAAGTGTCACCATCAGCTTGGCTGTCCCCAGCCCTTGTGAGTGGTGGGGATGACCTTCTTATCCCATGACACATTCCTGGAGGTGTTTTTGTATCCTTTCAACGTAATTATCCATGAAATCAGTCCTCTTTTAAAAGCTGCAGTTTGGTGGCTTCTACAGCACTTCAGTCTTTAGGAAAAGAGGGGTTTTTGGGAAGTGATTTGTACCGAACAAACCCGTTGCAGCCTGCCACGCTGTGGCACAGAGCACAAGCTGAGAGGACACTGTCAGTCTCACCTTGCCTGTGCTTGAGGCCATCCAACTACACCTCATCCCTCATGCTCTGAGCCTGAGAGATTGTTTCCTAGCTAAAATATATCTTCCACAGAGCTATCCCAGCTGGCTTTGACCATCTCAAAAAAGACGGACACTCTGCTGTTTCCTTTGGCGCTTGTTTCCAGCTCTCAGGCTTGTGTTGCTGATGCATTTCTTACTTAACCTGTCCAGTTTTGGTCTACAGCTTTTACTTTTGGTTCTCCCTTTTTCCGACAGAGCCTTTTACTGCCTGGAGTTATGTGGTCATGCACTGTAATTGAATCCACTGTCTAAGAGGATGGTTCTCCAGGTGCCTTCCTACCAGCACCTTCTCCGCCTCTTTTTGCAGGTCATCAATGCCATCTCTTAGTTCCAGGCTAAAAACTCTTCTGAATGTATTTTTAAGGACCTGGTTAATGCTTTGTGCCAGAACATCACTTGTTGTTCCTCTGCAATTTCCCTGTATCTCCTTCCCTGCTTTCCTCTCCTGCCTTTGTTGCACTGAACTCTTGAACACTAAAAGGAACAGAAAAGACATAATTTCAAAACTCATTTAAGGAAAATTTATTTTTTCTCCACCCAATCTATGTGGAAGTCACTGCCATAAAACAAAAGTGAGGCCAAGCAAGGAAAAACATCTACAAATAACAAAAGACGTCTGCAGGAATAAGCATATTTCAATTTTTCTTTTAAAGACCTTTCAGAGAGTTATAAGTCTTTAAACCCCTGGCAGTCTTAACTCGTGGGGGCTTCGGAGAACTTCTGCCTTGGGAAGGTTGTTCAGAAGGGGTTGTGCAGTGAAACATCTGCCTGTGCCAATTGCCAGGCCAAGGCAGAGTGGAAAAAGGACCGACAGCCTGAGCCAGTGGGGTAGCTCCTGCGTATCTGTGCTTGTTGTCATGTCCCTTGGAGAGAGATGTGTGACCTTCCAGACAACAGAAATCCCTATTCCCCAACTGACCTAGCTCAGCTTCACGCATAATTTAACATGACTTATAATATTTTATAGACTTCACTCTGTAACTCAGCATTGAGCTATTATTTAATTAAATGATCTCCAATAGGGACCTTAGGAGAACTAATTGTACGTAAAAGCTTCGGGGGTGGGGTGTTGGGAAACATCCACAAATGCTTTAAATACTGAATTTTGCTTCTCTTAATATTTATTAATTTATAGCCTCTATTCTGGTTGCAATTCTGCAGATACACTTCAGCATGATGTTGATTAAATCTGGCGCCAGTGCAAACCAGTATCAGACTCAGGCCCAGAGAAGCAGTATTTTAATTGTTCCATAACCATTTTGCCAGCTGGGACCTTTTTTTAGTGGCACTTGTAGATGTGTGAAAAAGCAGTTGAAGAGATTTCTAAGGAAAGAAATTCCAGGAAGTCCCTTTATATGTGCATCAAAGAATTTGGATACTCTTCCAGTTTTACCTGAGGTCTCCTCATGGATTTCAGTCCACATCCACAGCAGCAGGAGGCTGAGCAATGATTTGGGCAGCACTGAGGGGAACCCCCTTGCGAGAAAGGAACATCTATTTATTATTTTTTCCTGTTTATTTTTCTCAACACTGAATTTGCAAAATAAATGCGTTCCATTGGGTTTTGATGACCACTTGAATGCTTTGCAAAAACGTGACGCCTTATTTTACTATTACGTTATTTTTAATGTTCTTTGTCGTTTTATTATATCCAGTATCTCAGCAGACCTGTCAGCTTGCAGCAGACTCCAGGGAACTCTGGTGTGTTGACACGACTTGCAAAGGATCGCACAAACTGGGGATGGGGGAATGAAATGGAGCAAGCCTTACCCTCAAGGGCCTGGAGAACAAGGAAACTTGAGAGGCACCTGAGTGCTGTTGATGGTATGAAGGGCAAGAGGACGTGGGAGCTCTGGTTCCTGTGCCCCAAAGGGCTTTGTAGCATGCCAGTGGCCATGAATGAGGACAACTTCTGGTACAGGCTGATGAGTAATGTTTTTCCTACTGCTGCTGAAGCCACTGGAAAAATCTGGTTGATCCAGGATGTCACGTCAGAACCTAATTCCCGTTTCTGCGAACACCCATACGCTTGTGTTCAGTGCTTAATAAAAGGTAAGCTCCAGTCAATGGGAAAATGTGCTTAAGAGCTTTATTCCCTTTCTTAAGCACTCTGCTGGGTCTGACCCCTTGCAATGTGTCAAGCACTCATTACTCTTATCTTTTATTGTTTTAATACAGATAGTTGTGTGGGAATAACCCTCTCACCACAAAGGTGGGCATTTTTTGGAGGGGAGGCCACCCTGTGCATATGCACTTACTAATAACAACGTGTTGGGGTGATGTTCTGGCTTTCTGCTCTGAGGAAATAAAGGGGAGGAAACATGATTGTCTTGGAGCAGGTACAAAGCTTTGAGATGCCTGGCTTGGATGAAGTTGCAGAAAGTGTTTCTCTTTGTATTGCAGGGCCTGGCAGCCCGGTGAGATAATAGAAGATAAAGCAAATTGTACGACAATGGAAAATGCTGAGCTCCCTGAGTAATTAAAGGTTGTGTAAGACGGTCGCATGGCTTGCGAGGATTATTAATGCAGTCACGTTTGCATTATATAAAGGGTAATTAAAATGCAGCCTGCTTACCATTGATTACACCCTTTGCCTGGCACTGGTGGCAGCAGCTGCACAGCCAGGCAGCAAAGGCAGCTTTGGGAAGCAGCGACTGCCAGCAAAAAGAGAGGCTGTGGGGTGCAGGATGCCCAAAACTGTGGGACCACTGCTGTGCCGTGGCCTTGGACAAAACTCCCAGCAGATTGTGTCCTCTCCCTGTCACACGGGCAGGAGGGTGCCCTTTCCTCCCACCATGCCACAGTCACTAAAGCTTCCCTATAAGAGCTTTTTGGGGTCTGTCCAACATGGGCAGCGGTGCGGTATAAGCAGTTCTCAATAGAAACCTAGGCCAGCCATGGATTGTAGATTGGTGCACGCAAAGGAATTTTGCCAGAGTAACCTGAGGAAGCTGGGAGGTGAGGGAGGAGGGAGGTCACTAGCAACAGCCACTGCACAGCTGGGAGCCACCCTTAGCCCTAAGAAGGCTGCCTTGCTTTTGCCAGCCCCACTCCACCCGTGGGTACCTCTCAGGAGCATGGGGTGGCACAGGTCAGAGATGGGCAGCTTCCCAAGGCCGTGCAGAGCAGAGCAGACCAGGCAGAAGATGCCAGCTGGTCCCACTGGGATTCCCAAAGCCCAGTTTTGTCAGCAAGGAGGTGTTAAAGATGGGAGTGGCCCTGGCCATGGTTTTCTGGCAGCTCCACCTCCAAGATGAAGGGCAGCTTCACTCATATGATGCTGCGCATGAAAGTGAGCACCAAGAGGGGCCTGAACGATGTGTGGAGGTTGCAGTGAGCATTTTCCACTAGTCCCTACAGGAGGAAGAGACAGAGTCTCTTCTCCAGACCAAGGAGAAAGGAGTGTAAACTCCTGTAAGCCCTTGAGCCCCTGGATGCATGTTCTATGGCAGAGGGAACCTTCTGGTGCTGAAGAGGGGTCCAAGCAGAGCTAGGGAGGCCTGGGCTCTGTAGGATGCCCTGCTTCCTGGGGCTCTGCCTGTCTGCTCCTGGCAGGGCAGGCAAAGGAGAAGCCTCAAACCCACATCCGAGGCTGCTGGAATGCTGTGAGCACACTGTGTCTCTACGTTCCTGGTTATTTTTGTGTGTTCATGGTTGTTTCCCTGGGACTCCTGTCCTTGGTGCAAGGGTGCTTCTTGAGCAATGGCAAAGGCAGTGCCTCCAAGGGAGCTGGAGATAAGAGCACACGGGAGAATGAGCTGGACCTACTGTTTTCTCCATGGAAACATGATTGGCACTGAGCTGCTAGGCCCAGTAAATCCAATTATGGCTGTAGACAGAAATGTGTTTAAAGAAAAAAAGCCAAGCTGGTGTAAATGAAAATATAACTGTGTGCCGTAGAATTGTTTGGGCTCGTTCTTTGTTTTTTTGCAGTCCCAGCTACTTACCAAGTACAAATTTGTGGGATGTGTGTGTTGAGTGATGTTTCCTGTGAAGCCATGGTACCCTACCCCACCCTGAATTATGGGGCTGGACAGTCAGCCAGTGCCAAACATTTAAAGAGTGAAATACTTCTGGAAAGTCACTTTCCGTGCAAGGGACTTGAAGAACCAAAACCTGAGCTCCTGGAGATGATAGCTGGGAGCCTTTAGCTGTCCTTCCAGCCTGTCCTGCCCCAACAGCCCTCCAGTGGCTTGTGAGAAATCACTTTTAAATACACATTAGCATTCCTTGCAATTCAGGGGACCCTTTTTAAAGACACCTGAGCTACACAGAGAAATGCTGTGAGGTGAGGAAGACACAAGCTGAGTTTGGAAACCCTGGTTACAGATGGATGTCTGTCCCAAATAGCCACCATGAGCTTTCCCCTTCTGTTTTTATAGTTCCCCATCCCCACAGGTGATGCGCTCTGTTTGGCTGGAAGTCAAAATAATTTCTTGCAGCTAAAAAGCTGCAGCTGGAATCTGAACACAGCACTTTTCCATAAAAAACCCAGGCAAACTAAGAACAAAACTTCAACTTCATCCCTACCCTTGACACAATGTTTTAGCCAACTCGGCCTCCTCCACTCAACCCTGGGTAGCACTGTTGGCATCTCCTGCTCCGCAGACCTTGCTACCAGGCAGGGCAAAAGCCCTCCATCCCACCTTTTCTCATGGGGAGGAATCCGCCTGCAAAGCCACAGACTTCAAAACCAATTTTTTTCTCTCCATGGAAGGAATTAATCATATTAACTGCACATTGTGGTGGGTACAAATCACCTTTTTTATTAAGTGGTGTCTCACCTGAGTTTTCTGCATTCTCTCATGAAATCTCATGATTGGTTTGAGATCTATTTTGCTTGTTTAGTCCCTGGGTGGCAAACCTGTGGAGAAGTCAGGAGACATGGATGGCTTTTCTAGTGTTGCTACTGACTTTGCCTAACTCGCTTTTAGATGCTTATCCAAAATATGATTTGTTTCCCCATCTGCAAAACAGAGGTTGTTGCTCAATCCCCTTTAAAAACTGCTCTGGGAACTTGGGGTAGAAACCAGTGAGTGGGCTCCAAGCTGAGTGAGTTTCCATTTTTCAAATCCATAAGATTTTTAATTCTGCGCTTTGAAATACAGAGAAGTATGGAAATGTTCAACTCTGATTTTTCAGGGGGGGTGGTTTTTAAAACTCTATAATTTTGGTATGGCGGGAGAGTTAAAAATAAATTCTTCCCACAAGATTTTAGCCTTGCACTGGACCAGATCTTGAAGGAAGCAATATTTGCCATTGATTATAACTGTCAGGCTTCGGCATTTCTGTGTTGTGGAAACCAAGTACCGGGGCTCGGGCATGGGGCCTCATCCCAGCCATACTCTGCTTTCTCATCTCTATTATTCCCAACTGAAAGCAGTAAAATGCCTCTAGTCTGAAGGGACACATTTCAGGCTGCTCAGGGAGGAGCTGCCTCTGCAGAGGAGCGCGGAGGCACAGCCAGCCGGGCGCTCTCCTGAGCGCTGACACGTGGGGAGGAATCACCTGGCTCATCCCAGAGTGTGGACTCTGCCCGCAAAAATCAAGTCCGACTTGACTGCTCTGGAAAAGTCATCCTGCCCATGCTCACAGTGCCAGACAGGCCAGGGGGTCATTCCATGGTTTCAGGGAGAGGTGCATAACCCCCTGCATCATCGATGCCCTTTGCAGACCAGGAGCAGGTGGGACTCCTCTCGCTTCATCAGCAGCTGGAGCAACCCACAGCCCGGGATCATTCCCAAGGCTGTCCCCCTCCCGCCCTGGCGGTGGGTCCAGGCTGGAAGGAGATACTCTGGCACGAGGCCACGGGAAGTTCTCTGGTTACGCAGGTGGCCCTGTGCAGGTAGTTTTGCTTAATGGTATTAAACAGAGAGGGGTAATGTTACCTCAGGGATCAAGTGGTGAGCTTTGTACAGTGTGACCTGCAGCAGCAGCGGGAGCCTCTCCTGCCACGGACAGGCCTGGGATGTCATGGGGAGCCAGCAGGTAGCAGGCAGATTTGCTGGGGAAAGAAGCTGGCTAGCTCCACCTGGAATAGGTGGACTGCTCTCAATAAAACCCACCTATTCCCAAGAGTGTAGCCCCTCTGTTTGAGCCCAAGGGCTTTGCTTTAATTTTATAATATTTTAACTATTATTTTGGGATTAGCTCCAAACACGCCAAAACCATTTATCCTCCTCTACCTCCTCTTGCCCAGACCCATCATCAGCCCAGGGCTACCTCCAAACATGCTGGAGCCATTCATCCCTCTCCATCTCCTTCTGCCACTGCCTTCCACCACTGCTACAGCTGGAAATGATCTCCACAGATAAAACCAACCCTTTCAGAGGCAGCCATGTGTCTGGAGCTGTGTGAGTGCGGGGTAGGAACCAAATATCAAATAACAAATCAGAGAGGTGGTGTCAGGATCTGCTTGCTGGCACGTGGGCAGAGGCCAGATGGACAACGTGCCCAGAGGTTGCTGGCTCGGCTCTGGTGACACTGGCAGCTTGTCCAGTGCCCTCCCTGAAAAGCTGGCTCCAGCAGGGGTGGGAGCCACAGTTGCCTGCTGTCACCTCGCCAGGCTCTGGGTGGTGCATCCAGATATAGAAAGAAGATGCTATAAGGGGGAAGTTATAGTGGATATATATAAGTACATACATATAAAGGGCTGCTCAACTCCATTGTCAATCCAGAAAATGGCAATTTCAGTCATATTAAACCATTAAAAGAGGTGCTCCCCTAACTTCTGTGAAGGCAGGACAAATTTCAGGCGGGTTTCTGTTGGAAGGGAGAAGTGATGAACTTTTGATGAACCGGGGCTGGAAGCAGACAGTTGCTCCTATTGAATCAGCATCGTGCAAGGCTGGCCTCATTAATGAATGTCAGAGAGCCCGCCTGAATCAGAGGTTTCAGGCCTCTGCTTTTTCTCTTTTAATTGCATTTTCCAGAGTTCACAGGCCAGAGTAAGTGGGGAAATTTCTGATGGGTCAGAAATGGCTGTGGTTTGGAAAGAATTTCAGGCATCCTTCATGTGACCTCCTCCTCCTCCTCCTCCCTGTGCACAATTGTTGCTTTTAAAAGAAGCAGCGATAACGGGGGACCAGGAGATCTGCCTTGCAGAAATCTTGCCCTCAGTCCTGCTTCTTGCAAACCCCTTCTTTAACCTGTGGACAAGGAGAGGCCAGGAAGATGTCCAAGCGTAGGGGGCTGGAAGCCAAGGCACTCCTTGTCCTGCTCTCCTGTGTGAGCCAAAGCCTACAGCAGCCACAGTTCCCATGCCATCAGTGGAGTTTGGGGTTAATTGGGAGCCAAGTCAAGGTTTGTAGAGCCCCAGGAGCTGATGGGACTCACTCCCTTAGCAGAGATGGGGGAAAGCCCCCCCACGCTCCCTTGCTGACTCAGCTGGGCCAGGCAGCTGGCCTAGCTGATCTTAAACAAGCCAATTAAGGCTGCACGGTGGGAATGCCTCTCAGCTGAAGGCTTGATTGAATAAAGGCTGCAAGATTTAGCTAATAGTGCCCCAAATCCCAGCCGAGTGTTCCTTATTTAGAAACTCAGCTGTGCCCCCTCAGCTCTCCCTCTGCCATGGGCAGGACATGATTCAATTGGCACAAACCCACCAGGGAGTGAGTGGCAGACTGAGCCTGGAGCAGGGCAGTGAGGGGAGCAGAACAGGTCTCCCAGCCTCAGTTTCCCCACCTGCTAAACCAGTGATGCTCCTGAAAGGTGCAGGGCAGCCCAGGCTGTCCGGCAATGGATGTGGGGTAGTTGTAGCACAGGGTTAAACCACAGGTGTGTCTCTGGGGCAAACACAGGACATTATCACCTATTATATGTGAGGGGGTAGAAGAGCTGGGCTATTCAGCATCCTCCAGGAGCCTGGCAGTGATCTCTCCATGAAGTGTCTTTGGCTTCCTGATGAAAAGGTGATGCTCCTGCATCCTCAGCTCTGGCTGACTGCACTGTGCTTCCTAATGTGGCTGTGGAAGAAGCTGGACACAGCATGAGCAGGTAAGGATTATCTCTGCAAAACTCCAAAAGAAATTGCTTTCTTTGGGCCCAAGATTCTGACATCAGGGCTGGCTGCAGCTCACCTCTATCTGTGGTTCCCAGGTGGCAAAACCCTGCTCTGGTTAAATCTAAAGAGGCAAAATGATATGTAAGGGCCCAGATCCTTACTTACACGCTGTGCTGCAAAACAGAAGGGTGTCTGCAAGAGAGGGAGGGATGGAGATTTTTTTGGAAATTATTATTATTATAATTTTAATTGTAAGAAAAAAAAGCTTTCTTCAAAGAATACCTCCTTGTGAATTTATAGTCCTCCAACCCAGTATTTTATGATCTCCACAAGAAGCTCATAAAAACAAATATTTGGAAGGGGGGAGGAAAAGAAAAAGGAAAAAAAAAGGGTATAAAAGAGGCACTGGCAAGGCTCAACTGAAAACATGGAGGGAGGTCTCCTAAGGCAAGAGTTCCCATAGAAGGAGCTGGGCCTAGCTCAGCAGGAGAGGATGTTTTATGGGATACCTTTTACTTGGGCTTTCCTCAGTGCTGGTGGGTCGGGAGGCTTGGCAGTGGTGGTGAGGCGCTCTCAGCACAGGGACATCCTGCAGAGGGGAAGCAAGGAGGACACAGTGGGCTTTGCTCCATCCTCTGGCAAAATCCTTACTCATCCCAGGGGTCTGCAAGGGGATTGCCTAGCTAGGAGAGGGAATGACTCAACTAGAGGAGGTGTGGGTCTGGAGGATGTTGTTGTGGGCACTTGGAAATTGCTCAGAGCCCCTCGTTTGTGCAGGGATTCAGGAAATGTGTTTAGTTTGACCTGGAGATGGAAAGGGCTCACAAAGGTGGAGTGGCCCTCTGGCAGGTGGGAAAAGGCTCTCTGCTACCTGCACATGGCTGTCTCTCCTTAGAGACACTGACTGCTACAAATGACAAGGCAGTACAGAGCAAACAACACAGAAATGCTGAAAATCTGGTATTCAGCAGTCTCAATTTCTGTGTGAGGGAGGGGAAGTTATTTTTTAGGGTTTGGTGGTTTCTTTCTTTCTTTTTCCTTTTGCCCTTTGTGCTCCCCAAAGGCTCTGCTGTATTTTACATGTTCTGGTTCAGCAGCCCCTGAGCACCTTCCCTTTCAGTGCTGCGGGAGAGGAGCAGACTTGGCTCTGCAAAAGATGCCTTGCTGGGTCTGGTCTCCCGAGCGCAGCCTGGCCACACAGCTGGGCTGCCTATGATCCAGGGAACTTGAACACCAAAGCTGCACGTGTCTACTGCCTTGGTAAATTCAGTTCTCCCTCCAGACACTCTAAAGCCAGCAAGGAACATCAGTCCCATCCTCTGCCCTTTAGCCACAGTGAGTGGTTTTCTTGTGTTTAGTGTACCACGTTTCTGTGCTGGACTAGAGTCCTGTTGGTGCCTCCATGACAGCAGATGAGCTGTAATCGAGCCACCTTCCAGGATCACCTGTGCCCTTTGGGTTTCTTCTTTCCTTTCTCTATGCTATTCCCACCTTTTCAGTGCCCTTTCCAAATCCCAGACCTCAGCACCCAGTGCCATCAGTATGGGCTGGGTAAAAGCAAGCCCTGCTCTCCCTCTGTAGCCCCATCACCAACACGTTATGAGCTCATTTACCCCTTCTGCTATAGGGCTGTGCTGGGAGCTTGGATTCGCTTCTCTGCTCTTACGAGCTAAGGGTAGGTCTGTGGTGTGTCTGGGACCTCTGGGTGAACAGGCAACTGTCTCCTGGAGCCAGCAGAAGGGAGAGGTGGCCTGCAAGCCCTGGCAGCAGCGCCAGCTGCTCTCCAGAGCTGCTCTTTCAAGGCCATGAAAAGAAGTTGTACCTAAACAGGCATTAAGGACTCATTCCTGACATCAGAGAATCACAGAATAAGCTGAGTTGGAAGGGACACACACGGATCGAGTCCAGCTCCTGGCCCTGCACAGGACATCCCCCAAGAGTCACACCATGTGCCTGAGAGAGTTGTCTAAATTCTTCCTGAACTGTCAGGCTTGGTGCTGTGACCACTGCCCTGGGGACCCTGTTCCAGTGCCCAGCCACCGTCTGGGGGAAGAACCATTTCCTGATATCCAACCTAAACCTCCCGTGGCACAGCTTCAGGCCATTCCCTCAGGTCCTGTCACTGG
>VZRQ01007680.1:1146129-1175458 GCA_013397975.1 Machaerirhynchus nigripectus | reverse complement strand
CCCCAGGCCCCTTTCTGTGGCACTGCTCTCCAGCCTCTCATTCCCCAGTCTGTCCATACATCCCAGGTCATCCCATCCAGAGTGCAGAATCTTGCACTTTCCCATGTCAAACTTCACATGACTGGTGATTGCCCACCCCTCTGATTTGTTGAGGTCACTCCTGCCTTTGAAGGAGTCAACAGCTCCTCCCAGTTTTGTATCATCTGTGACCTTGCTCAGTATCCCTTCCAGTCCTTCATCCGAGTCATTAAGGAAGATGTTGAAGAGCGCAGGGCCGAGGGCTTCCCTCCTGAAGCTGTGCTGGCTGTGATCAATGACTGTGTTGTCCTTCAGGTGTTTTTCAGTAGCTCCCAGAATAATCTCCTCCATAACTTTCGCAGGCACTGAAGTGTACACATAACAGTATCGCTTGCTTTTGCTATTTTTTTATTTTTTGTTAAACTTATAATCGGTTTAAAGATCTGTAAGAGTGGCTCTTTCACAATTTGCACTTTGGAAATGGGGAAAGTGTAATACTTCCCCTACACTTGCAGAAATGTGTTCAGTTTTTCCAAAACAAGAAATTTACTTCCTGACCAAGGTTCAGAATGGAAAATGTAAGAGTAATAAATATTTCTGAGCATGGGGGGCTGTTGGGTTTGATTTTGTGTATTTTTTTATTTGTTTGTTTGGGGGTTTGGGGTTTCTCTTATGTTGTGGAGGGTGACTGCCCTTTCCCCCAGCTCCTTGCACAGCTGCAGCGGGATGCCCCTATTTGGATGTGATTCTCCTTGGTTTCCCCCATGCCTGACTTGGGGGCTATGGCAGAAATTTGTGGCGGATGATGGTCTGTGCAATTCTGGCTGTGCACACACTGGAACAGGTGAGCCTGGGAGCAGCAGGGAGGCTGGGCAGGGCTGTGGCAGATCCCCTCTGTATGTATATATGTATGTAAGACCACGAAGATGAGTGCTCTGCACTGCACCTATATACGTATAGGCAGAAAGAAACACATTTTATAGGCTTTTTTTCTCTCTTATCCGTGCATGTCCTCAGAAATACTAATTACTGAGCGTAAATTGTTGGGAAACAGCTGCACAAAGTCCGTCCATTTGCTGGTAGACTCATTTCCTCTGCATCCTTCCACCCCTGCATTTTAGAGAGGAAGGGGATTTATTATAAGGCAGCACTGTGGAAAAAACTTCCTTAGAGAAACCCGCTGGATAATCTGGGAAAGGCTTGAGTAATGGAGCTTTTTGTGAGCTAACAGAAGAAAACTACTCCACAAAAATATTATCGTTGGGAACACGAGCTGAAAAGGGAATGATTCATGCGAAATCCGGGCTGTGCCTGTGTTTCCTATGAATCAGTGCTGTGAAAAGAGGGAGAGGGCTGGGGCAAGATGAGCACCCGAGACCTGCCCCGAAGCATGGAAAAGATAAAACACCTTTATTAAAGGCCTTGTCAGGAAGCAGAAGGGAGTGTGAGACAGACTTGGGAAAACCACAGGATGGAGAGTCCCTAGAGCTAAGGAGAAAGCCACATGAGGAGCTTGCATGATTGCTGAGAGAGTTATGATTAAGGGCCAGCAGGCAGAATTTCCTGTGATACTCCATGCAAGTAAAAACAAATCTCTTCACCCCTCTGCACCTACGCTACCTCATCCAGGAACACGAGAAAAGAAACTGCTGCCAAACAGGAGCTTTGTGGGCTATCTCTGCACTTCACTGGGAGATACTGCTTCAGAGGAGGCTTAGTGGAACAGATTAGGTAGAGGAGAATCTGTGACCTAGCAACCTTTTTCCTATCTTTCTTAAGGAGAAATTATGTAATGTTTCCACTATTTAATGTTTCACAGGGCAGCAGAACTTGTGCTCCTGACTCACCAAGGGCTTTTGAAACCCACCCCTAATTTCTTCCCTGACATTGCCACTGGTTGAGGTGATGGAGGCGAAGCAGGAGGTTTGGCTTTTGTGACATCTTTGCTTTCTTTGTGCTTTGCCAGAGACTTCATGGTAGTGCTGAGGTTACCTGGTGGTGCATGCAAGCCTGGGCCCCAGGGGAGCCACAGGGCCAGAAGCTGCTGCATTTCCTCTCCCATAACTTTGTGGCTGGGCTGCTCCTGCCTCTGACAGTCCCCCGAGGTGCCGTGTTGCTGAATTTGGACTGGGACTTTCTGTCACACACTATGTTTAGGCTGTGGATTTGCATTGTTAGCTTGGGTGTCTTAATGAGCAAGCACTTGCTTGTGGCACCAAGCACTTGCCTCTCATGGGCTGTGGCACTCTCATGTGGGAGCATCTCTGTTGTGTGGTCAAGGATGCTGCAGTAAGGGAGAGAAAATGAAAAAAACCATCTTTTTTGTCACAGGCAGGTCTCAGACACCCCTACATCCAAAGTCTTTGACAGGTTATGGATAACATCTATGGCTATAACTCACTCGGAGGTCCCTGTGCTGCCTCCCTTCTTGGAGGTGGCACAAGTGTGATGCCACCAGGCAGGGCTGGGGCTGTCAGATGCTGGGGCCAGGGGGAATCCCTGGCTGCCATGACTGCCCCTTCCCTGCACACTCATGGTTTGCACTGCTTTCCAGGGTCTTTTGCTGAAACAAAACAGTCCAGCTGACAAAATGGAAAAACTGGTCATCACTTAATCACAGATAGATCCTAAAAAGATATGGCTATTGTTCCTTTCCTTATGACCCAGCTGGGATGAGTTGTTTAATAGAGGAAGCAAGAAGATAAACAAACAATTCCAGCATGCGAGGGTGAAGGCTGTTGTCCAATTCTTTTCAGCTTCCTGAATCTGACTCCTAGATCATTCTTTGCTATCAGACTTCCCCTCTCCAGTTCCCTTTCTGAGCAGGAAGAGCAGGAAAGATGGCTGAGGACATCCTTGTTGAAAGCCAGGCTGGGATACACACGTAGAGAGACAGTGGGGCCCTCGGGCCATGGTGCTGCTCCTCCCCATGTCACTGATTCAGCTGTGGGTCATCAGGGCTGGGGAAAGGATGCATTGTGACCCTGGCATGTGCTGCATGCTGGGAAGCTGCCACAGATGGGAGGCCCACGGGTGGGTGTCATTGCTCTGGGTGTGATCCTTCTGCAGCATCTGGATGTCCACCAGAGCCGTTGGGAAGGCCTGATGGGGTATTCATGTCAAATGATCTTGCTGACCCCAACCTGGATCTACGGCTCCTGCTTTCTGTGCTAACCAGGATATCCCTGCCTGGCTCAAACTGAGCTGCTCCTTTCTTCCTGCCTCCCAGCATGGCTGTCACCCTGCTCAGCAGTTTAACCCTGTCACCTCTAGTTTGGTCTGAGCACAGGGAGGAAGCACGGCACTCTTTAGGCTGGGAAAAAAACCAACACAAACCAAAGCATATTGCAGGTGGCTTGAAAGTCTGGGCACCAGGATACAAATCCTTGCTCATTTTAGCGGCAGGTTGATCTGTGACAGCTCATTTCAGGTTTGGTGGTGGTTTTTTGGTTCCTTTCAGAGGGGGTGCTGGTCCCTCAGATGGTTGCACACGCCTGTGTTTGTACACATTTCCTAAATCACAGTGGGTGATTTAGTGCAGAGCTTCACATGGCCTTGATTTGCCCCCTGACATGACACAAAATCAGAAAAACATGGAGTGAGGCAGCACTGCTTCTCAGTCACCAGCACTGCAGCTGGTGTGAATCAGCCCAGCTCCTTGGGTTTCTGTGGAACTGCACCCCTACACACCAGAGATGGTGCAGCTCCTCTCGTGTGAGGGTTCCTCTCAAACCTGTCTCAGTGTCAGACCCTGCACAAGGACCTGGGCAGCAATACTGAATTTTGCAAGCACTGTGCCCAGCTGCTGCTTTGCTTTTTGTGCAAGCTGGCCATCCTCAGCAGGGCAGGAACAGGATGGGCAGGAACAGGATGAGCAGGAACAGCTCATCTGTCTCTGGGCTGCCCGAGTGCCACTTTGCTGTATTTCGGCTGGGCAATGGCTGGGAGGGACGGGAGGGAATTAGGCTGCCTCAGCAGCTCCAGTCTCAGTTTTTTCTCTCTGAGAGTTGCTTGCCTGATGGGGATATAAAGTCAGTGTGATCACCTTTTCAGGGTGATGGGGAGAACAATCTGGGCAAGAACCTCAGCCCTGAGACCTCAGTCCCTCTGCTCTGAGCCTGAAGCTGAAGCTTGGTCAGTGGTTTCCTGATGCACTGCAGTGCACCTCTCAATCAGAGCACCCCCAAGCCTCACGTGTTTGCCAGCCCAGATCCTGGCTCTGCTGCTGAAGAATCTGTTCTCGAGCTTGGGTTAAACCAGTGAATTTAGGATGCAGGTTGCCTGGTGGGCTGCCCACACACTCCATTGTGTTTGGACAGGGGCACACAGCATTTGGGAGATTTGCCCCTAGCCCTCAACAAGCCTGAAGAAAACCAAAGTGTATCCTTGCACAGCTGCGAGTCTGTAGCGTTGTTTAAATTCTGTTATGTGGAAAAAAGAACTCGCTATTCTGAAATACTTTTAATAAGCTCCAATAGCCTGGCAGTCCACATGTCAGGTGGGGCTGGACTGCTGGGCAGGAGGTGTCTGACCCCTCCAGTGCAGCCTGGCCTTCATCACACAACGCTCCTCACCTGGAATTCTCCAGTGCGTTTCGATTCTTCCTCTAAAAACCTACACGTGACACCATTCTAATGGCATCTGGAGTGCCACTGGAGTGTTACCTCAGGACCTTCTGCCCTGGTCCACCCCTGCCAGGGCTGCAAGCACAAAGTGGGCTTGGGGAGCAGGTCATGGGATAGGAGATGGCAAGGGAGAAGCCATCACCCTGACGTGGTGCCTGGGTGTCTTGGGCAGTGTGGGCACCTCAGGGAAGGAGGGTGATGGGTCTGTGTCCCTCCAGCATGCAGCGTGCCCCTTTCCATCAAGTTCCATTGTGATGGATTTCAAGTGAAATTGAGACAGAGCTCTCCACCAAAAGGCATGGCAAGCAGCTGCCCTTGCTCAGCATTTGATCCCAGCCTCCCTCCTGTCTCTGGCTATCTGTTCCTTTCACCGAGCACCTGGAAACAGCTGACTAATGGAGATGTGCATATGGTCATCAACTTCTGCATTATACAGCACGTGGCTAAAAATAGCCAAGGTTGCAGGTCCAGGCCCCAGCTCTGCTGAGGGAGATTTGCAGGGCACAGTCAAGAAGCGATTTGTCCCCTGGTGCCATGGCAACAACTCTCAAATGTGAGCAGCAGGACAGCAGCAGCGTGGTGCTGCTCCAGTGGTGCGCGGGATGACCTTGGAGGAGAGGGAAGCAGCAAGGTGGGCCATTGTTCCCTCCCACAGCCCCTTTCCCCAACCTGCAGCTGTCAGCGCTGGCACAAAAGAAGAGACTTGTGAAGGATGGCCTAAAATAAGGAAAATGTGCCTCGCTGCATTTGCATTTAGATGGCAAAGATAAGGATAATTGGGAATTATGAGTAAAGGTGATACAGGAAAAACGCACTAGAGAGATTTGTGGCTATATCACTGAAATTGCCTGTACTTATTTTTTTTTCATGAGCTTTTTCTGTTCTGCTTGGTTTAACTTAGCACGCTGCTGCCTGTTAGCCGTGGTGCTCTGGGTTCCTGCCGGAGGACAATTTAAGTAGACTGGTTTCACTGGGAGATGGAACTGGAAGTGTTGTAAATGCTGTCCAAACCAAAGGGGGCAAAGGTCCATCTGCAGCTCCTCAGCAATAGCTGTCTTAGCACATTGCAGCTCTGCCGTTTGTCACGTTGTCACACAGTCTCTGCAGTCTGACAGGTAAACTTCACTTTTCCCTTCACTGTGAGGGAAAAGGAGATGGGAATTGAACTGAGATAAACAATTCAGGTACTTTTGCAAGTATTTTCTCTGCAAAGGACTGAGGTATAAGAGTTCAATATTGTTCTTCACTGCAAATGATCTTAAAAAAAAATCAGTATTTGCTTGTAGAAAGTTGTCAGGTGCATCTTTGTTTTCTACTCTGTTTTCACATGGCAAAACAGACTGGATATTCTGGACCTTATTTTCATGTGTGACATAACCTGTCTCAATTTTCAGGGAGTGCTTATGATTAAATTTTTTTTTCAGGAGCTTAAGGTTTTTCTCAGCCCCAAATACATTAGATGGCCTAGTTTGTATTGGGCGCAGCATTAGGGCAACTCAGGCCCCTTTGAAACCCTCTCGTGGGTACCCAAAATGAGACAACCCCGAGCACCAGACTTAGGTATACAGGCTTTTAATGAGACTCCCACAATTGTTTGATGTCCTCATTCGAGAAAGGGAAGTGGTGTAGGAAAATTGAAATGGAAAGGGGTAGAGGCCCAAATGTTTTGGTACAGGAGAGGAACTGAAGCATAGCCATGTCTCAGAATTCTGTGTCTCCACCCGTGCTTGTGCTCAGCACTGTGTCTTCTCCTGCACAGAGAGCTGCTCCTCTAATGGAGCTTCAAGGCATTGGTTGGAAACTGAGTTTTGAGGCTGGTGAGCTTGGTTCAGCTGAGTGAAAAGATAGAAAACAGTCAGAAAAAATATAATCCAGATTTGGGTTTGAATTTTATGTGCATATTTGGCTACACTGAATTTTCCTCTAAGCAGGCCTCTGTCAGTAAGGCTGAAGAAAAGTCCCTGCTTTATTCTATCAAGCTGTTTTATGGGAAAGTTAAACAAATGTTTCTTTTCACAACGTTGCTTATCAAATGTCTGCAGAAGGACAGCCCTGCCTCTGAGAGAGGGACCTCCCCTTTCTCAGAGTGTGCTCTTGGGCAGGTGTCCCAGTTCCGTGTTTGGGACTGAGCAGGAAGCATGGAAGGGGAAATGAAATAAAAGCAATCAAATATAGTCGGGAAGTACAGCCACCAGCACTGCTTCCGGGAGCGGGCATCCCCTAACTCCCATTCTGATGCTAGAGCACATTTAACACGGTGGGTTAAATAATGAGTTGCTTGAAATGAAAAGCCTCTGCCTCTGATGCAAAGAGCACTGCAAGAAGAAAACATTCTGCAGGAATCAGATGCCTGCAGGATTCAGATGGGTCTCCAGCAGCTCTGACTCTTAAGCTGCTGTGTGAGAGTGTTTCTGCAGCTAGACCTTGAGAAAAAAAAGCTAATGGAGCTGCAGTTCCCCTTGGCTAGAGGAGATCACACTTGTCTTGTGCTGGGAAATGCTGGTGTCTCTCAGCCCATGACCAGAGCCAGCAGCTCAGTCCAGCTTTGCATCTTTGCCTGCACCTTTCAGCGACCGAATCAGGGCTCAGAGCTGGCATTGCCCTGGGACAGTGGCGCCTCCCTGCAAAGCAGAGCTCAGTTCCCACAAAACCCAGATTTTTCCTGGCGATACCAGCTTCTTCCCTTGGATAACAGGGGTCTGATGAGATGGGAACCATGTGTGAAATTGTGCCCAGGGCACCAGGCAGGGCAGGCAAGGAACTGTGTTGCCCTAACAGGCACCTACAGGAAGGGTGATGGAGCAAGCGGAGCGCCTGCAGAAGTTTCCAGGCACCAACAGCCCACCCTGCCTTCACAGAGATCATCCATCACAGCAGCCACGATGGGAGAGGATTTACCAGGCACAGATTTGGCTGCTCTTTGAGCTGCTCATCGAGGCAGTGACTGCAAGTTGGGTCATGGCTTTCTGGCACTCCTGCCACGAAGGCTCTGTGACCACCCACGTTTCACCCACGGGTGCTCCTTAACCAAGGCAGGGCAACCGAGGACAACCTGCACACTTTCCTCCTCCCCCCAAGCTGCCCCTGCACCCTCCACAGTCAAGCCAGGCTTGGGGCTGGTTTCCAGCTCGAGGCCAGCAGTGGGTCTGGAGTGCTCTTCACCCATCCCGTGGAGACCACACTCCACAGGAGCTGCTGCTCTAAACCCACTGTTCTTAGCAAAGCATCGCTGTAGACTTCCCTTTGCTGCTCTAAGAACACGAGGTTACTGCTAGGGGGAAAATGTTCAGCAGGTGCTGCTTTCAGGTGGGTTTTGAGCCATGTCTGCACTGCAGAGGGAGTATAGAGAGCCCCCTCCCCAGTGACTGCAGCACCTGGTGCTGTGCCCATCAGGGGCAAGGTGGCTGTGTTGGCTATTAGAGGCTCTCATCAGTCTTCAGTCAGGGTAGATGTGAGACAAGGATGTGATTAGGAAATGGGAGCATGAGTGAAAAGTCATCTATCAATTGGACTTAGTAACCTAAATGCGTCAAGTAAGTTTCCACCAAAAGGAGAAAATTTATTTATTTTTAATTTGGGCCATTTTAAAAATGGAGAAAGACACAAATCTGTAATTTTTTTCTTTTTTAATGTAAGCAACATTGCTTCTCAAAGCTTCGGAGAGTACATGGTTATTTGTTCACCTGTCTCCAGCCTGAAAACAGCTGGCAGCAAAGAGGGACATATTGGGATCATGAGGAGAACAGGGTGAAGAGTTTACCTTCTCAAAGAAACTCTCTTTCCAGGCATCATGAGGTGCTTTCCACCAGACTAACACTGCTGCAGCACTCTGTGTCTGCCTCTTGCCTTCTCTGCCTAGCGTCTTGCAGGCAGCTGCATTTGCACTGTCTGAGCCCTGAACTGGGAGGACACGAGCCAGCCCAGGCAGAAAGCCACTTAGCCACGGTTAGCTTGGTTCCCCTCCAGCTGGCCTGGTGTACCGAGAGAATGTGTCTGTCGGCAAGGACTGCAGATAACACCTTGTTGCCTTTTCGTGGCACACAGATAGGATATGGGGCCTAGGGTTCTTCCAGTAAAACTCACCCAGCTCTGGGAGTCGCTCCTGGGTCAGAGTCTCTGTATCAAGGTGTCTCGGGGCCAATGATACTGAAGAAAAGCAGTGAGTTTTGAGGTCCCATGTGTCATGTCACTAATTTCCCACAGCCAAAACCTACTAAATTGAAATCTGCGTCTGGATGTAATATTCTTAAATTAATTTCTTCTTGGAGTCCAGGACTTTAGTTTGGCCATTATAGAGAGGTTTTTAAGATGGCCCATCTTAAGAGAAGAGGGCCTTTCCTAAACTTCAAGGATGTTAATACCTAGAGTCTTGATTTCAGCCCAGCCCTTGCTTAAGATCTCTCTGGACAGGACAAGTGTGGGATTTTTTTTGTCTCTTGAGAGAAAAAAAAAGCAGAAGTTCTATGTTGGTGAGATTTTTTTTTCCTCCCCTCCATCAGACTTTATTCTGTACAACACACGTGAGTGAAGTAAATCAGCTTTCTGCTTTCAGTGGCAACCAGGACCTGCTGCCTCCCTTTCAGGGGCAGGTGCCTGGTGGTCCTTTGTCCAACATGTAGGATGCCTCTGCATGGCCACTGCCCTCCTCCTGTGGCAGCTGTGCACGCTACAAAGTGTATGTAGGAGACGAGTCATATTCCTTCTGTGGAGGCCAGGACTGTGCAAAGGTGATCACTGCCAAGGCATGAGGCTTCCAGGGCTGAACCCTTGCTTCAGAGTCACACGTCTGTGAGAAATTAAGCATCCTTCCAGTCCAGTGCAGCAATTTACTATGAAACCAAGAAAAAGAATGAACCACAAAGTTGCAACGGTCGGAGCCAGTTCCTGTTGTACCCCTTGCAAATTCATTCCTTCCCCAAGCAGCGAAAAATAATGCAGCTTTTCCGCTCCCTCTGACAGACTCCAATCATTTTTATAAGCAAATACTGAGAGCAAATAAAAATATTTTGGAGGTTCTGAAATGTTGATTCATTTCATGTTCCGGCCATAAAGGAAATAAAGGGCTAGATACCAAAACTGTTTCCACAGTCTTTTCTAAAATGGGAAAAGGAATCATGGCAATCCAAATGTTTTCAGATAAACTTTGCCTCCAGTTGTGAGTTTATGCCTGGCTACCACATTATTTTACAGGTGTTAATTTCTGTCAATGTTAGATGCATGGTTAGTGCTACTCTTCTGCTGGCCTCTTTGTCCAGCCTTGACAAGACCAAGAGAGACCTGCCCTAAGTTTGCTGGACCACTGAAGCACAGAAGGTTGGGCACTGGAACAGGCTCCCCAGGGCAGTGGTCACAGCCCCAAGTGTGACAGACTTCAAGAAACGTTTGGACAATGCTCTCAGGCACATGGTGTGACTTTTGAGGATGGCACTGTGTGAGGCTGGGGGCTGGACCCGATGATCCTTGTAAGTCCCTCCCAACTCAGCAGATTCTGTGATTTGGAGCTGAGGTCTGCAAGGTGTTGTCATGGATTTGGATGCTTGTTGGAGCAGGGTTTGAGACTTGAACTCTATCATTGGGTGTACCTGTTCCTGGAGGCAGGGGACACCCTGCAGGGTGTCCCCAGACCACACAGGTGTGCAGTGGTTGGTGTCAGCACTGCTGGAGGCTGGGTCCCAAGACCTGCAAACTCTTGGCTTAGGTCTGTCCTGGGCCACAAGCTATGACCCTGACATGTCATTGTTAATCTTCTGCGTGTTTCATTTTTTCTTTCTTTTTTTTCCCCCTCCCCCAACAAAGCTTGAAAAAAATGTCTGTGGGGGTGTTGTAGCCAGACAGGCTGGTGCTCTCCTTACGTGGTGGTACTGGTATGTGTTGCGTGCTCTGGGTTATTGTGTGTGAATACTCAGAGAGGAGGTTAGTGAGGAAGGTCCTGGAGGAGGTACCACAGCTGGGGCCTTCCACACCTGCACTGCCTGCCTCATGGGAAATGCAGGGAAACAATCCCGTCAGCTGTGCTTGGTTTTCCTTCTGGAACAAAGTACTCTGAGCAAACAAGGAAGGGGTTGCACAGAGAGGTGGTTGATGCCCCATCCCTGGAAACATTCAAGGCCAGGCTGGACAGGGTTCTCAGAAACCCAATCTAGTTGAAGATGTCCCTGCTCACTGAAGGAGGGTTGGAGCACATGATCTCTAAAAGGTCCCTTCCAGCCCATACTATTCTATGAATATGTGGTATGGATGACCACGGACTTAGGGCCTTGGAGAGAGGTACAGAGCTAAACCCATCTGTCAGTGTAGACACACTTATGTACGTTTTAAGCCAGAATTGTATTGGTGGCTTACAAACAAAAGAGGGAAAAAATTGGATTAGTCTTCTGGATTCAGTGGCTGCACTAGAAGAGGAAAGGAGGAGGAAGTGACTTATTCCTCCTGAAAAGGTAGTGTGGTAAAATACAGTGTGAAGTTCAGCAGTGGTAAATATAGCTAAATCAACTGAGTTTAGTTCATATCCTGAGAGCCATAAATGTACACAGGTGAAATTTTATGAGCTTTTAAAAAGAGCTTTATGAGCTTAGAGGGAGAAGCAGTATAATTTGAAACTAGCAATGGAAAAATAATGTAATATGGATTGTGGCATACCTAGAAAAACCTGTTAACTTACCCTACAGAATGATTGGAAAGCATAAGCAAGGAGAAAAGATCTAGGGATCTCTTTTATTCTTCTCCAGGACCTTTATCCAACCTTCTTTCAAAACTGTAGTATCCACTGAGATTAGTGTCTGGGCTGTCCACGAGTCTAAAGGACTCCCAGGGAGAGGCTCAAAGGGGAAAAAGTGAAGAGGAGAGAAATGCACAAGTCTTTGGTAGGCTCTGCTAGTTCTCCATCACTGCACCCTCTGGTTTTCCTCCTGGGGATTAGAGGTTGCCCTGCTGCACACTTGATAAGAAGCAATGTTCTAAGACATGTAAAGATGCCTGGTCTTGTCTGCTTGGTATAAGAAGCGGTGGCCTGTAGCCTCACCTGAGGCATCTGAAACCCAAAATATGCTATCTCCAGATGCTCTTCTTTTATGAGTGGCCTTAAGAGCAGAGGACTGATAGCAGCAGAAAGCTCCGATTTGTGCAGGTTTTCTCATTTAAGAGACCAGGACACAGGTTCCTCCTACACCTCCTGGCTTCCTGCTGAGCTCTGCCAATACCTGGAGCTCTCAGTGACATCTCCTCCTCTATGCTGCGTTTCAGCAGAGGGTATCAGTTCCTTGGGACTGCAAGGCAAACTGAAGAAGTTTTTGGGGAGGGGAGGCCACTTGTGGCTTAGCTTAGTGACAGACTGGTCAGCAGTAGTAACCAACTTCTGTTCAGCCATGGTGAGACAGGGCTGAGAGCCATTCTGATAACTGCCAAGGCAACTGATCAATTTTAAATATCAGCATTTCCACAAGTTCAAATAATGCAGCGTTATTTGATGCTATGTGAGTGGGTTTCTTTAATTTGGTGAGGTCTTGCTTGCTCCTGACAGCATTTCCCTAGACCTCTTAGTCTTTTGAGTGTGGTGAGACAGACTGTGCCCTAGAGAGTTGCACATCAAAGCAGAAGCCTTTGTGACTAACCAACCCAGTCTGGTTCAAAATCAGATGTCTAGGAGTGAATTTTCAGCAGACAGCTAGATCTAGAGCAGTAATTAGGTCGAGAACCTATTATTGACCTCTTCTGACAGGCAAGAATTTATGCAAAAGCAGGAGTAGACATCCAGCACTGCATTTGAGACATGGTCTTCTGAAACAAAGGCTTTATTCCAAATAAAACACTTCCCCCACGTCAGTAATCAGATCTGGCTTTGATAGAAAAGTCATCAACAGGATCCTCGTATGGTGCTAATATCTCAGCTTTTCCTTCTGCAGTCGTGTTTGGTTATATATAAATATATATATATATGTGTATTTAAAGCTCCTCGTTAATGCACCAAATATGTGTAGGCAATTAACAGGAGATTGTGTTTGATTATGGCTTACAAGAAAGTCTCCAGAGAAGTTACTGTTCATTACTCAATGAGCAGCCCTTTCAGCCATGAATGGTGACCTTGGCAGAAGGTCCTGGAGACCACAGAATTAATTGAGAAAGTTTTAATAAAGGCTGGTGCATGGGAAATAAAAAATCTGTATGACTAGTGCATTGTTGGCTGGTGACGATGCGTTTGGCAGATACCTATCCCGTTACAAAGTCAGATACTGAGTCCATTGCCTCACTGTGCTTTCAGGGTAGATTGGATGACAAGCTAGAGAAAGGCAGCTTTAAAAAATGCTCTTTGTTATATACTGAAAGATGTCTTGTAGTCTGACAAAGTGTAGGCTCACTTAATGGGAGTCTGTTGTATTTAGCCAGATGCTTTCTTGGAATAGCATTTTTCCATGGCATCATAGTTAGAGAAGTGGTTGTGAACACATTCACGAGCTCATGTGGCCTAAATGAGTTTTCTTAATGAAAAAAATAGCCTTATGTGTTGATTCCAGTTGCTGTTGTTCCTTCAGTCGCAGTTTGTTTGTGAACGCTCTGAAACTCTGTGTGTCTTTGAATTCATCGAGCCTACATAAGGGGGCAAATATCAGCGTGGATGTAACTTCTTAAGCAGGCACAGCTAAACTTCAGGAGGGGCTTGGATCTTCTGAGATAAGACCATGGAAGTACAAAGGGCTGGCACACACTACGAGGGTAGTTGGGGTGTCTTTATGCACCCATCGATTCATGTCCCAGCAAATGAAATGATGGCATCAGGTGCTAATTTCCCCCAAAGTGACAGTGCACTCACTGAAAATAAAGATCAAATGGAGGCTTTGTGCCATTACTTTCTCTGAATCAGAGTATATTGGAAGGACTGCACTATTCTCTCTCCTTGTGAAGCCATAATTAAGCAGTTACATCAATATTTGTTCTGAAACCATGGCCTCTGCAATTACAGGACTGTGTCATCTTGAAACATGTGGACCATGACTGTGGGGAATACTAAGCAGTCCTACATGACGTGAGGTGTTAATCAAAGCCCACTGAAGTATTTGGGACTCTTTATGCTGACTTGGATGGGTTTTAGATTGAGCTCTTGAAACCCAGCAAGTTTAGGTAAATAGGCGTGAGTAACAAAATGTTTCTCAAAAGCTCGTTTCGTCATCCACAGAAAAAACACACTGCAGATGCTCAAGATGCACAATTCAAGCAATTAAAGTAGTTGTTGTTCTTTTTCTTTTAAACAGCGAGCTTTTTCTCAAGAATACTGAAACTTTGAGGGTTCTATCAACTGCATGCAAAGCCGTCCCCACTTCCCCATCTCTCTTCTGACTGAAAACTTCATTTTTGTTACTATTTAAGGTGAAACGAGATACGCTGTTAGCACAGTTCACGAAGACTTACTCCAAAGGGGATAAAAACCTGAATGTAGGGGTTAGACTGGAAGCCAGCATGTCACTGGCAAGCAAGCAGCCTGCTCCTCTAGTGTGGGCTCAATGTTATCCTGTGCGGTTGGACTTTTATGCTTATTTTTTTTTTTTTAAACATTCTCCTCAAACAACACCGACGGGCTAGAGAGGAGCCAAAATATCCTGCCTGAACACCTGTGAACTTTGGATCAGGAAGCAAGCGGGGGGGTTGGTGCCAGCTCTCTGCTGGCGTGATGGATGGGACCGCAGCCGCAGCTGCCGGGTTTTCAGGGGCTCGGGGCCGGGCCTGGCGCTGAACTTTGCCTTTTAGGAAAGGTCAGCTCCTTCCTGCCGTCCCACCACGCGCCAAGCCGTGGGATGAGCCAGGCGACGGGGACAAAGCGTCACACAGCACAATGAAGAGTGTTAATATGAGTAATTATTGCAGTATGTCACTGCACTATTTTAAGGCTGCTCGCTGCATGCCAAAGAGTGCTCTGGGCAGGGTTTTCATTACAAAATCCTGCCAAAACACTTCCTGAGGGGATCGTGATAAATATAGATAGCAGAGAGCCAGTCTGAATGCACTGCAGCGAATAGCAAGAGTGCACATGCCTTAGGGTCCTCAAGGCTCATAAAGCAGAAGATACTTGAGTTGGCTGAGGTCCCTGAATAATTCAGCTGACTCCAGTGAGGGATTTTCAGGTAGCCTTTTGATATGGTATATTAGACATGCTCGGGAATAAGCTCCCAGCTCCCCCTACCAGTGCAGTGGGGGTCACTTTTATTTCTGGCCCTTGATTAATCGTGATGGATCCCAGTCAGATGTTTTAGGACAACCGCTTTTCTCTTTTGTTACATAGCTTCATTGTTGACCATCTGTAGAGCATTGCTCTTTGCCTCGTGTCATGGCAGAAACAAATAAAGAACAAAGGAAAAATGTCTGGCTGCTTTTAAACTCTCCCTTTATAGCACAACCATTCCCAGTTGCACACGTATGCGAGCAGCACCGCCGCTGGTTTTGCAGGCAGCTTTGTGTTCTCCTCGCTGTCCCCAGGGCTGCCAGAGGTGCCTAACCCAGGTGTTGGATCTGTAGTGCTGTGTGAGGACTACTGAGCGACCCTGATTTTCATCTCCCAAGGCTGCCAGACCTCGATTTTCTACTCAGGCAGTGCAAAGCAGTGACTGCATTTAAGCACCTGTGCATGGGGGTCTGAGCAGTGTCACCTCACCCGGACCAGCAGGCCCAGGAGCGCCGATGCTGCTGCAGTAGGGACCTCTGCAAACCAGTGACCCCATGCAGGCAGCAAAGACTGTGATGGCTTCGGCTTCTCTGAGAACAGTGGTAGCATTCCGAAACAAAACGGCACACCTCGTGGGGTGGCCGTGCATTTCCTAAAGGCTGATTTTCTCCACCAATCCTGCTGAACAACAGCCAAAGCTGCCAGGCCAGGAGGTGTTTCGTGTCTCAGGGGGTAGCAGAGTTGGGACACAGAGTGTCCCCACAGTGATGTGGGATTGAAGACATGATGGACTGTACTGCTGCTGCTTGGAAACCTGTAACCCTTTCCTTCAGGCAAGGCTCTGTCTCTTGGGGGCTGGTGTAACTTGTTTGCCATGTTGTTGTCAGCTGGGGGCTGTTGCCAGAGTGTGAGATTGGTGTTCTATGTGCTTGTCCCGGACTTCTGCTGCTATGTTTGGCAGCAGGGTAGCTTCTGCTGGCCCCTGTCCTGCTCCAGACTCACTGACCAAGGCTGTCACGGAGCGTAACTTTTGGAGATCTTCTGCACTTCGTATGTCGCATATTGGTTTGCTTTGAAACTTTCTCATCTCTGTGTCTGACAGACTCCTCCATGGAATGTTACCCCAAGAGAGACCTATGAGTCCTCTCCCCAGCCTGGCCTCATAAGTTCTTGCAGATCCTTCTCCCAGCAGAAACCAAGGAGATATCTCAGCTGAAGAAGTCATGAGGAGCAGTGGGGAAAACTAACAAAGGGGCCCCATTCCTCCCACAAGCCAAACACCCTGTCCATTCAGGGACAGCAAAAAGCCCCTTCTCTAATAACTCCATGCTGTATTTTCCCTTCTCACCTAATTTCCTCCCAAGTTCTGGCTCCTGGAACCACCTGAGAGAGCCCCAGGGCAGGCCATGTGGGCTCCTTTCTGCCATTCACCTTCTCCTATTCCCCTGTTCTGACCAGGCATGTGCACAGAACTCTTCCGGGAGCATGCACAGGGAATGGCAAGGTCACAGCAAGCTATTCCCACAGCTTCAAGTGAGTGTGTCCTCTTCCATATGCTTTTCCAGTAAATAACTCTGAGCTTTGAAACTAATTCTGTCATGATGGCTCTAAATGCTTGAGGAGAAGTAAATTCCAGTCAGCTCACTGAGAGGGGTGATGGTGCATAAGCAGCAAATGGACTTTGGTGTCTGTGTCTAATAGACCCCAGAGTTCTGAGGGCTGCGGAAAGACAGAAACTTTTTTTTTTCCATTAAGGGGTAAGGCTATCATAAATTCGAAATGGTCCATACTAGATGAGAGGCATATGTGTGTTATGTGGTTACTGATGTTTATTTTTTGTTATTCATGACAAGCAACCTGGATCAAAGTCAAAGCCCATTCTTTTATCTCCTGTATAATTACATTGATAAAACAAACCCCCGGCTGTCTTGTTAAAGTATTAGAGATGCTGATTTGCACCTCAGTTTGTTTGTTACAGGGCAGTGCAGACAAGGTATTCATCAGTAACTCTGAAAATGCAGGAAAGGGTGCTCTAGCAAGGTGATGGCTCTTTGCAGCATGTGCATTGCTTTGGTTGTAAAGCATAACAAGTGACTATGCAATAGGGAAAATGTCGATTCCAGCAGTTTTGTTCCTCACAGAGAACTCCCTGTACCTGCTGGGACAGCTGGATCAGTTGACTGCTACCTGCTCTATTTAATCATCTGTTTTTGTGAGTGCCAAGAGCTGGAAAACAGGAATAACAACATGTTTAGAGGTCTGATCCTTTCTCATGACCCACAAGGACTGTTTCCACCGCTCATTCCAAAGGGAGAGTTGCAGGTAGTGGAAGTGGAAAAAGTTATGAGGAAAGATAGCTGTGAAGGTTTGATTTGGACATGTTGATCTGAGCTAAAAACAACAATTATTTCCACTTCCCACCCTCCCTGTCCCACTCTCATTGTTCCCACCCTCAGCAGACTGACCTGCGGCTGCCTGTGAAGACACACTTTCGACATACTTCTCTGTCACGTGCATAAGACAAGTCATGTGAGAAGGGAAGATTTGGGATTCCCACCTTTTCTCCACTCTAACCCTTTTCTCTTGGCTCTCTTCTCTGCTCTGTGCTTCAAAGGAGCTGTTTAAAAACTGATGAGTTATTCCAAGCCCCAGAAGGTACAACCTCTTAGTCACAACTATAAAAGCAATACCAACTATGGCAGAAAACATGCACCAAATAAAGTGCTGCCAGAGTAGCTCCTAGGACCTGTCATAATAGTGTCATTCCTATTCCATTTCCGTTTTACCCCTTGGTTTCACACAACCAGATTAATGTAGGGGTGGACCAGGTCTCAGGCACAGAGAAATGATTTTGGTAAGAAACCCTGATTGTTGCCAAAGGATGCTGGTGACCTTCAGACTTGCGTAGCTGCTCAGGCTGTGGCCATCTGAGACTGAGAAGAAAAGCTTCTTGAATAGAAAATTCCAATCATTGACCTCATCAGGACAAAATTCATATTTTGTGGGGGGAAAAAAAAGCCCAACAGTAAAGAGCTGCAATCGGAAAACACAACCTTGAACTGTGACCAAATGGGAATTGGAAAAACCTGGAAGTTACAAATGAATGTCACATTTTTCCCTTATACAAAATTTAGTGTTGTCCCTAGAGACTAGTGATTTGTCTTTACTTCACAAAGCTTACAGCAGCAGACCTCAGCGCTGCATTCTTGAGCATTTTGATTTGTGGGGCCTAGAGATTTCCCAGCAGCACTGCTCTCATCATTAATTCAATCCTCCTGCCAGCATACCCAGTTCTCTCTGTCTTGTGCTGGACCCCTGGAGCTCCTCCAAGACCCTTGGGGACCTGCAAATGACAGGGTAAATGGCTCTGTCCTCCAGCTCTGAAGCAGCATCCTGGTTTGAGGGTTCTTTTGTAACCCGCACAGACTGAATGGAACTTTGGACTATATCGGAGAAGGTGGTGCTCTGCCTCCATCATCACCTGCCTAGGAGAGCAATATATTGCTTAAGAGCAGCAAGAAGGGAAGCAGCAACTGCTGTCATGGCTCAGCACCCTGAAAACTCCCCAGCGGCAGAGAGCTCCTCCCCAAGCAGAGTACAAGCTATGCTTGAAATATCTTTATTTTTATTATTATGAAATAAAAAATACTGTTCTGATCTGCCTTTGCCCCAGCACAGATTCCCTACAGGCTGAGCAGATTCTATCCAGTTGAAACACAAGTTTAACAACAAGAACATCCCCTGCCAGTTATTTAAGCAAAATGCCTCGTGAATCTGTCTGTGTGGGAGCTGACTTGGTGCAGACAAGCCTGGAGCTCATCTGAGAGCTCAGGGTCCATTTGAGGAGTCACTGTGACACTGGCTTGGACACAGCCACTCATTTCTCTGCACCATCCTGACACAGAGCCAAGCACAGCACAGGAGAGTTTCCCCAAGCCAGGTAGCTCTTGCTGCTGGGAACAACTAGTTTGAAACCCCACGCATGTCCAGTTTTAACCAAGACCCTTCTTGTCTGAGAGTGCTGGTGACCGAGAACTAGGCTGAGCTCCCATGGAAATAAAGCCAGTGACCTGCTGCAGTTCTTGACTGAGTGATGTAACTTCTCAGCAATTTGGTTTCCCCAACTGTAAAACTTAAATAAAAACTTTGAGGTGTTGTCTGACAAAGAGCTGTAAAAGTCTAGGGAACTTTGACTCCATCTGCTCCAACGCAGAATAACCCACTTCAGTTGATTATTCTATATTTTCAGGTTTAGTCAATATTTGTATACCTACAGGAATGTATTAAACACTGTGTACATGCTATGAAGTTTTACTTCCATTTTTTTCTTACTTGTGATTCCTTAGATTTTTTTCTCCTTCTTCGCTCTTTTCTCCTCTCCCCTTTTGCAGAGTAGTAAGCATAGAGAAGATACAGGAAGGGCAGAAGAGTAGCAGAAGAGCCTATGATTAATTTTAGCTCCTCATCTACTGGGGTGATCCATGTGAAATTCACATGCAAGCATGAGTTCCCTAAACCTCGCAGAAACTGAGAGCGTAGAATCACCTAATAAGGAGACTGGGTCAGAAATTGCTGGTCTTAGAAACATCCTCTTTGCAATGAACTTTCAGACCAAAGTCTGCTAGCGGTGGGTAACTTTTATCCCTTCCTCATCTCACTTCAGTAAATTGCTGTCAAGAGTCATACCAGCAATCAAACCCCAGGTGAACCCACAGCTCCTGCCCTGTTCTGTTTGGAGGTTTCACTTCTTTTGATCTCTCTGGGGAAGCAGCCTGGCTACAATCCACCTGTTTTTCTCTACAGCAACAGAAACTGGTGAGCACTTTGTTCAGCACAGCGATGGTAAAGGGCAAAGTCGAAGCAAATCTGGCTTTGTCTATTGTGGAAACACCAGGCAGGGGTGAGGTTCCTCACAGGGATGGGTGGGAAGGGCTGCACGAAATAGTGTCAGATCCTCGATGGCTCTGGCAGTTTGGCCAGCACAGTGATCAGCTCTGTGGGGGTACCACTGCTGTGGAAACTGCAATGGCCATGCTTCCAGACAGATGGGGATCTGCCCAGTCTTTAGGTAACTAACCTTGCTGGCATCCTTTAGAGACTGGGAGAAGGACATGGCCCCAAACACACACCCCAACATACACAGCATTTCACAGAGCAGAGGTGTTGCCAGGGAATTCCTGAGCGATACCAAGCTGCATGCCCGAAGCTAAGTGCCTGCACCTGTACTGAAGGACTGTGTAGTCAAGCAGCAGCCTGTTCATCAGAAACACTGAGTGCCGATTACTTTTACTGTCTTCACTAAGATCTAAATTTTCCTAAAATGAAGCAAAGGAAGTCAGAAAAGGGGAATGATGTAATGCACACATCTGTAGAATCACAGAAGATTTGGGGTTGGAAGAGATCTTTAAAGGTCACTTCCAACCCCCCTGCAATGAGCAGGAACATCTTCAACTAGACCAGGTTCCTCAGAGCTCCGTCCAACCTGTGCTTGAATGTTCCCAAGGATGGGGCATCCACCACCCCTCTGGACAACCTGTTACCATGGTTCACCACTCCCATTGTGAAATTCTTCTGCCTTATATCCAAACGGAATGATCCTTTTTTAATTTAAAACCATTACCCCACATTCTATTGAGACAGGCCTTGCTAAAAAGCCTGTCCCCATCTTTCTTGTAAGCCCTCTTTAGGTACTGGAAGTTGCTATAAGGTCTCCACTGAGCCTTCTCTTCTCCAGGCTGAACAACCTCAGCTCTCTCAGCCTGTCTTCATAGCAGAGGTGCTCCAACCCTCTGATCATCTTTGTGGCTTCCTCTGGACTGACCCCAACATGTCCATGTCCTTGTTATATTGGGGCCCCAGAGCTGGATGCAGCACTCCAGGTGGGATTTCACCAGAGTGGAGAAGACAGGGAGAATCACCCACCTTGAGCTGCTGGCCATGCTGCTTTGAATGCAGCTCAGGATGCAGTTGGTTTTCAGGGCTGGGACTGCACATTGCTGGTTGAAGTCCAATTTTTCGTCCATCAGAACCCACAAGTCCTTGACAGGGCTGCCTTCAATCCCTTCATCCCCCAGCCTGGATTGATACTGGCCATTGCCCTGACCCAGGTGCAGGACCTTGCACTTGCTTCAGTGGCCAGCATGCAGGGTTGCCATTTCCCCTGCTCAGCCTTGTGTGCAGGCCTTGAATGCCCCTGGAGCTCATGTGGTGGGAGTGAGGCCAAAGCTCACTGCCCGTGGATGCAAATGGTTGGGATCTCGGTCCAGAATGCTCTCACTGCACCCTGGCAGCCTTCTCCAGCTGCAGACAGGTATTGATCGTGGTGGCCAAAGGCTTTGCCTTTCCTTAAGGGGTTTTGGTAAAAAAGTCTATGATGCTTTTTTCCAGTGACTATGGGTTTTCCTGGTACACTCAACCTGTTCCACTGCCGTCTTGCATAGTCATATTCAGTGGTTTGAGCTTGGCCTTAGGTGCGTTTCAGATTTCTTCTCTTTAGCTGTGCTTTTCCACTGGTAGCTATCACATCCCTTCACCCTCTGCCATGAGCTCTGCCTTCTGCAGTCTGGCCCTTGCCTAATCAAGGGAGACAGCTTTCCTGTTGTTACTGTTGAAGCTGCAATAAATAGCATATCCATTTCTCCATTTATCTGCTTTTTGAAATCCAGCCTGTAATGCCAGCAATAATTACTCTGTTTCTATATTTAGAGATCATCAGCACCTCATGAATATCAAATTGTACTGTTATTATCTCTGTACAATATGGGCCAGTCTCCTAACAGTGTAAACATTTATAACAGTGATTATCAGTAGGACTGCTAGAGATCCCAAAATAGACAAGGCTGAACAGGAGTCTGCCATTATTTGTTTACTGGGGGAGGCAGGGAGAGAGGCAGAAGAGCCAGCTGAAGGTCTGAGAGCACAGAGCCCATCTAGCACCAGTGTGGGAAGGCTGCTATGTGGGGAGCTGCACCTGGTGGGACCATTAGGAGCAAGTGTGAAGAGTCTGCTGAGCCCAAGCACCATCTTAAATCCTTGGAATTAGGTTGCCATCTGCACAAACATCCTGCCCCACAAGAAAATTCCTCAGAACACTTCCTCAGAGTATGTTTTTAGTATCTTCATTTGTCCAGAGGGTGATGTTTAGAGCTGTAGTCTGACTGGCTTGGTAAATCATAGGAACAGCTTCCAAATTATGAATTCAACTAATTTTGCTGTCAGTATCAGCTCGCCAAGGGGAAATGGTTGATGTCTCATCTTCTGTGGCATTGAATGGTTGCATCTGAAGGTTTCTGGCCCCCCAAGCAGTGCTTGCTGTTGGCTTGAAATAAAGCTGTGCTCTGAGCTCAGGCAAATGGCAGGATGCACAGACGGGAGGGTGGTGAGAGGCTGCTGGTAAATGTTAAGGGCATGGGTGAATGCCAGTGGGTTTTTGCACTTGCTAACTTGTTTGTTTGTTTTTTTGTTTTGATGGACGTGCCGCACTGCATTGAGAAGGGCTGATCTAAACCTCTGTCAAACAGCTGAAGCTCAGTGGATCTGGCTGCCTCCTAAGAGACCTTTCCCCTCCTCTGAATCTCCAGGAGGCTTCCAAGGAACGGTCACTCACCATCATCATCTTTCAGAGTTGTCAAGACGCTTCAGCAGCTCAGTTCTTGGCATGGTTTTCCAGCTCTTGCATGCTCTGCTGTGGCCCTGGCCATGTGTACAGTTTTCCGTGCAGATCCATACCCCCGCCGCCTCAAAGGCTTTACTACCATCAATGACTGCAGTGCTTAATAGAATTACCTTTTCCTTCCCTCGCTTTTCCCAAGAGTTGTTGCTCCTGAGTGTTTCCTTTGCAGCTCCATGGGCCACCTGGGCATGGCTAGGCAGAGCCACCTCCTGGCAGGACAGTAAGGAAAGCTCCCGATCTGCTGGCCCAGCACTTGCCACTGCACAAACATTTGGCCACTATCAGTGGCATGTCCCCAGCCTGCAGCCTGAGAGAGCAGGGTTACAGCCCAGTACCCAGCTCTTCCCACCCATAGAGGGTGTATCTGTGCTTCATAGCAGCTGTTTTGGATTTAAAGTGGGGGTGCTAATGTACAGGTAAGAGAAAATTACTGGCACTTGGAAGGAGTTGGGCAGGAAAGTGACTGTATGACTCCAGTGTGGGCAGGTGAGCTGCTTGGAGACAGGGCTGGTGGCACTGAGGGACACCAGGAAAGTGGTAAAACCTTGTGAACACAGCGGATGCTGTGCAACTGCAGGTCCTGCTATCCCACACTATTTTGCCCCAAGACAACAGTATATTCACACCTAAGCACATCCTTTAGATTCTAGCTGAAAACATTTTAGTGACACTAAAACCAAGCCCTAGAATCATATTTTCTCTTCTGAATAGAAAAAGTTAGTAAATAAAGCTGGCTTCTAATCAGTTCCTCATCCCTGAAAGTGCTGTAATACACCACTCGACAGTTTCTGTCCCAGCTAATTTCTAGAATCAGCTCTCTTTTCAGAGAAACTGCTGCCAGAAGAGGACATGACTAAGCAAGAGAGGAAACTCAACTCTAGCAAAATGTGAGTGAAACAGAAAATAATCACTGAGTAAACTAGTACTTGTCGGTTCAGCAGGGAAACAAATCTAGATCATTCTCTGCAGCTTTGGAGAGACCTTGCTGGCCCTGGCACAGCTGGCTTGGAGAGGCAAGCAGAATACAAAACTGGAGTTAAGGGCTCCAGGGCTGTGCACGGCACCTTGCACTTTCATCTCTTGCACAACGGGACGTGTCCTTCCGACAAGAGAGCTCTTGTACACATGTTTGTGCTGCGAGAATGCTGTCTATGTTTGGTTTGGAAAAGCTATGCTTGCTTAACAAAACCTGAATTTATCCCTGTAATCCTTCCCTGCATCTCCATGGCCAGATTGGAGCAGCCTGTGGAAAAAATTCCTGTCTATTTTCAGAAATAGATAAAAGCATTCAGATTACAGAGTGCAAATCTCATCTCAAAATGGCTGGAAAAATCCATTCAGCGCCACTGTCACTGACCCTCACAACCTCTCCAAGTAATGAATTTCAGTTGCCTGTGCCTCCCCCCAATGCTGCCTCCTTCTCCTCCTGCCGCCACTGCCGGAACTGCCCGTGCTCCCAGCATCTGCAAAATGTCAGCCTTGAGTCCCACTGTTTATCCCACGGGGAGCAGGGAGGGAAGTGTTATGTAAAAGAGCTGAGTGTGGAAATTATTATTGATCTCACTGCTTGAAACCGCTGGTGGGATCTTTTCAGTCCAGTGTCCATGATCACAAGTTTTGGCAGAGCACTCGTGTGCCAAGCAAGATGGGCTCTTTACCACAAAGGTGAAAGTGCCAGGAATCTGCCTCATTGCCTGCACTCATCCCAGGGCTCCGCTCTCTGCTGTGCCTGGAGCTGGATACGGTGTCATCCCCTCCACTGCCGGGAGATCCCAGAGCAAATGAGCCTTTAGCATCACTTATTAGTTCATGAGATGGAAGATTCCATGGAGGAGATTACTGCTCATTTAGAGGGATTGTGTGCTTTAGGTAGCCTCAGACGCTTGATGAACTCCTGCTCATGGTGGATTAGATTCCCTGCTAGCAAGCAAAATATTAAAGACAATGGTAGCGAGCTTACATCTCGCTCATATTTTGCTTATGGATTAGGGTCTTCGTAATTAATACCAAGGAAGAAGGCACCCAGATGGACTGTGGCTTTTGAAAGATTAACCTTGATGGAATTTCTTTTTTTAATTTAAAACTTTATTCATCTTTCTGCGATGTTCAGAGCAGACCTGGCATGCTGATAGCTTTGTGCCTGGCTCATCAGTTGTCTAACAGGAATCCTGTGCTCCTCCCTTGGGATTCACACAGCTGACAATCACCACACTTGTATTCCCTCTGACAAAATTAGGATGAATCCTGGGAGGTTCTGAACAAACCATTTTTGGAGCTGAGGATACTTCAGATGTCTCTCTGTTTCAGGATGATGAGCAGGATATGAAAACCTAAAAAAGCAGTGTGTGGCAAAAAAGAGATGTTGGAGAGATCACCAGCTCTGATGATGTGTACATGGTTTAGGGCAACAATGTGGGTGCTGCTCCTAGCACTGCTAATCTTTCAGGACCTGGGGGAATCAGCTCACTTTACTAGGAAACTTATAAATACATCCACTTTGCAACAGTGACGGGAGGCTTAGCTGTTGCCTATCTAGTGTGGACAGAGAGAAGCACAGAACTGAGCACACCACTGGTGAAACGCGTGAAGAGGGGACAAGGTATTCCAGCAACTCATGACTACACCCATGGGATACTTTCTTCTTAAATGACCTCAAAATACTTTGAGGTCTTTGATTGCAAGGCAGCAGGTGCGATATAAGCACAAATTCTGCATTTATTGCGTGTGCCTGTTCAGGGCTGGATTTATCTCTGTGTGCAGGCACATGACTGTTTACGTGCATGCATGTCCTTTGGAGCCCAAACACGGCTCAGCTGGACATGCAAGTGAAGAAAACTGGGCAGCGTGTGTGTATCTCTAGATATGTACCTTGTACATGGAGTACAAGTGCCAAAACACACTGGAAAGCACAGCACACATATTACAGTCTGCCTGAAAGTCTAATGCTAAGATCAGAATTTGTTTTATCCCACTGCCTTATTTTTAAAGCCTAGAGAAATACCCACACTAGCCAAAACAATCTGACTCTTGAGCTTGCTTCGGTATTTTCCACAATTTTCAACCAGCTGTCAGGTCAAACTTTCAGCAATTGTAAATGGCTGTTGAAAATTTTAGAAATGCTCTAACTGTACCATTTTAAAGAAATGCTAAATGGCTCTTCTTTTAAGATATTATAAATGTTTTCTATCGTCTCAAACGAAGCCGATACTGTTTCTGAAAATCATATCTCTGAAGCTAAGGGTGTAACTTCATTATTTCAGATAATGGTGCAAAACAAGGATACCACAGGAAAAGTCATTATTGCCTATAAAGGTTAATGAATTTTGTACCTCTTAAAGGAGTCATGAAGGGAAACGTATTGATTCAAGGTTACTGGATCTATATATATGGAATACATAAGCCTGAACTATACTGATATATAAAAATGAAGGTGTTCATGATAAAGCAGTACCAAATTGCAGGTTATAACAAATTTGTTTTAAATATCATCAGAAAATCTGGAGGTGTTTCTATTTGCGGTCATAAGTCTGAGAACTATAGCAATGCCTTCTCCAAGTGAAAATCTAACCTGTTAAGAGAAAATGAATATGGAAATCCAGTAAAAGATTCAACTCTGACATATTTGGAAGACAAAATAAGCCTGTGATATCCTGTTCATTCACCAGGGAGTCACACTTATCATTGAATTGTTACAGCTAGACAGAACACAGGTATTTATATATTCTGTATGATCCAAGTGCTTAAAACTGCTTTCAACTGTTGACTTCACTGGAGATGAATGAAAGACATTAATAGGACCGCTGCAATCCAGCCTCTTCCAGCACTGTGTAATGGCCCCAGGAATATCTCTCGTGTACATCACTGCTGTCCGTTCCAGGAGTTCCCATGGCATTGCGCAAACCCCACAGCAGAGAGGCCACCACAGCTCCCGCTGCCAAGCTGCCCCACCAGCTGCTGCCAGCTGATGGCTGCTCTGCAGGAAAACAGCTCTACAAGACAGGCAGCTCGTGGGGCCACTTGGATGGGTGCCTTGTGGAACAAAGAAAAAGAGGGGAGGGGAAGGAATGGAAAAAAGAAGAGTGGAAAGGAGAGAAAGAAGACAACTGCAATGTAATGCATGAATAGAGGTGGGAAAGATGAGTTCTGTTCCTCGCTGAGGCCGTCCAGGCAGATTCTCTGACCTGTGTCCATGTCACACGATGTGTTTGGCTAGCCAAGAGAACAGATACATTATCCAAAGACCAAATAATGCTCTTCACTGCTCCATTGGGACACTGACCACTCAACACAGCTTCCCCTGGGCACCATCCCCATGTGATGGAAGCAGAAATGAGCAAATCTTCCTGGATAAATGCCCAGGACAATTCATGTTGCCTCTTTGCTTCTGCTTGGACTATCTCTATCTTTTCCATGTAAGTCTCCTCCTTTACTCCTGACTCCTGCTGTTTCTTGCTCTCCATTCAAAGCTATATATTTTTTCAGTGAGGGGTTTCATGAAAGGAGAAAGCACCATCCTTTTCTTCCAGGGACAGTAGGTTTAAAGGGTCTCAGAGGGATTATTTTAGGTCTTCTGATTATGTTTCTAGGTTTAAAATGGGTGTAATGTATAAATTAGTCACACAAAAGGTTGAAATATGCAAAACCTGGAAAGTATCCAAATCCCTCACACTTCGCACTTTCCACATACACATTCCCAATCATTTCTAACTCCACAGCTTCAGCTCTGAGAGTAATGCTTAGTTTTGAACTTAGCTTTAGCTAAATGTGGTGAAGAATCCATCCTAGGCCTCACTGAATTGGTAGCCAGCCCATGGGTATTTCAGTAAACTCCAAATAGACACAGTAAAACAGAATGGAAGGGGAGAGTAGCAGACTGTAATTAAAAAGCTGTCAGTCTCCTAAAGCAGACCAAACACATTAAATCCTCTAGGACTTTCAGACTGAAGATCAGCATTTACAACTTCAGCCCCAAATCATTCATAAGTAGTTGCAAATGATGGCACCCATGTAGAAATCCCTCTCATGGTAAATACTGCCCTGGGCACAACATAGCTAGCATGAAGCAGCAGCCTCCAAACAGTTTGAAATTACAGTACTGGGCAGGGCAGCTTACACAACCCAACAGATCGGAGAGGAGAGGTTCCCACCTCCAAACTGGCACGGTGCAACCTCCTGGTAAAGCACAGCTGAGAAGACAAGTTCTGGAAACCACAGTGATTCCTTTCCAGCCATCTGAGGCCCAGAAGCCTTAAGGACCCTTGTGCTCAGGACACACTGAAATGAAAACCTGACTTTTATGATAGTGCCTTGGAGAAAACAGCATCACGGTTGCAAGGGAAAGTGGTCTGTCCCTTGCATACCTGGATTGCCTTCATTACATGCCATAAAAAGGGCTGGAAGGGTGTTTCTTCCTCCACCTCTGCCTGTAGGTCCCACAAGGAGGTAGAAGTGGGGGTACACCACACTCTATTGCCAGTTTGTTGATAACAGGGGTTGATGGCACTCTGCTGCCTGAACTCCTGCCTTGCAGCTCTGTGCCACTGTGGCCTGATTCACCCTGAGTTGTACCAGTGTGTGTTCTCACCAGGTCTTTGGGTGGTTTTGCAGGCAGCTGAGAGCTCTTCTATCCATAGCATCGGCAGCTGGGGTCCTCCATGGCTCCTTGGGTAGGATTGCTCCCTGATCCTGACCCTGGCTGAGGTGCCGGAGCCATGGGGCTCTCTTTGGGGCACCTTTTCACTAGACAGGGAGGTGGAGGTGGAGCTCTGCCAACAGATTTGAAAAAGTGGGTTCTTTTGCTCATTATCTGGATATATATTGCCATTGCTGGCTTTGCCTGGCTTTATGACTGTGCTCCCTCTTGCCTAATAAAGATCTGGGAATGCAAGTGAGTGGTGGAAATCCATCTCTTTAAGAGCTCCCGGGGAGGGTATGTTTAGTTTTCTCAGGTTTCTAAGTGGAGATTGGAATTTAGTCCTTTATCAAGAGGGGCCATGGGTATATTAAATCTAAACATTCTTCTCTGCTGTTAACCACCTGGCAGAAAGGTTACACTAATTACATCAGATGTGTTTTCTCAAATTTTCCTGCTTCTATTATAAGTGTGAGGCTTATGACAGGGGAACCAGCCTGACCTCTGGGAAATGTAACCTGTCTTATTCACATCCCAGTTCCCAGATTAACCAAGAGACAGAGTGACCCTCATGCGAGGCAAGGTATGGGGACAGAAACAGGCAGCTCATGGGAGAAGGGTGTGGCAGAAATGATCCAGTTCTGTCACCAGAGAGCTCCAGGTTGGTACGTATGGGCAGGGAGTGGACAGGCACTGTGCCAGGAGAAAGTGCACAAGACCGTGGTGCTTGGACCTTGGCTTGGTAGGAGCAACAGAAGCAATTTTTACGCTGTGCAAACAGCTCTTTACAGTCCTCCTAACGATCAACAGACATTTTTTGATGTTGCCATTGTGAGAATGGTGGGAATGGTGGTGCAGATGTTGGTTTGGTCCAGAGAGGGAGAAATAGAAAGGAATGAGAGGTGGGAGAGAGGCCATGCTTATGACACTAAAGATGAGCTTTCATACACTCCAATAAATCTGTGCCCCTCTGGCAAGTGCCACAGCGTGGCCAGCCATCATCTCATGCAAACTGGAGTGTCTGGCCTTCTATCACTTTTCCCTGTGTGGTATTTTTGCTAAGGGTGTCTCAAAACGTGGATATGTGGGCCAGGCTTTGGTGGAAACTTATGGTGCTATGATTTTCCTGGAAAGCAACAGTGTTAATTTTTATCTTCATCCAAAACCAAAATGCTTAGAAGTGACAGTGGTGAAAACAGTATTTAGTAGAAAAACATTGTCCTACTCAAAAG
>VZRQ01007680.1:1106722-1146095 GCA_013397975.1 Machaerirhynchus nigripectus | reverse complement strand
AAAAAAAAAAAGTCAAAAAAAGTCACAGTTAAAAAAGTAGAAGAGTAAAATATGATTTGTCCTCGTCCTTTCAAATGAGACTGAGGCATTAAAGTGCACTGGGGGCTGAACTTCTTACATTTAGTGACAGATCTTCTGACATGCTCCCACCAGATGCTTCTGTAGGTTGGAAATGAGCAACAGGGAAGAAATATGGTAGGTTTTTTTATTCAAGATGCAACAAGATGTTGTACTTCCTGGCCACATGTAAAATGAATTTACAACGGAAACATACCAGAAATGCCTGAGGGTAACACTAGCCATAGCAGAACGCTGAGTCTTTTNCTCCAGCATTGAATAATGGTCCTGAATGTCATTTTTCTTAAAACAACCCCAGCATGGCTGACTGGTGAGTGAGATCAAGGTTCCATGTCTCATAGGGCACATCGGGAAAAAGTTATTGTGCAATCCGATCTCAACTGCACACACGTCCTCTGTCACACACACTAAGATAACTCTCAAGGTTATTTATTGCAACAGGCCCCTAAAGTGATGACATTGTGAAATTAATATTATTACTATGAATAATTGCATGATTTTCTCTGACTTTAGTTATTCTTGTTTTCTGCTAATACATGCATGTCAGTGCTGTTCATTGCAGTGACTGGAAACATTTCACTCAGTTTGCAGAAAACAGTTTTAACATTTTCCAAGCAAAGGGGAAAAACGCATTTGGACTCTTTTTGGCCTCAAAACCGTGCCACAGATTTGTAAAATATTTAAGCATAGGGCTACCATGTCTCTGTCAAGGTCACTGTAACCTTAAAAACACTCCCCCTGATTTCATTAGGTTTTCGATTACACTGGAGTGACCGGAGCTGCTTCTTAATTCAAAGAAGAGAAAAGAGGGACAGCCAATCTCGTAATGAAGGTACAATAGTAAATTACCCTGCACCAAGCCCTCAGAGGGCTGATGGCAGTGCTGAGCTGTGGGTGATGAAGAGCCAGGGCCGTGCAGCCAGAGGGGCAGATTCAGGTGCTGGTTACAGCACTGCAAATCTCCATTTCAAGCACAAGCAATGCTTTACACTTCACACAGGGAGCAGGAAAAAATACCACTGGGGAGTAATATGAGAGAACTGGAAGATCTTTATGTCTTAGTTAGGGTTCTTTGCGTTAGTGTCAGCTCTTCCACACTGATGCACATGTGCTTTCCTAACCACAATGCTATCCAAAGCCTCCATCTTGGTTAACATTTCATCATTCACACTCCGGGAATTATTGTTTCCTCTAGACATGCTGACAAAGCTCATTGTTTATTGCTCACAGCATGTCAGAACTGCTGGTTTTGCTTTGGACTGCAAGATGTTTGGAAAGCCACATGCTTTTTCTGAAGCCGGCTCAGTCCCCTCTGTGCCAGCTTCAGCTGCTGCGTTCGCTTTCGCCCAGAATGCCAGATCCTGTCCAGATGAGCCAGAGCAGAGGAGCGCGTCAGCCTCAGACTGACCAAAGAGCACTGGATTTCATGTAACCATGGCCAAAATCTTCCTGGCAGCCACAGGTACAGACTTTCCAGCAGAGACGGCTGGCACTTTACTACCTTGCTCCCCTCTGGACCCGCAGATAAACCTGCTGGATGAGTGAGCCAGTGAGCGTGACCTGGACATGTGCCTGTTGTGCCATTTTCCCAACCCAGGGGAGATTACAGCTCTTCCTGGCAGCAGTATTGCCCATGGAAAGACTATAACAGGGAGGGAGGTCATGTACCACCCCTTCTGGAAAAGAATGCAATCTTCAGCCATGGTCCTGTGCTCCAGGTTTCTTCCTGGAAGAAGAAAGTTGTTCTTCCCAACAAGAAATGGGGGCAACACCTGGCTGCTCACTGACCTGTTACAACACTGAGGTCATGAGCAGTTGTTAAATGTTGCAGAAATGCAGATCATTATTAGTTGCTGCATTTCATATGGCAGGACATAGATTTTTCCCTAAGTCTCTGAAAGCTGAACTAACACAGAAAACACAGGACTGGTCCTACAGATCTGTGCAGCATTACCTCTGGCTGCATGGCTGAGCCCTCCTCTCAGTCCAGGAGGGGTGAGAGCTGAGTTTTTGGTGAAAGCTCAATTTCTGTCTTGCAGGAAATGTCCTGAGCCACATAATCTGACCTCCCCAGCTAAAATGTTTCCTGGAAGATCTGTCCTGCCCACAGCAGTGCCACAGGCAGAACAGAGGACACACAGCACAGGAGCTACGTGTCTTGGGAGAAGGAGCGCAGCTGCACCCATGACTGGAGGCAGAGCAGCAGGAATGGACTGAGAGCTGTAAGACCAGCAAAGCAGCAGTCAGGGGATGTCCTCAGCACACAGCAATTAATAGCCAGGGATGAGCAGGGTGATCTCAGCACTCCTTATTGCATGGGGCAGACATGCTCAAAGGCACAGAACACATCCTCTGCAGGATGGAGGTCCCTCTGCACCCAGTGATTGCTCCCGAGGTTGTTACTGCCCCCACAGTAACCCTAAAGGGACTGGCCCAGCCCAGGGAAGTAGTAAAGAGAGGCGGAGAGTCTGTTGTCAGTGGGAAATCAACAAGTGGTTTGAACAGTTTTTTGGGAGAGCAGACAGCTCCTAAGGGTCACTGGCACTGATGACAAAGAGCAGCTTTACCACGAAGACCCCAGGCAGATCCGTGTTCCTGGGAGCACTGCCCTTCCTCACCACCCACCTGCACCTCACTCTGTCTCACTCTGCTGCTTTGGCCTGACAAGCCCCTGTAGATGTGACCTGCCTCTTGGAGCTTGTTATCCCACATTTTATTTGCATCATGCTGGATCTGTCCAGGTGATTAAACAAAAGACATCTTTTCATTATTGTTGTTGTTTTTACTGTGCCATTGCTATGTCCTTTGTTACAGCTTTGCTTTTCCTGTGAGGAATAGTCTCTGGAAACTTGGATAGAATCCTTTGGCTCACACTAGAAAAGGTAATAAAATCCTGGGAACCCAAAATGTTTTCACCAAACATCTTTTCCCATCTTGAAAAATGCTCTTCTTGTTTCTGATTTTTTTCCTGATTTTGGGAAAATGTCTTCCTAACCTGCCAGTTTTCCTCCTCTCCAGCACACCTGGGCATTTGGAAGTCTATGACCAAGTGCTCAGAGGGCTCCAGAGACCTTTCTCTTGCTCCCCACCACCACTCTGACTCTCCCTACAGTTACAAGGAAGCCACTAATTTCCTCATTGCTCTGGTTTCTCCATCTGCCACCTTGTAATATTTACTTATCTCTTCAAAGCATTTTAAATCTCTGTAGGAATGCATTATAAAAGTGCATTAGTGTTATTACTTTACTCCGTTGTGTAACTTTGAGAAATGGCTTACGTAAGGCTGGCTCCTCTACCCCTTCTCTGACCCCCATCCATTGTCCTGCTGCTGCTGCTGCTGCCTCCTCCCATGACAGCAATAATTAAGCTCTGGTTTCCCGGTGCCCCCTGGGTTCCTACCCAGACTTTTGGGAGTAACCATCCAGTCCCCTCTACATCAGTCCAGAGATTGGCAGCTTTGGATTCAAAGGTTCTGCTGCTTCTCTCTCTCCACAACTCTGTTGCCTGCATTAGGGTCACAATAGATATTTTCAGAGGCTCCAGAATTACTTGTATGAACCCAAAGCCTGGCTTTTTCTGGCTTGTCAAAAGTACCCCAACAACAACAAGCTTTGTTGAAACTTCCTTATAACTCTGACATGAGTTTTATTGTGAGGACATTTGTAACCTCGTAGCCCTGTACTCTCTCAGGTTCAGCCTTCACAAACCAAGCATAGCAGGACCACAGGAGCAGTCCAGCAATAACTTAAAGCAGAATGTATTCAGATGGTATGGTGAGAAGACTGGCACTCCTGATGAGAATGACACAGCTGACTTCTGATGTGCTACTGTGACCTGCTTTTTTTCCCACAGCATTTTTCTTTTTGGTAGGTAAGTTAAATTTTTTTGTTCCTTGTATGTTCTGTCATGCCGAAACACCTATTTTCAGTGAGATAAAAGGCTGTCAAAAGAGCAGGTACTTGAACTAACAACACTGTGTAGAAGAGCTTTCACTAAAGGGGCAGATGACAGGAATATGAAGGGTGCAAACTAGTGAGACTCCTCCATGCTCTTCTTCCTCCTTCTCTTCTTCCTTTCCTAAAGGATATTGGTCCACATCCTGACCATTTTACGTGCAACAGCTGCCAGGTTTCATGCCAGAGGTGACTGCATTTCAGAGACAAGCAAATGTGCTGCTGTATTACTGCCAGAATCTGACCTCATGTGCTTTAGCCTTGGCTTTTCAAAGGGCTCCATTGGACTTTGGTGGTGCAGCTCCAGCCTGACCCCAGCATAAAAGAGATCTGAGCCCATTCCACTAATTTTTGGCATTCAAAAAACGTGAAGTGTGTGTCCTATAACAGTGTGTCCATACACACTGCCAGCCTGCTAACGCCCGTCTCACACAGGCTGTCTCTCTCTCATAGTCAATTATTTGGACAAGAACTGGTGACTAATAGAAGCAATTTGTAGGAAACATGCTGTTCCCAAGTGACCAGCAGCAAATTGCTAATGACTGACATTAGAATGACCATTCTCCAAAGAGGAATAGTTGAAAGCCCACTGTGCACAGCACTGATCCCATTTAGCAACAAAACAACCCCTCCTGATTCTGGCATCTGCCATTTATGCTGGCTACTGCTTGCTCCCTTTCCCTGGTACATCCGTAAGACCAATTATACTGAAATTAAGCAGCCACATATTATTTGTTGACATAAACATGAAATGTAATGAAATGTACACTTCACTAATGTGACCTTATAAACTTGATGGACAAAACATTAAAAATACAAATGCCCTATAGGGAGAAATTCTGCATTTTTCAGGAGATGGATCATAGGGCTTAATAGATCATTTCCATCTCTGAAATTTCTGAGTTGTGATGAATGGAATTTCTTAGTATTTGAAGCAAGAGAGGGGCATGTTTAAACAGACTGGAGAGGACTGCAGTGTAAAATCTTTGCACTATAAAAAAGGCAGCCTTGGATTTTATTGCCCCTGTGGGGAGTCTCCTGTGAACCAAACAGCAACTAAATCAAATAAACATTTCTGAATTAACTCCATCTTCTCTTCAGCTTTGGAGAGTTTAAAAAACCCTGTAATTTATTGAATCACCTTTTATGGTTGTACCTGCAGATGTCTTTTGAATTCGATAGTAAAAACATTTAAACTTGTAATGTTTCCCAAATCAGCTAAATCCATTATATCACCTGTGCCAGTTACTATATTTGTAGGGCAGTAAACAGTGGCCTTTATTGTTTGCTGCTCATGGGGCTGTGCATAAGAATGAGCTTAGTCTGTCTCCAGAGATATACACCTACCTTGCAGGCACCAGAAATATTATACCAGCTTAAATCAGTGCAAGCTTTCCATGCTGTCACTGCCTCCCCTGTTTTGATTTGGTGACAGTAATCTCTATTCACTGCTGTGCTGATACCCTTCGAGTCAAGGCCCCTTCTCTACTTTGGCTGTTTCTGGAAGAAAAATTAACAAGTGCAGCTTAGGCATGTTATGAACAGTTAGCAAATTTCCACACCTAGGAAAAAAAGGTGGGCTCAGATATCTGATTTTCTTTGCAAGCAGATGGAGAGGTGAAAATCCTTATGCAGGCTTGTCATATCCTTATCTCAAACCCTCCAGAAAAGTAGGCAAATGGAGGCAAGACGGTGAATGATCCAGACATCAGGTAACTTAGTTCTTCTCACAGCCAGCGGAATTTACTTAGAAAAGTCGGAGGAGAGGAAAAACCCAGGTGGATGTGGAGCATGGCAGTTCCAGCAAATGAGCTATATGAGGGCTGTTAGGGGAGAGCACAGGCATGAGGGTAAAACCATCCCAAAGTGCTGGTGGACTAAAGGCAGCAGGGGCCCTGAGCATCACATCTGCACTGCTCTCTGGGGCAGAGGGCTTTGAGGAATGCATCTCATCACCTCCCACCTCTGGCATTTAATGATCCCTTCTCATCTTTCCCTTTCTGTCATGCAATCCTTTCCTATTCCTCTTCTTCCACTCCTTGAATTTACCAATTAATACAATCTCCGGGGCTAATTTAGCAACTGTTTACATGGTACAGGACCATTAGGAAAGCATTTAACACATTCTGATGAGATTTAGGAAGTGGAAATAGCCACATAAACAGCAGATCCATAAGTAGTTTGTGAGTCTCAATTTGGAAACCATTTGATGCAAGCACAGCTCAGGCCATTTCTTGACAAGAGCTCCTAGAAAGTCTCTTTATTCAAGTGACTGAGACTTTTCCAAGGAACAGGAGAACATGAGTTATCTTTCTGCTGTTCTTTGGCAGTTATAGAGAGGCGTGACTGGCTGCCTAATGATATTTTCCACATTGTTTATCTTTTCTTCCCTTTGAGTGCCACATGGTCTATCATTTGCTCAGCTCAGATAAAGGCCCCAAGGGGACTTAGTCTACAAATAAAACACAGAGCTAAGCAATAGTGATTAAAACTCAAAATGTTTCAGGCATACTGCTGTTGTTAGTAACACTGGTTTCAAATGCTTTCCCTCCTCTCTGTGTCCCCTCTTAGAGACTTGTTATGAGCTCCATGATGCCACTTGTCATCCAGCTGAGCTATGCCAACACAAGATGAATGGAGGGGTCCCACTACAAATCATATCACCAAAAATGTGTTGTAAAGCTATAATAAAAAATTCCCTTTTTCTTGTGTTCCTATGAAGATCTTAAATTCTTCATGCCATATATTTCCAAGTCCTGTCAGTGGACGGATAGTAGCTTGTATCATTTTCTGTTTTCACTTTCTATTTCTCAGGTGCTAACACAAAAGACTCAGTCATTTTCAATTTCAACCCCTTGCATAAAGATTTACTGTTGTGAGGTTTTTTCCCTGACTGTGGGCAACTTTTTAGTTTTTCAATCTGTTTTTTCACTTGAACTTTGCTTATGTGGCCACACTGCTTTTCAGTCTGGCTGCAAGTCCCTGTCCAAGAGCTTTTGAACCTTCTTGAAGAATTTTATTCAGATTTGACAGAAGGACAGAAAGAGAATTCTCAGAAACAATCATACTCCTACGAGATCTGTTAATACAGCCAGTATGATAGAGGAGTGAGAACTAAATTCATGCCCTGACTGAGCAAACATTATTGTTTCTCTTGGCAGCTGGTACTCACTGGCCCACCCGTACCTACTGCTTCTTGCTTTGCAGGGATGCTGTCCATGGAGTGGGAAGGAGACAAAATTAATGCAGTGGGGATGGAGATGGGCTGAGGGGCACAGGGAGCAAGTCTGTTGGGAATCAGGCCTTGCTGCTTCCAGCTCTCCCCATAGGAATTGTTTTGTGGTTAAATTAAATCTATATTGTTTTATTTCAAACACGTGGAAAGCCTGACTTCGGCATCAAATGGCATTATTTTTGTGGATGTAAAGCCAGTACCTTAATATTATTTTAACAAAGCCTTCTGAAATGCACATACATTTCCAGTCAGCCGGATTCTTCCTTTTTGCTGAATACTGAACATTCTTTTCTTCCCCTCACTGTTGTCTTTGGCTGTAGAAATTGTACTTTCCACTTTCACAGAAACTGTAGGGGCATTATGAATGCCTGTATTTTTCTTGAGCAGACTTTTTGCTTTCTAACAAAATGCCTACACTAACTCACTTCACACAGGTTCAGCTTTCAGTATATGTGTGTAAAGCACAAGATGCTTATCTCCTTTGCCTGTGTAGTTGCAACTGAAAATTAAATTTGCCTTTGTATTTCCTACTAGAGTGCTACAGTGAATGTTTGAAAAGATGTCATGTTCTTCTTCAGCTACCTGAATGTCAATGTGATAGACAAAGAGATTTATCTCCAAATGGCACAAAATTGCTCTGGGGTTCTTAAGGAAAATAGGAACACAGTTACTCATTATTGTTTGTCTTACTAATTTGTTTCCTCCACAGTTTTAAGTAAAATATCTTAACTGAAAGTTTATATAGCAAGGTGTTGGCATTTTAAGGAGTGCTGTATAATATTTAACATTTTCTAATCAAATTACAAACCTTGATTACCATCTCCTGACAGCACTCTCAGCAAGAAGAAAATGTCATTATTCCTATGATGCTGATAGGAAAGTGAGGTGATTTATCCATGGTCACCCTGGAAGTGGCAGAGAGTGGGCTGCAGTAAGATTCTGGCCTATGTTTTGGTGCAGAGAGCACCAAAGCTCCTTACTTAGCTACTTACTTACAAAATCTTTCTCAGTATTTTATTAACCCCTTTCAGCATGTATTTCTTCTATGCAGAGAGCTTCAACCCAAGAGACAATTAGCCATATGCATTTTTGCTCAGTTTATCAAACTAATGAAAGAGACATGACTGCCCTGCAGTACAAATACCAAAGGGCACACGTAGACATGACTGCAGTTTCAGCCCTCTTGCCTTCCTAGACAACAGCAGTATAGTAATTTGGGGACAGCTTTGCATTTAGCATTACAGGGTTGCACCAGGAATTTTGCAGATATTGCAGATGCCATCACTGCCCTGTTTCTATTCAAATTTTTAGGTTGCCCGGGAGCCTGGCCACAAGTCTGTGGCCAACAGCCCAGGGCACATGTTACCCTTGGAGACATTCTGCTGATGTTGTGTCTTTCATGCTATGTTATTGCTACTTAAAATTCAGCAGTTTGCCTTGCTCTTGTCCTCATTGTCAGGAGGCACCAGTGAGGATCCATTTCACCTGGCTTTAACTATGTCATCAGCCAGAATGATCTCAAGGTGAGCCATTTCAGCCTCCCGTGTGCTGAGCTGTTTCAGACATCCGGTTTGGAAGAGAATGGGTCACTTTTTGGAGCTGCCTAGAGGAGGGAATCATGGTGACTAAGTCTGACTAAATGCCTGTTCCCTGGTTAGCATAAGTCAGCTGAGGAGAATCACACAAAAAAGAGCCTCCCGACACAGGAGGCAGAGCGCTCCAACACAGAAGTGCCTTTATCTCTTCAGGTAAGGCATTTTGGAGGATTTGGGATGCTATTGGTACTTTTACATAAGACCCGGTCCAGGCTGGGTTTGAGATTGCACAAGGTCTTTCGGAAGCCCGTTCCAGTGCTTGACTGCTCTAATTTTGAAGAATTCCTTCCTATTAACTAATTGGGATTTCTCTTGCTGCAACGTGGGACCAACGCCTCTCATCTGCTTGCTCTGCACCTTGGAGAAGAGTCTGGCTCCACTTTCTCATTTACCGTCCACCAGTTGTAGACAACAGCTCAAGTCCCCCCTTAGCTCCTACTTCTCTAGGCTGAATGAACAAATGAGATCTCCCAAAAAGTGAAGGTAGAGGCATTTCCAAAGTTTTTATGATTTTTGGGATGAAATTCCCCAAATACTCATTCCCTTCTTTTTTTTTTTTTAATTTCAAGTATTGATCAAAGTGAAGACTGATTCTCAGGTCTGCAAAGGTACTCTCTAAGGCCATGAATTCTCACTGGATCATTGTAGGCGCATCAGAAGTGACAATGTTGTGCTCAAAGCTAGCTGCAGTGGGAAAGAAGGATCCCAGAAGGGGAGTGGCTGTCGGGCAATATATCCCTAAGTGGGTATGGGATCTCATTTTGCCCCGGGATTCGTACTCTGCGGGAGTTTTGCAGAGGGACACGTTCATCTATGTACATGGAATGGATATGGAGTCAGAAAGAGTCCAGGTTGCTTTGGTCCTAATCCAGCAGCTCTTTGTCAGCCGGGCATGGACTCACTTTGGTTTCACACAAACATAAAACTTCATTGAAGACCTCCTGGGGTTTTCCTTCTCGGACTGGGGGTTTCACCAGGTTTGTTTACTTTGTAAAAACATACATGTGGAAAGAGTATAGGGAGGTTAACTCCATCAACAGTGAGTGGTGGCAAAGGCGGTGCAATAAAACCTGAAAATACAGCCTGTTTCGGGGAAAGTTAAGAGAAACCATCTCCTCACAGCAGTGGAAATCATGCCACGGTCGTTTTCCACTACTCTTACCCCCGACAGGCTCTTTTATGACAAATTCCACAGCTAAACAGTAGTACGGTTTTCCCCTTCGTGCAGCGCCGTGGGGCTGATGAATCACTGTCCCTTTTCGGCTAATCACCGAATTGAGACGCGTGCTTTGCCTCCCGCTTGGCCGCCGTCCCCCCGCGCCCCCCACCAGGCCCCTCCGCGCCCCTCTCCGGCGCGGCCCCTTTAAGGGAGGCCGGCCCCCCAGCGCTGCCATGGCAACGGCGTGACCACCGTGACCGGAAGTGAGCGGGGTCAGAGGCCGCGGGAACATGGCGGCGGCCCTGGCGCCCATGGGCGATGGCGGCGGCGCGGCGGCTCCCTGAGCTCTTCCCGCCGCGGCGCTGCCCCGTCCCAGGTGAGGGAGGAACGGACGGAGGGAGGGTCGGGCCGCGGTGCTGGCGGTGGCAGCAGCGCCGGGGCTCCGCAGCTCCCCTGGCCTCGGCGGTTCGTTTTCGCCCGCCAGGCTCTTACCGCCTCCCGTTTCTCCCCAGGCATGGTCGCCGCGCTGTAGGAGGGCCGGGAGCCGCGGCGATGGAGGAGAGCGCTTGAGCCTGTCTGCGGAGGCGTTCCGTGTGTGTGAGACGTGTACGGTACCCGAAACCTCGGTTTCAGTGCTGCTGTTTTTGTTGCACGTGGAGGAATAAATAACCGGAGGCCTGTTGTTATAGTGTCATCCTTAGTATCTTTCCTTTTGGGAAAAAACGGAGTGTCTTGTTTTGACTTGCACTACACAGAAGCCAGTCAGTTTTGTTTCCAGCTGTAGCTGGGCGGTTTTCCCTGGCTGTTGTGTCTGTTGTCACTTTCCCCGTTAGTACTGGGGTATGTGCTGCTGCCTGGGCTGGATGTGCCCTCTGGCACAGCTAAACTTTGACCTAAATGGTCTCTTGTGCAGTAAGTGCAGGGTGAGTGCTGGAACAAGGCTCGTAGCTTTGCACAACCGGGCTGTTTGGCACATAGCTGTGGCTGCAAGGAGCTGCACACTAAAAATAAATACTGGAGTTAAACTGGGCATGCAGCCTCGCACTGCTGCTTATGAGTATTCATTGCAATCCTGTTCTTGGTCACTGGACTTCTTTATTCTCTGCTTTTGTTAGTGCACACAGTGGACTACACTAATGGGTAGTGTATTTTGCTTATTGACTGAAAGCATCACCATATCTCACTTATTTCATAGCAGCTGTCTGTTCTGTTCAAGCCAGAACCACCCAGCCTCTGCTTTTGGACCATTGGACTTTTCAGTTGTAGATAGCATGGTAACATTTTAATGTTTCTCAAGCATGAGTTTATTCCACTGTAAACCAGAGAGATTAACAGATGGGTTCCCCTCCATCCTGCTTCTTATTTAACAAATGGGGAAACCAGGATAAAAATAAAGAAAGCCAAAATATGTCTTAAATTGAACACAGGAATCTAAAATGAGTTGGTTGACTTTGTAATCATGTTTTATAGTATTATCTAATAGTCTGCATGCAAAGCTGCAGTGGAAGCTGTACCTCAGGAAATCAAGGTACCCTTTAACACTGTGAATACATAGTTTGGTCAGTGTGTGGGCTGCAGCTGAAGAGTGTGGTCTCACTCCTTTCCATCACCGGCCATGGGATTTTGTTACTCTCTTTGTAGTGGATTTAGTGGTTGGATGATTTCAGGGACAGTTGATCTAACAGTTTTATGGGGATGGAAGTTATTCCAGTGAGTGCTTGCTCTGATACGAATGAAAGCTGTTTCTCCTTCTGCGCTAATGTAAACCAGCTGTGGGTCAACCATAATGTGAAACTGTACCTCGAGAAACCAAATCTCAAACTGGTCATCCAGAAAACCAGAACTCCACCTCAAACTTCTGAAAAGTTTCGATTTAAAAAAAGAAAAGTCAGCCATGTGTGGGGAATATGTGGTAAGAGTGAAGAGAGTGTAAGCCTGTGAAGGAACTTTCTCATCTTTCCACAGTTTTTTCTCCATTGCTTGCCAAAGTGTTTCTGTGCTGAGAGAGGGAAGTCACTTACAAACCTTTATTTAGGCCTCAGGGGCTGGTCCACCATGTGTACTCAGTGAGGCAGAATCTTGAAGGAAAGATAATTTTGTACCCTGCTGTGAAAGCCACACTGAGGCTGTGCAGGGAAACCTTGATTCTGGTATGGTCCAGCTCCTCCGTCTCAATGAGTTTCGCTTTCATGGAGTTGCCTGCCCTCCCCACAAAAGCAATCTGGAAAGAAGATTGGAAGTGTAATGAGGTGTTATCTTCACACCCACCTGGGGCTTTAGTGGTGGTAGGATTTGCTGGATCAAGTAACCCTTTCTCCGGCTGCTCATGTGGGAGGTTGTCATGTGTTTCATCTTTTCCTGCAGAGTCTCTACTCCTTCAGCAGCTATTTTTAGTAAAGCCAGATTCTTAATTCTTAGATTCTTAATCATCTGAACTGCCTCAGGTGGAAATCTTCTTGTCCTTCTGCTGGCTTTCTACCTGATTCTGTCCAAGACTTTTCCCCATAGAGTTTCTTTCTCTTAATTTTTGTTTAGACAATCTCATGTATGTCTTTTGTTTCCTATCACTTGTCCCATCCTTCAGTGTGCTGCTAACCCTTGCTTCTCCCAACTCTGCTTTGCCAAAGCACGTTTTTTTTCTTCTGCTGGCTGCTTCTTCCAGCTTCTTGGGACATGCAGAGTCTTTGTCTCAATTTATGCTTTCCTCCTACCTCATCAGTATTTACAAATGATCTGTGTTTTCTTCTGTCCTTCTTTCCTCATTTCATTCTCTTCTTCCCCACTTACAGCGTTGTTCAAGATTGTCCCTTCCTTATTCCCTTGTTTCTTCAGGTCATGGTGCTGGGAGCACACAGACATGAGGCACTGAGCTCCATAGTCTGGTTAAAGGTTTTATTAGCACTGGTCTGAGGAGAGCTGGCTTGTTTGTGTCGTGTGTGTGCTGCTTGGTCAGCACTTAGGGCTAAGAGGGGGGGAGATGGAACCTTTGGAGAGCTGCATTTTTTGATGGGTCACTGCTGGTCCCTTTGCCTGGGCAAAGACTCACAGTTTGATTTTACTATTTGTTGCCTTGGCCTAACAAGGAAATTGCTCCTGAAAGGCAATTCTGAATTGTGAATTTTCCAATTTTTCCAATTTTAGCAGGGCACAGTGAGATGTGATAGAGCTATGTTAGCAGAATTCTTCAAACAAACTCAAAATGTCTCTTCGTTTTCCTAGTTTTTTTCTCTTAGCTGAGCTAGTTTACTTGTGAACTTGAACTTGTTTGGTTACAATAAATTTATTTTACCTAATTAGATTTGTTTGTGTTAGAGTTTCTTATATGCTTAGGGGTTAAAAACTGGGAAAGTGTTTACTTGTCAGTGTAAAATTAGTAGCTTCACTAGGTTCACACACTATCCTTCCATGAGTTTGAGAAAATTAATTTGCCTTTAATCTGATAATAGGCTTGAGGTGGTTTCCCCTTGAGAACCAAACTGCTTTTTTTCACCTTGCTGCTTTTCAGCATGCTTTTCCAAGATTTTGTGTGTATGATACTGAAACTCCCCTGAGTCTTGAGGAGCTTGTTTTGGGCATCCTTTGGTATAAAACCTGCTACTGACGTCATTTTAGGTATCAAGGGAGCAGGTATTGCTTTCATTCCAATGTTTCTGAAAGGTATTGCTTAATCTCAGGTGCTGTTTCATTGAGCTTATGATGGTTTTATTATGTTTAAGGCATCCAACATCTCTTACTGTTGGGAGAAATTTATCTCTTATTTGCTCTTCTCCTTTGATGGCAGCTTCAGAGCTGCCGTGAAGGGTAAATGAAGACTGCTTCATGAGTCTGTATGAAGCAGTTACGTGGATCACCACACATTGCTTGTAGAAAGAGAAATAATTTTTCCTGAAAAGTTTCTCTGGTCCTTTATAAAATTACCATTTGAATTATGGTGGTCCTACGAACTTCTGTGTCCCCAGACATACTCACTGTTCCTGTGTGCTTTCGTAAATAAATGACAGATTGTTTGTACTCCTTTCACCAAATCGGTGGAACAACAGACTGGGCTATAGTCAGAAGAGTCAAAAGGTAACTGAACACTCAGGCTTTTAAAGGTGACCGAGATATAGAACACAACCAAGTCATTAATCTTTCTTCCTAAATCAAAGACAGACAATAAAAGGCAGTGCAGGTACTGACAAGTACATGCAATCATGATTTTGAAACAAGAATGGAGTTACTCTGATTTCTTGAAATCCTGCTAATTGCATCAAACTGTTAATGATTGTTGCAGATCAAGATTTCACTTACTTTTCAAAGTAACTGGAATTTACAATGGTTATACATGAAATGGACAAACAGATCTGGGGTGAGCGTGTGATTATGTTTCATTTTTGTTTCCTTTTAACTTTTGCGTGGTCAGTATGATAATGATCCCACGCAGATATCAATGTTAATTGTGAAGTAACAGAACATGTGTTATACGACCCTTCAAATCCATTCGAAGACCCTCTCTGGTGTTTGAAGGTAAAAATGTTGCTGTCTTGCTACACCTGAGAGCTTGGGTGACATGCCTCCTGATGCAGTTTTAACGGGCATAAAAGTGCTGAGGATCCTCTGTTCAGCTTGAGCAGCTCTAGGAGAGACAGAAGCAACAGATAAAAATTCCAAGCCTTTTTTTTTCTTGAAGAAAACTCTTGAAGTAATTAATACCACATCACTTGGTAATTCTGCTCTTAGATTTCATTATGGTTACTCTTATCTAGTGTTGGTATTGATGTTTAACATTGATTTCCTCAGTCTTCACACAAACAGCCTGCATTTGTTCACATCGAGTATTAGCGTTATGTGTTGGGGTTCAGAAGATAATTGCATATCTTGCAAATTACCGAATGGCTGTTTCATCTTGAAACATTTAGAAATCCATTTCAGTTTCTCGTAATTATAATGTTTTAGTCAGACAGCAATCTAAACTTAGGACAGCACTTTGGCAGTGATATGCTTGTTTTTCTAAAACGAGCACAGTTTTTGTGGTTAAATTTTCCTTTCATTTAAGTATAGATTTTAATCAGTGTAGGCCAAACTTTTCCAACCATCTTTAAAATTAGCTCAAGCCATATTTTAAAAGTATTTTCTCCTAATGTGGTTTAACTTATGTAGAAAAGTGTATGCAGAAATTAATGTTTTTAAGCTGATTAATGCTTTTGAAGTGTTTTTACAATTTGCTTATAGACGGGCTCAAATAGGATACTAGTAGTCTCTTTGTAATAAATACCACTGAAACCACTTCATGCTGTAGTTCCGGAATTTGAAAGGTAGCTGTTCAGAAAGAAACTGTAAATTCCACTCATCAAGCAGCTGAATTACAATTTCAAAACAAAGTATAATGCCTCTGTTTTTCCAGACTTCTCTGCAAGCTTTGTTTTTGGAGATTACTGAAGTTTTCATTGGTTGTCTTGCATGTCCTTGGGCAGGGTGTAGTTCCCCATTTTCAGTTGGTGAGTTAAAGCTGTAAACAGATGTATGGCAAGTGTAAAGCTCGGGGTAGAGGATATTCAACATTTTATATATTCCCACACAGAAGTGGGAAGGAGTCTGAATTGCTTCTATCAGGTGACTATTACAACTCTCTGAGTTAACTGCTAGACATTTGGTAGTTTCAGTTTCTAGAAAATTACTAAAAAAAACCCTCAAGTAAAAAGACCCCAAAACTGTTACCAAGCTTGTATAATTTTTTTTTACCAAAATGCAGGAAAAAAGGTCTTGACTGTACTGAGGAAGGTTTCCAGCTTGCAGTGTCCAGAAATCAAGGGAGTCAATCTGTCAGCAGACTTTTCTTCAGATAGGCCATTCTGATCACAGGTAGAGTGACTTCCTTTCCCTAAATGTGAGGACAAATGTAAGAGAATGATGAGTTCTCTGCGTTTCCGTTCTGGTTTTATATGAGATGTGCTGGTTAGCTTTGATAAACTGTTTCTCTAGTGAAAATAATGTAAAAAAAAATTTCTATCTTAGTTTGAACTTGGAATTGTGAGAAAGCTGACTTAGTTTTTTAGATGCTTTATTTTATTATTCAGATGCTAGATCCTTCTGGTTTTTAATACCTAATCACACATCTGTTCAGCTGATCAATTCCATTTGCTATCAAGATCATGTTTGTGATCTTCTTGAATGTAAAGAGTATTGGTTCTGAAAAAGCTGATAGTACTTTAGCAAGAATAAACAATAATAAATTTTTTAATGACTGGTAAAGCTTCCCTTTTTTCTTATTGTTGCAGCCTGTGCTATTACTTTTAAGAAACTTACATGATGAAACACTTTTAATTTAACTCAATGATTTTTTCTCATAAACTTGACTAACTCTTCCCCAGAATTCCTGTGGTACAGTGGGAATTTCTTGAGCATTCAAGTCACTGAATAGCAGTTACATGTTTTGTCCTTATTGAAAAACAACTTTTAACTCTTCTGGCATTATCGGCCAGGAGACACTGGTGACCACATGCTGATCCGTGGAAGATACAACTCTTCAAAGTGAGCCAAGCTGCAGATGGGCTTTCAGGCTATGGTCAGAACTTGGAGCTTGTTTCTGGTTCTGCTGGGTACATTTTTGAGATTGTGTATCAGCTGGAGCTGAGGGCCATGTGCTCCAGGAAAATTCATTGCTTGGTTCTTTAACAAAGCCAAGGAAAACTGTGAAAGATTTCACAAAGAGCAAGACACGTAAAAGAAATGCTTACCTGTTAAGTCTTTGTTGGGAACAACGTTTTAGAAAGCTCGAGGAAATACACTCTTGCCAAGGTTATTGAGGCAACCTGTAGATTCTGGTAAGGTAAGGCTGATCATTTCCTTTCAGCCTCCTAAACAGACAGTACCTTTCTTCTGGTCCTCCCTCTTCAGTGTGAAAACACCGCTAAATCTGTCAACTTAACTTGTGAATTCCTTCAAAAAGAAAACAGTTTTAGCAATTTCTTTTAGGATCTCTTGCCCGGGTCAGTAGATTTGTCCTTGGGACAACTAAAAACATGGGCTGCCAATGAGCTATTTATGTGTAATTCATCATCAGATAGTGGAATTCCCAGTTAATGTCCTGGGAACTGGCATGCATTTCACATTTGGAAAGGGGGTGTTTGGTTTGTTTGAATCTCCCTTAAATAATTACAGACTGCCTGGGAAGATGGAATGTAGTGTTCTGGTTATGTTTGATCTTTCTAAACCTTGGTGATAACTGTTTCAGAAAAGGATTGGTCTTGCTGCATTTTGTGCTGCCTCCATGAGATGGATAGATTTTGCACTAGTGCTTCCTTAAAATAATACTCGTGTGTCAATATGATTTACAATAAATGTTTTGCAGACTCATCTATTTCTAACCATTGGAAGTGACAAAGGGTGTGTCTCTCCCAAAATTATGGCTTTGCTCAGAGAAGTGTGTTCTTTTATTAGGAACATCAGGTTTAAATTTTCTCTTGAATACCAAGTTTTAAATGAAATCCTTACAGTTCTCCAGTTTTTCCAGTGCTTGCATGGGTCTACCATTCATTACAAAATGAATACTTCATTATTTTGTCCTAAATTATCCTATCTTGAGATGCCAATTTCCAAAATATACTTAAAATAATAATTTCTATTAAAATGTATCTCACAGAATATCTTTACTTGTGTTGTAATAAAGATAGGCATTGTATGTATTGTATCTCAGTCCTCCTCTGAGGAAAGCATCTTGGTCTTTTCAGTAAATATTGAGAAGCATTTAGTTTTGCACCTCTGTTGGATACAGAGTTAGATGTTGAACAGTGTCAACTCCACTAAGCAATAAAAACCCCCACACTTTAAAACAATGCTTGAACTGAACAGCACATCTCATTTAGATTGTGACAGTGGGTAAAAAAGCTGCATGTTTATCTTGTCTGCCACCTTAATAGTTTTTGAAAGACAAACGCCTGCAAAGTTGTCAAAGGTCAAACAGCTATTCTTTTTGTGTGTTCTAATTACAGCAGGCTATCAAAGGACCTTGAGACATGACTGATCTGCAAAATTGAGACAGTGGCTCTGTAGTTAGGGAAGCATGAGAATTAAGTTTAGGCAGAAGCAAATGTGGCTGGAGTGGTCACAACAGGGATATTGCTAAAATGGTTGTTGATAGCACAGGAATTCATATCATCTGCTGTCTAAAAGGAAAAATAGCTGAAATTATGTGGGTTTTGTTGAGGTAACTTCACTAGGGTGGTCTCCTGAAGAACAAATACAGTGTGTTACACGGCACCCCTGTGCAGTAGTTCTCTTTGAAAACATACTAATAGCAATTATTTTTAATTGGAGAAAGAACCTTATGAAAAGTTTAGAGGATTTAGGAAATTTGGTTATTTCAGTCACATGTTAGCTGGGTTTTCTGATGGTCGTCCTTCTCTCTGTGCCTTTGCAGCTTGGCAGACCTTCACCCTTCTGCAACAGCACCAGGCCCCTGAAGTGGCTACAGGAAATCCTTCCCCTTTTTTAAGGGAAGCTTGAAGTTATTCCCATGTTGTCTGTGATCCCAAGTTCATTCAGCTCCTTGTTCATTTAACTTGTAGTCAGTGCAAATAGAGGTGCTAAATACAGCTGTTTTTTCTTTTTTAATTTTATATAAGGCATCCATGAAAATCTTTTAGGCAAACTGGCACTGCACATGTTGTCTAAAGCTTTGTTATCGTGAGCTCTGGGCATTCAGCTTTCCTTCAGGACTAAAGGTAGCACTGCTGTGAGCAGAAAGCTAAAATGAGTTTGCATCTTAGAAAGAAAGATTATATTTCCAATCTCCATGATCACTCACTGTGTCTTGAAATACAAAAGTAGCTGGAAAAGGCATATTTAGAACAGGCTTTTGCTGAAGTTTAGAAATACGTCATTTTTTCATAAATATAAAATAGGCAAACCTTAAAATTTAGGGAAGCTGGTAGCTTTGGATTTCAGTGCGAGATATTCTCTATGTGCACAGTATTGAAACAGATGATAATGTTTACTGGAAATATCACAAAATGATACACTGGCTCGGAGATGCCCAAAAATGGAAAATAGTAATTGTAAAATATTGCACATAGAGTTCCACAGGCTGCAGAATATTCTAGAGTAAATATTTTCAGCAGTACAGAAAATGATTTGATCTGTTAGAAAAGTAATATTTTAATGAATGCTTATAGCATAACAGGAGGAAAAAGAAATTATCAACAGGTATTTCTTTATCACTTAAAGACTGCTCTTACTGCTGTTGTTCTCCAGCCATTTAGCCAAAAGTTAACAACCTTTATAGGGAGTGTATATTACAAGCTGCAAACCCAATACCTTTGGCCTCGATAGCCTGCAGAGATTCCATTTCCCCAGGATTTTTGCTGGTGGAACCTTAGTTCTTCTGCATTCAGCCAGTACAAGCCTCCCTCTTAAGAACTTGTGTTTTGGTGTTAATATGGAGGAGTGGCCCACCCTGAGGAGCTGCAGGTACTTCTGTGAGACCTCAGTGTGTGTCCTCCTGTTGAGAAGGATTATGGTGTGCGTTTCTGCTCATCTCAGTGTCTTGAATGATTCTGGAGTGAAGTTGTAAGAACTTTACTTTCTGGTTTGGGAGTTGTTTGTTACAGAACTACCAGTCTGTTCTTGAAAACAACTGCCCAGTTAACATCTCTCTCCTAAGCTGAACCTTACTAAGATCTGTCAGGTTTCCACCAGACATGGGGCTGAGGAGTAGAACATAAAAGAGAGCTTAATGTTGGAGTGGGATCTGGAAAGAAGCAGCGTTGTGGGCAAGTATTTTTCCATTTTCCAAATGTTAAGCTTCAGCCATGTTAATAATATTTCTACAAAAACATTACTCGGCTAATTTAAAGCAAAACTCTAGAACTGTTATATCCCACATGGCATGAGTCATGCCTTTTTTTTTTTTTTTTTCCCCTTGGTGTATTAACTTCTTACACAGAAAGGAAATGAATTTTAGAAAGAATGTTATACATAAACCATTTGAGACATTCTCTGTTAAGGAAATACCATCTGTCAAGAAAGATGCAGCCGATGTTGAGTTATATTAAAAACATTGTAAAGGAAGTAGTTCTCAAGGAAAAGTGGTTTAATTAAAACATTTTAACTGTTTTTGCTCTGGAAAAATTTAGGAAATGTCTATGTAAGCATTCTAAATGCAGTCATAATAAAAGCTCAGTTAATTTTTTCAGAAGGAAGCTAGCTTGGATAGATTGTTCCTTAATGTAGAATAAAGAAATTTTCTGACTACAATGTAACTAGTAGGAAAAAAAGAAAAAGAAAAGAAAATACTTGGAATCATTACTTTATTACCTTCAAATTCTATTAGCCTGCTTTCATTGATTCTTCTTGATGGACAGAATTTATTTCAAAAGAAAAATAGGTTACATCTTAGGGTTTTCATGTTAATGTTTTAGTTCAAAATCGGTTCTATTATGAACATTTAATAGCACTAGAAGACATTATTTTACTTCTATAGAGGAAAAGAGTGAAGTACTCATAAAAAGGTACCTAGATCAGGCATAAGAAGCATTAAATATGATAGGATTTACTCACTCTTTAACCCGCTCTAGCCTGCTGGTTTAAGGAATTGTACACTGACTATACAGATTTACTGTAATGGCTTGAAATAAAAACTTTTGCTTTAATTAGCACCGATTAACCTGTTGGTGCTATCAGACCTACCCTGAAATGTAGCAAATACAGAAATAGGTATGTCCAATACCTTTTATAGATAACACTCGAATTGTTTTGTTTGTTTTTTTTTAATATAGCTAAAGAATTTGAAGGGAATGCTTGGAAGTTACGGTTTTTGGCCAACTTAAATGCTGAGGTTTTTATTTTTAGGAAAGCATGCATATTGTACATGAGAATGTTGGGTCTTCCTCTGTTTAAGATATCCTGCCTTGTCATTGGAGTGTTTTCCTTTCCTTTGTTCCTTGAAAATATTAAAATGACATTTCTTAAGTTACATGATTGCTATTAGAGATGAGCAGCTGTTATTCTCCCAAATTCTCTTCACAGTAGGCTCCTGTTCTTAGACTTTATTAAAATACCAACAGAAACATAAGTGACAAGTGATATATGGGCTAAGTTTTTTAATGTCACCCACATCTCCATATTTGAATTGACAGGATGTATTTCCATTAACACATTCTCTTTTTTTTCCCCTTAAAAAACTTGCTGTTTACCATGGCTTATATTTTAGGAATGCTTTAAAGATTTAAAGAATGTGGCCTGTGAAACCCGTTTTACTTGTTGCATGTGCTTGTCTCCCGATGTTGTATCCTGAACTGAAAAAAGGATTGAGGATGATCATCTGAAGGTTTCTGTAATTAAATTGCACTGAAGACCTGGATTTTACTTTTTACTTAAAAAGCAAGATATGTAACATTATTAACAGTAACTACTTGTGATCCTTGTATTTGAATAGTAAGGTTCCAAATTGGACATCTATAAAATAAAGAATGCAAAGCTTTCACAGCTGCAACTGAAGCTGGTAACAACTGTGAATTGTGCTTGTGATGTACTGCACAGTGACAAATATTCTGAAAAAAAACTTAGTCTGGAAACATTCCAGATTAAGCAGACACAATTCATATGCTGTGTGCTGTAGGGCTTGAGTTACAAAAATATAAATAGGATCTTTTGTGAAAATAAATTACTTTGTTTGAACACTTTCAGATAGTATAATAAACATAAGATTGAGGAAAAAAGGGGAAAAAAAGGAGGATTTTGTCCTAGAATTTTGATATCTGAGCACTCTACTATGAGAAGGGGAAAAAGAAATACAAAGCAATTTCTCCTTGTTCACCCTGCTGTCAAAGCCTGTGCTTTAGATAAGGTGGGGTTCCTGTGTGAAAAAACAAACCAGCCAGGAAGCAACAGCCTTGAATCTGGTGGTTTGTAATTTCTCTGTGTTTCATTGTGCAGCTTCAGTATCTCCCACATGTTTTTTTTTGAGTGGTGCAGAATCCCCTGATCTCCGCTGGGAATGTAGAAACCTGTACTTATGCTGAGGATGACCCCTTCTAAAGGTGATGTTCTCCCTCCTGTAAATTCTGATGGTGCTGTATCTGACCAAAACTTAGCTTTTCAGGCTAAAACTAATCATAGTGTGTTAGACTTTCACAGAATCACCTCCTCTGTAGTCTAAAACTATGATTTCCTGGCAGTCTGTTTCATTGTAGGCAAGTGATAGATACCAGAGATCAGTGCTGACTGCTAAGAGAGGTCACTGGGTTGAGTTCCTGAATGTAGGATCAAGAGCACCAGAAAAAGAAATCTCTCAGTATTCCAAGTTATTTCTACAAAGCCATTTACAGTCGCAAATGGTTCTGCAGTTTGACTGAGTTCTGCTTTATGCCTCTCACTTAAATCTTGTTTTGGTCCAGAGTGAAACAGTTCCTTGTCTGTTTACATGTGCGTGATTGAGCACATGGTTATTGTTCCAAGAAGGAGGAGGAAAATAGCCGGTTCTAATTTCTCAACTCACATTCTGAAATTTTCCTCACAGTAACTTGAGAAAATTGTATTGGCCATCTAGCACCACTTCTTCGAGTTTCAGGCTGAGACCTCAACAGTCAAGATGAAGGATGTTGATTGGGATGCCTTTCTCCCAAGGAACCTCTTTGCTTTGACTTTTACTGTCTAATTAGCGACAGACAGCTTTGCCTAATCTTTGTTGGCTTTCACAGTGAATTTCACCCTCCTAAAAATGTACTTGAAGTTACTTGATCTAAATGTACCTTAGTCTTTTGTGATATTTAAAAGGAGACAAAGCTGATTTGATGAACTGGCAGACATCTTTGCAGTTAATAACTTGGAGAGATGCATTTTAACTGAGGTGTGAAGCTTGAAGTTTTAGATTTATCATAGTTTACCTTATTTGATGATCAGTTAAAGCTTTTTCAGCTTTTGATCGAGGACAGAGTGATCACCTTTATGGGTATATCTGATAACAAATTATGTTTAATGCCTTGAATTCCCTGCTAGTAGTAAAAAAAAATATTCCTCTGTGCACTAAGTAAACTTTGGTGGCAAAAAGTCTTATCATTTCAAAGTATATTTCTGTTATTTGGTCTGCACAATAGAAAGTGACTAAATTATACCATCAAAATGTGTAACAGCTTTACAGAAATTGCAGGGTATAGATGTTACTTTACAGGGTATCTTGCAGCTGACTTGAGGTGGTTCTTAATGTATAGAAAAACCTACTTTCAGCTTAAAAGAGTCTGTTATGATGTATCTTAATGTTGTTTCCCATTTATATGCTTGATGTCTCTATCTGGCAGTATAGAAGCTAGAGACAGAAAGTTATAAAGAGAAATTATTTGACTAGATAAAGTGTTATGGGAGAGTTCATATTGAGTCCCATTAGCCATGTTGTGTTGAACTGCAGCCAGACATTTTGAAATACTTTAAATCCCTGGCGTTCCTGAACAACTGGAGGAGAATCCTTTTCTAATATTCCTTCTAAAAGGGATTGTTATTTATTTTTGTTGTAGCTTGGTTGAAGAATTTCAGTGAAGTATCAGGAAATTATTACATTTTTCCTTAGTGACTAATGCAGTCAAACCTGATTTGAAGCTTGAAATCTGTTACCAGTAAAAAAGACTTACAAATATGCTGTTAGAGGTTTTAGATCACTTTCAATTTTTTATTTTCCATAATATACCTAAAATCCCATTTCTTGCTTGCTCTGTTGCCATTAATCTCTTTCTTCTTTGCTACAGTGTTAGTTATTAAAAATTCTGACATCCTAAGAAATGCTAATCACATAACTTGTCATTCTCTTTGTCTGTTATATTCCTTTTTCATACTGCAGATTACTGTAAATTGCTCTGGAAGCACTATGAAAGAATAATGGCTTAATATAAATAAGTGTAAAGGACCTTTCAGTTGTTGCTCACGGCTTCTAGTCTGCCTAGGTATTTGGTATTGGGTCCTCTTACCAAAATGTGGAGGGAGAAAAGTTGGAAAATCGGTGAACTGTTTTGTTTATATATATTTACTGTTTCCTAAAGTAATCTGAACTATTTTGATAGGTCATACTATGGCACAGAGCTACTGAGACCTTTTACACGGTTATAAAAAGCTTTAAAATTGGAAACAGTTTTACCTGTTTCCCTCTTCTCATTTATTTTGGGCAATGATTGGTATGAAAATGTCACCTTTATTAGCTTGATCTTCATGTTTTGTCTTTTAATCTCTTGCAAGTTTTATTCTCAGCCATGCAATATTTCGCAACAACATTATCAGCTTTATTATTTGCTTCATGAAGCTGAGGACTGATGAATTTTAAAGTGACTTTATAGTCTCTTTAATTTTGCAGCTAGCAGGGAGATATTTTCAGACATAGTTCAGTTTCCTAAAAGTTGGCCTTAATTGTTCTGCTCTGAGTTAGGACCAGGACCAAAGCTTTTATTCTAGTGGCTAAAGAGGAAACCTCCTCATGGTGAATTTGGAGGGCAATGAGCTCTCTTTGCCTTCTCATAAAACCTTCTGCAGCAACTTAGGTGAAACTTCTAACTCTTCAGGCTTAACTTCCCAGCTAATCAGGATACTCCAGATTCTTGCAGAAATTTTTAGGACTGAGACCCTGCACAAACACATACTGGATATACTGAACAGTGTTCAACGAAGGGCCACAAAGATGGTGAGGGGACTGAATCATCTCTGACATGTGAGGAGAGGGTGGGAGCTGGGACTGTTCAGCCTGGAGGAGAAGAGGTTTGGGGAGGGACATGTTATCAGTGTGTACAAGTACCTGATGGGAGGGTGCAGAGGGGATGGACCAAGGCTCTTCTCAGTGGTGCCCAGTGGCAGGACCAGAGGCAATGGACACAAATTGAGACACGTCAGAGAACACCTTTTTTGCTGGGAGGGTCACTGAGCACTGGCACAGGTTGCCCGAGGTGGTTATGGAGTCTGCCTCAGATATTCACAAGCTCACTGGCTGCAGCTGGTCCTACCTGAGCAGGAGGATTGGACCAGAAGACTTCCACAGGTCCCTTCCAACCTCAGCTATTCTGTGTGGATCTGTTGTCTGTAATGATATTGTGTCTGTATTGGTTTGAGATGACTCATGGATGATGCTCTTTAAAGGAAAAAGATGTCTTATTAACTCCTTTAAAATTCTCAGAGGAAATAACTACTTAGCTTTAAGTAAGCTGCAGAATAAGGGGTGTTATTTGGGAAACAAATTTCCTTTTCCGCTTTTAAGTCTTGGGAATCGTGTGAATTGAAAACGGAAGCTGTAGTTTTTAGCTGCTGTTGCAGCAACTTAAATGTACGCTGTAACTAAGCCACCCTAGGAAAGTAATACTCTTTCCTGAGGGGGGAAGGACAGGAGCACTTGCTGTGTAGTCTGTTTTGCTATAGGCTGTTTCTCCTCTTGTGTTAATGGTCTTGCCCTTTAAGAAGGGAAAGGAGCACTTTAAAACACAGGAAAATGTGGTTGTTAAGCCACAAAAAAATAAGTTTCAAGAGTGGTTTTGATACTATTCACAGTCTCTCTCATTCTTGATTTATGCTTTCATTTTGATAGTGACAGTTTAAAGAAAATTATTTAAAAAAGTGATTGTCCTTAAGATGACAGAAATCTGCTTGTCATTTTTGTAATGCTCCCGTATCAAAATGCTGGTTTATTTTCACAACTCTAAATTCCCTGACTTCAAAACGTGCCTGTACATTTTAATTGGCCTTCTTAACACATGCTTTGTTGTTAAATGAAACATTTTTATTGGCACAAAGATATTTGCCCCACCTATTTTCATTTGCTAGTGGTGGGAATGGTAACATTAAAGGCTGTTTAAAATATATGAAGTGAGTTCTCGGGTCATTCCCCACCTGTTGTTTATTTTGGTTTATGCAAGAACAGTCAAAAGTAATCATGTTGGTGAAGCTCTGTCATCCAAGTAGTGGTTTTGGAGACCAGCAATTTACACATCAACAGGTTTGGCTCCTTCAAGCAAAACTTGGGACTTTTGTGTTAGTGAACAGTGAATGCCGGCAAGAAAGGTCACAGCTTTAAAGTAACCTAGAGTATATTGTACTAAGTTATGGAACAAAAGACTGTAAATACAGAAAGTCTTTGATTAACTTCTCCTTTTCAAAGTATCTTGACCTTTATTGAGTTCCCCTAGCTGACATTTTTAGAAGGCTTTTAGTATTCCTTTCATTATAAAGGGTTTATTTGTGTATTTGCTCCCACATATTTCATTGTCATCTTCTCTGCCATTTGATTTTTTTTTAGTTACAATGGCATCTACATTTCATATCAGCATGGTTTCTTTAGTAGTGGAGTGATGTAGTCCTCTTTTGTACAAGTTCTAGAAATCCATTTCTGTGACTAGATGTTATCTTGGTACGCAAAATAAATATAAAGCAAAACTGAGTGAAAAAAGTTACTAAAGCTGAAAGCACCTAGGAAAACATTTGAAAGACAGCGTAATATATTCGTGTTAGGACTAATTCACATAGGACTCACATCGCATATCCTTCTATTTTTAGTTTTAAAATTATTAGTTGCCATTTCTATTTAAAGATAATGACATATTTCGTCAGACTTAATACAAGTGAATCATAGTATTGCATTATTACTGTATTAAACAGTGATTGTTGGTTGTGTTTCTTATACTGCTTGTATTTTGGAGGGCAAAAATAACTTCCCAGTGCTCTGGAAGTTGCTCAGACATTTCAGTCCGGAGTGGTGATGAATAAATTACACTCTAAATAAGGCAGGCAACAGGAATTTGTATTTTTGTTTTCTTAGACTAGACTTCTCCAGCTGGCACCTTTCCTTCTCTCTACCCCCTGTGGTTTTAGCCATGCAGGCTGTATAAGATTACAAATACTTGTTTTACATGGAGTCACTGCAGACTTGGTCTTTTTGCATGACTGCTTGTGCTGGTTCTGCTGTCTGAGCTGGTGGCTCCCAGCTGTTCTTGAAAGGGCGTGCCAGGGGTGCCTTTTAGTATGGCTGTGTCCTTCCTTTGCCCAGTTGCTCTCCTGGGGTTGCTGCAGGAGGATGGGAACTTCCTGCAACAGTTAAAGGCTGGTTAAATCGTAGTAGCTGGCACCTTGGACAGCTGGCCAGCCCAACCAGACCTCCCTGGTGTGGAGAGACAGCTTCTCAAGAGCATCCCTCACTCTCTAATAACTGAACAAATCCCAGATGTAAGATTTAATCTTCTCCGTACTGCTTTCTTCCTCTTTAATACTGTGCTCCCTGAAGCCTTTAAGCTGTTTTACACACTCTGAGCCACCATTCACAGCTAACAACACCTTCTAGTAAGATATTCCATAAAATGGGAAGTTTTCCTTAGAACAAGATACAGCATTTAGACTTTTTTTAAAATAAAGTCACAGGATTTTAAGTGTGGGGCTTCTGACTGATTACCTGCTACTGGTAGTTGAGTGAACCCGAGGGTGTGATTTGTACCTTTGTTGCTTGAATGGGCAGGTTATCTGGCTGCTGTCAGTCCTTTCCCTTTATGAATTTGGGTACTCAGCAAGAGTGAGGAAGGCTTAAAGATTGCTTGTAGAACAAAAGGATTAGGTCTTTTTATACAGAAGACAAGATCAGTCTTCTAATGAATGAGTAATATTGAGAAGAATGTAAGCCTGAGTATTTTATGGCATAAGATAAATGTTAACAGAGGCTAAGAATAAACTCACCATCGCTGTCTCTTCCAGGCTTTCTCCCTGCACCTTCTTATCAAGGTGTCTGACAAGACACTGTCAGACAGGATGACTGGGTGCACTACTGCTGATTGTTTGGCAATTTCTGTGTTTTTTCCACTGGTCATTTCTTTGAACATCACACAAGATAACAAAGTTTCCTAGGTCAAGACACTGGAAATATTATTTCTACATAAATGTTGTTCTGTTCAACACAAGTCAGATCTGAGTTTATAGAATACTTTCTTCCTTCAGCCTCGGCAATTTTCCAGTTTTCTGAGGGCAAGCAGCCCAGCAAACACTCCTTCAGACAATTCCTCATCTTTCTCCTTTTTCCAGAATGAAAATCCAAAAATAACGGCAATGGGGGCCAAAATAACAAAAGAAAAGTGGGTGTTGCCACTTCTTGCCAAGTTTTTTGTAAATGTTTCTCTCCTTCCCTGTCCCAGCATAACAGCAAAACTTCCCAAAGAATCCACAAAATAAACCAGACTCTTTTTCAGCCTCTGCTCTAATTCAGAATATATGCCATAAGGAAAGTGCTGGAGAACAAGCACTGTAAAGGGTGTATGTTTTATCTGATTGTTAATGTTTTATTCCTCATCAGTTAAGGTTGCAGAAAATTCTAGGGCAACTGGTAGGTCCTTGATGATGCTCAGGTGTTATTCTTGTTTCTAGGGTATCAATTGGGTTGGTGCCAGTTGCTTTTCTTTTCCTTGATAGCAAGGAATCTTAACTGGGGCATGAGTGGATAGATCTGTAGTTTAGGGCAGGCAGGAGTGAAATACTGTTACAAAGAAGTAGAAAACCAGGGGATAGAAGCTCCAGAGAGTGATCCTAGGCTGGGGGTTTCTCTCCTTCTTGCTTGTTCCTCCTCCAGTGTCAGTGAAATGATTAAAAACAGTAGGGAAGGGGAGGGGGTATGGTAGGTGATGAGATCCGGGAATTAGCGATAAGCAGACCAGAGCTGGGATTAGAAACCAAGGCTGTGCTGGCAGAATGAGTTAATACAACTGAGGGGGCAAAGAGCACTGCAGGATCAGAACCTAAGACCAAAGGGCAGCAAGAGGGGCAGGAATCAGGTTCTTAGAGCAACAATCAGGATGCTAGCTGCAGCTACAGAGTAAACCCTGTTTGGGTTTCTTCTGTACCAGGAGTGTGTGGCAACCTCCACTGGTGGAGTTCACAAGGTCAGCTCTTCGGCTCGTGTTATGCTGGTGGCTGGCTGCAGCTTTTGTCTTGAGTCGTATGTACTGCATTTTCTACAGGTTGTTCTTATTTTAATTGAAATTCTTGCAGCTACAACAAATTCACTATTGTGAGCGTTTTAAAAGATCCCCCCCCCACCAAGGTGTTTTTTTATCAACAAACCATTGAACTTAAACATGTTCATACGTGTGATAGGAAAGAATAATTTTGTCATCAGTGGCTTTACTAGAAGAAATTCTGTTTGAATTTATGCATTCAAACTGTTGAGATTGCTGTGTTTTGATGTGTCAGATCTGCATGATTGATCTGTATAATGAAATGACTGTGTATGAGCTGTGCCATGACACATTCAAACAGCTAATAATCGATTCCTTGAAACCATCTCTATGTGTGTGAGTCATGGTGGGACTTGTGACCTCCTTAAATGGTTTTTTCCAGGTTCCTAACTGTGACCATTCCCCAAGGGTTAAGTATCTATGAAGTATTTCCAGGTCAATGACTGTCAAAGTAGAATTCCAAACCAAAGGGAACAGCCATCCAAATTGAGACATAGTCTGGAATCTGAGTACCATGTCTGTGTAGGAAAAGAGCTTCTCAATTCCTGTGCTTCTGCTTCTATTTTGATTGCTAATACAGTTTTTTTAAAATTTATTTTGGAAAGTGCTAAAGCTAGAAAATTTGGTTCACTGAGTCCAGGCAATGTCTCATTGGAAGACTCCTGGAAAACCACACTTGTTCAAGACAAACATGATGTCATTTCAGTAGCAGAATCCCTTTGTGAGCCTCCTGGAAACAAATGTTTTGCATGAGGACTCAATTTTTCTTGTTCTGAGTTAATTCAAACAAATTACCCTGCAGCCTGTATTTGTGGTAAACTTTTTTTGAGGAAGCCTTTTCTTGGGCTGCGTTCAGAGTCAAGACTGACTCTGAGTGATGTTTAGAAGCTGCAAAGGTTGTAAGCGCGTGAACAGGTAAATGTATCAAGCAGAGCAGTGTGCTTCAGTCTTCTGAGCACCTGGGAAGATCAGTGTCCTTCAGAGCTTCCAGCAGGTGTTTCCATCTGCTCTCCAAACTACTGTGCTCTCCATAAGAAAAGTATGTTGGCCTGGAACAGCAAAGCAGCTTGCTTTTCTTTCTTTAATTAGGTGATGACTTAAGATATCTACAGAGGAAAGAAGATAATTTGCTTAAGTAAAGCCGATTTATAATAGGGATGTTGAGGACCTATCTTTATTTATTGGGATCTTTTTCCCCCTTCTACCTCTGAACAATCCCAAGTTTCTGGTTTCTCTATCGCAGGAGCAAAGACAGAAGGCTGCCTCTGAGTGTCAGGGAGGCACTTAAGATATAAATCCAAATGACCTTATTGGGACTTGGACACATTTGCTTTCCAGCTGATTGAGAACATAGCCACGAGAAGAACGTGCTTGGGAATTTTCCACCTGCCCATTTGACATAGTAGAAGAAAGGAACCATTCATTTCCTGACAGAATGTCTGAAAACTGGAGATGGGATGGTTATTTAATGTGTTTGGGTTTTGGCAATCTGATTTGTAGTTTTTGAATGCTTGTAGTTGCCAGTTCTTGATGCAATACATTTTTTTTATTCCATGAATTAAAAGATGCAGCAGACAAATCTTCAGAATGTCAGAGCACACTGTGGCCTGTTCTCTATTTTGTTCTCCCTCTAATAGCAGGATAAATAAAAGTATTTTGAGGCCTGTCCTCTTCCATCAAGCTTCTGGGAAAGAAAAAAGAAAGGACGGGGGGAGAGGGGGTGGACAACAGCATGGAAAACTTTATGAAATTGCTTATGGGTTTCCTTTTCATGTGAAATTTCCCTGAAATTTTCCCCATGACTCATTTCCTTGTTACTCCTTTTTAAGTCCGTAGTTTGGGCTTTTTAATTTTTTTTTTTCTTTTCAAAGACAAGTTGGTATCTTCTTCCGGCCCAGTGTGATGTGGATTTTGCAGTGGTATATATTCATATGGACATTGCAGTCTTCTCCAGATGGGCAGTTGTCCTCTTGTCTCTAATTTCTCTGCACAGCAAAGACAGGAAGCACGGAATACTTTTCCACAGAAAACAGATATTAATCACGTGTATCGTGTGAGGGAAGAGGTGGTGGGAAGTAGGTTTTATTTTAGCAGATGTGTACTGATGCTTGCAAAGGTCCTGTGCTGAAAGAAGGCCAGTGAGAGAATTTGTAATGGTTGCATAGCTTCTGGCTTGCAGTTTTCAGTTCATGCTGATGTACACTCCCTGCTGGATATAGAATTTTCTAGAACTCGTTCCCTGAAATGTGACCTGCCGTCTTCTAAGTAATAGAGGCAGCTCTTTTCTGGATTGAAAACTTGTCTAATTAACTCCTTTTCCTTGTCCAGTGTGGGAGATGCAAAAGCTTGGTAGAATGCCAGTCTTTCACCAAGACATAGTCATTGCTACTCAGAAATTGAACCCATAAATACTTGTATTTACTGCAAATCCATCTAGTCTGACCAAACTCCTGCGTGTGCTTAAAGCTCTACAATCAAACTTCTCTTACAATGGAAAAAAATCAAGACTCTCAGGGTTCTTGTTGTACTGCTAGGATAAGGCTTACTTCTTTTGTGGAAATATCCACAGAAATGTATTCCTCTTGTGCAGTTAGTGTTTAGTAAAACAATTCAGTGCATCTGAGGAATTGTAAGCTCTTGAGGATCTTGGCAGTGTTTCTTGGAATATGTGATTCCATAGAAGCTTGTGTGATCAGATCACTAAACTATCTGAGTGCTCCTCACAGTGAATTAAGGCTGCTCCTCTCCCTACCCCCATCCAGGGTTCAGATAGATCAGTGTGAGTATTTTAAAAAATCATGTGATCTCTCTAGTTAAGCAAAATTATTGAAATTCTCAATCAGTAATTGACTGGAAAATAAAGCATAAATACTATAAATAAAATTGCCTGCAGAAGTTAATTAGATTTTGATCTCTACATTTGGTAGTATCATTGATTTACATAAACACATACTGCTTCTATAACTAACTGTTCCTGGTTTTGAAACATAAGCAACCAAATGGAGAACCTTGAAATGAGAATGTCACTTACTCTTTAATTTGAAATATACCCACCTGCTCTGCTCTTAAGCAGTACAGTCCTCCTAAATGTTGAAAATGTCATGGTTTAGCATCCTCATCCTTTATGAAAAAAGAGCTTATCTTGTAGAGAAATTAAGGTGACTTCTTATCTAGGCCCTTTCTACATCATTAGTAGCATAATTTCTTCTAGTTGGACAGATTGCTACATCTGAAACAAGCTCAGGATACTCAAAAAGAGGTCTCAAGAACAAAATGGAAACTGAAATCCAAAATAAGATTAAAGTAAGTTAATAAAAAATATAAAATTACCCCCACACACCTTCCTATCCCAATATAACTAGAGAAATAACCCCTGCATTAACTTGAACTGTTACATAATAGGATCTTGCAAATACTGAGAAAAAGTGGTATTTTCCTCAGCTGTGGCAATACTGTCTTCGTTCCTCTTTCTAAAATGAAGTGAGTTTTCCATCCAAGAATAAGTAGCTGTGTTGCAGCTCACTTTCAGTTGTGCATTTCCACGTGTAAAGTGTGAATTCTTGGCTTGTTTCGGGGTGTCAGTGCATCTAAGTATTGATGGATGCTTGCTAACTCTTTGTTCAACCAGATAGGAACCCTGGGCAAAAGCTTTGCAATCTCATTTTTGTGTTCTTGTCTCTGAACATACAGATAAATGTAAGAAGTAGTTGTTGAAAGGCCAAGTTCTTCAAAATTGTATACATGCTCAGAAAGTCCCTTCTTAAACTAGGAAAACTAAATTTCTGAGCTTGATCACTGTTTATTCTTTTGGATTTTGAATAATTGGACTGGAGACAACTGTGGCTATTTTTGAGCCATGAGAAAAGTAATCCACTAAATAGAGCTGTCATGGCAGAAGGAAAATTTTTGGAGTCAAAGTTACCTCTTTGATGACTGTACTGAGTAGTCCATTATTAAGGACTGGCAGAGCCTATTACCAAAATATGAGACATATCTGTATATGAAGAGTGTGGGATGGAGCAAGAGGTTGGGATACTCATGGCATTAGTAATTGTAATAGTAATTAATGGCATTGGGACTATTAGAGGGTACTGGCTTAGCCTCACACCACAGTGAGTACAGAATCTTTGTCTGATGTGTGTTTGATACCTGTAGGTTACTTATTTTCTTTTATAATTTCTTTTGAAAATAGAACTGTGAAGCTGTCATGGCACTGTTTGCCCAGTGTGCATCTTGCCTATGATGCTCTCTGAATACATATGATGATATGCACAATAAGTTTGGCTGAAAAAATTCAGAACTGTTTGTAATGTGTTTTCCTTGGCTGTTCATGATATAATATTACTTTTGTCCAGTATATCTAAATGAAGACTGAAGTTTTGTGGTTAGCTTGCAATTCTCTTTATAGATCAAAATTACTATATCAAAATATGTGGAAACCTTTTTGCAGACCAACTGCTGTTGAATATTGTTGAACAGCATTCCCTAAACATTTGATTAAGTCATCTAATGGCATCTTCTGGCTTTTAACTTTGAGGAGGACAAGTCCATGATAACTAAAATACCACCTCAATCTAACACAGCTTTTCCAAACTGGTGGCGTTGATGGAACGAACTTGTCTTGCATATTCAAATCAGCAGGATCAAACTGAAAGAAAACTGAAGAGGGAGCTATTTTGCAGAAGCAATTAATTTTGCAAACAGTTTTTTTTTCATTACTGAAGTTCGTTATGATTCTGCATGTTAAGTAATTTCTTATATGTAAAGAGAAAAATGGCAATATCAATGTAACTTTTCATCCTTTACATATCTCAGTGAGTCTGATGACCTGGCTCTTGAACTGATGTCTGAAACAGCTTGAAAGGGCTAAATTTCATTATGTTCTGAAATTCTGTTTAGAAATTCAGGCTGTGTGGGTCTACAGAGATAAGCATGTTCTTGTAAAAAACCTTGTATTCCTAACAGAAAACTCTTCTAGGGCATCTTGTACCTTCTTCCTTTGCTCTCTTTTCTTAGAGGAAAAGCTTGAAAAAATATTGCCTGCACAGTAATTTGCATTTCGAGGGTCCTGATGTCACAAAGATTTGAGGCATTCCTGAGGTTAAGTGTCTCTTTAGCTTCTCCTAGTGTGATTGCAAATTTTACCTAGGAATTCTAAAATATTAACCCCCTGTAGATCAAGCCTCCAAGAAAATAAGCTGTATGTATATTTGCTGCTTCACAGGGAGAGAAAGTGCAGTTTTCTTTTGTGAAATTAGATTATAGGATAAGCCTACTGAATGGAGTGGGATGGGATGGGGAATGAGGGAGAATAATTCCAGTGACCCAACTTAAGGTACTTATGTAAATGCCCAAAATGAAATGAAGGAAATCCTTCTTTGATGGATTGGTACTAGGCTTGGTGAATTCAAAATTGCATAAGGTAGTTTTGATCCAGGATTTTAAAAAGTCTGTACTACTTTGCTGGTAGGAAGCAGAAGGCAGCTAATTTGTTTTCAATTTAATCTTTTCTCAAATATTTTTAAAAAAACAGAAAAAACCAAACCCTTACTCCAAAAACACAGTAATGTATTGTAATATACATACAAAAGAGGTGAAAGCTGAGTTAGAAGGCAATTCTTAAAAGTACTTTAATATCTATTTAAGCTAAAACACTTGAAGAAACGTGCTCCTTTACATAAGCAGGTCTGGCTGTGGAAGCTGCTTGTGGTTTAATGTTTCATCACAATAATGGCAGCTTATATGTGCTTGCCAAGAGACCATTACTTTTTCTTCTGTTGCTCAGGCTCTTCCAGTGAAATATCTTTAAGGTGAGAAAATGCATACTTAATAGAACCTGTCATCACTGCCTGTGCAGTGAGAGAGCTTTGTGTGAACTTCTTACCCCATTCCATGAAGCATAATTGCTGATGTTTCTGTGGAGCAAAGTTTAATTAAAAAAAAAAAGAAAGAAAAAAGGATAAAATAAAACCAAATAATAGAATTAGATGTGATTCACAAGGAGAGGTTTTTAAAAGTGACTTACGGAAACAATGAAGATTATTTGATTGTAAATACAGTAGTATTCTACAAAAAGTGTTTTCCTTTCTCTAAGGAAATAATGGGGAATGTTCATCTGATGTTGTTAGAAAATGGGTTGTTCTCTAATAAAACCTTGATACTTTGAGGTTTTTATTTTTATCCCTCAGTGATATTCCTTTCACAGAACTAACTGTACCTTTACCTCAAAATCCTTTGCCTGATGGAAACAAATCAAAGAACAGCACACACTGGGGCTAATGAGGGCTACCCATGTGCTGTTTGACCTGTCAGCTGCTTCCAAACAGAGTTTAAATGGCTATGTTATTTCATTGGGTTTGTACTACATTGGTTATGTGTTTCTCTTTGAAAAGGGTGGTCAATTGTCGTACCAGTAAACTAGTGAAGGTGGGGGGAGATGTAAAAATTCTGGGTTTGATTACTGTTGCTAGCTTACCTTCTATAGCAGAAATTCCCAAAGGTGTCACTTTTTTTGTCTGTTCCCAATTCTCTATAGCAAAAAACCCCAAACAAACAAAATAAAACTTTGTTTAGTAAGTATGCTAATAATATCATTATTTAAAACTGAATTTACTGCATATACTGCCCATAAAACTTTTCTAAATATTGGTGAAGAAGGTTGTTTGCATTTCTGAATATCCAAATCCAGGGCAGAGGGAAAGTAAAGACTCAAAGAATTGTTTCATGAGCATTTGTCTTCAATTTATATTCCTCAATATTCTGTTCTGAAGTTCTCATCAATACATCAAAATTAATAATCGGATTTAATTGCCCAGCAATCCTTGACATCACTTAGTCCAATGATTGATTCCTCTTATGGGCATTTCTTTAATAGTATGTCTGTTTGATCCCAAAAGAAGAGAGCTTCTTAAAGTTGTTGTGAAAGCTTCTTTTCTTACTGTAATGGTTCAATGAAATGTTCAGCTGTGGCTGAATTGGAAAGGAAACACACGCTGCTGTAGCTTGTATCTATGTTCGAAAAAAATTTCAATATAATAAATCTTAGCTGTTGGTGAAAACTCTGTGCTCAGCAGGAATCCATGTTTCCTCAAGTTGTTTTCAAATTTTCTCCTTACTGCATTTTGAAAATTCTTTTACAAGCAGCTCTACGCCTCGTCCTGCAAGTTAGTCAAGGGTTCCTGGGAAATATGGGCGGTGGAAAACTCGGGCTCATCTATGCCTGGGCCAGTACATTAATCTTCTGGGTTGTAATTGGTTTCAAATTGTCTTTGTTCGAAGGCATGTTGTTTTGCCTTGCTTAACTGGAGGACAGGGCTTTCCAATAGCTCCAGGCTTCCCCTTTGACATAGTGTGTTCCTTCGTTCCCAGCGCTGCCTTGTTTTGGTTCTTTCTGTCCTCTTTCCGCGGCTGTTCATCTGCAACAACAGCAGGAGCAGGTGAAAATGATTTGTATGAGAAGAAAGTTTTGAATGTTAAGCAATGTTACGTAAAATTTAAAATTAGATTGTAGCCTTGAGGAATTATGGCCTTCTTCTAAGTTATTTGTGTTAATCCAAGTATATAACTGATACTGTAACAGCCAGGGATTTTTATCTCACAGCGTATTTGTAGATACCAGTAGAAGTTGCAGACTTTATCTTCTATGTAAACTATGAAAAAAGCATTATTAATCTTTAAATAAAACAATATAATGCTCTCTGCATTTCTAAGGAGAGCTTTTAAGGCCATCTACAGATTAAGACCTACCCTCATGGAAAGCCAGTGCTCATGTATAAATTCAGATCAAAGTATATACAAGAAATCGTATTGAGTGTTAGGAGTGAAGCACTCCGAAGTGTCCACATATGTTCCCCTGTGGAAGTTGGATTTTTTAGCTCAATAATCACAGCTAACGTTTTCAGAGATGTCACTGCCTCAGTCAGTGTTCAAGGTGGACCTGGCAGAGGGGAGAAGTCAGAACTATGAAGAACAAGACCTTGCTTGTCACTGGGGCTCTTATTTCTGTGCCATTGTGGAGAATTAGGTGTAAAACCCTGCTCAGTAGGAGTTAAGACATAGGAGTGAGTTATCTTCGTTTGGTGCCTCCACTAGAACAGGAATTCCCATACTATTCATTCTGCCCACGAGCTTGGAAAGTGGCATCCCTGTGTGTTGTCTTGGGTTTATGCCTCTGGGAAAGACAGCAAGTTGACCCAGCTGCCAGTTAATTAATTCATAACATTTTAGTAAAGGGTTGGAACAATTTTCCTGTCCGTTATTTGTTGAAGATTATGTAACTACAGTTTCTCTAAATAGGTTCTGTGTATTAATTCAGGTTAACATAAGTGAATGGCTTTAATAGGCTCCAAGTGATACTGTGTAATTTCAGGTCTTTGATCTCTGTGTTGCATCATTTACTATCCATGTTGCCTTCCCCTGGTCTGAAAATTAAGAGCCAAACACACTTAAGGGAAAAGGGGTTTTTACTTTGGTATTTATTTAAGAATCCTTATGGTGCACCACTTCGCCAAGGTGGAATGCGCCGAAATGCACACACACAGTAGATCGTGTTTACAATTTATAGACCTGGCAAATTAGCATATCTATCAAATATTACCCAATGAGAGGCTCAAATGAACCCCCCATCCTGAGGAATTCTGGGGCCTATCTTAGTTTACAGGATGTGTTCTAGGGAAGACCTTGGTTTCTCAGAATAACATAGGGCTTTCTGGCGTCCAGCAGCGAGGCCTCCAGGATGTTTGGTCTCCTGACTTAATGGAATATTAGGTCTATGCTAAGTTATCAAACTCAAGGAATTACAAGTATGCATGCTAAAAGCACTGGGGATACATAAAGTCTATATAAAAGGGTATACAAAAGGTATATAAAAGAAAAGGCAAAAAACCATCATGGCATCATCACTACTCTTGCTCTTATTTATCATGCTGCTTTTGATAGTCATGCTGGCACCAACATATTTCGGAGCTGAATATCTCAGTGTAGGAGAATACAGTTATCTCTTCCTTGCTCAGATGAAAAATGTCGCTTAACTCTGGAACATAAGAATTTTTCATAGTCAATGCTTTTATTTTTAGTGATGGCATTTCTGTGTTAACTTTGTACCTGTTTGTGATGTTTTTTCTTAACTTGAGCATGCCTTGCAGTCATACCTTAGGTAGAGTAATTTTCTTGAGGCTGTAGTGTTTGAATGCAAAGTGTCCCAATAAGTAAAAGCGTACTGTCCTTTGATTATTTGAAACCACGCTGAGAGTTTCAGCATCGTGTTTACTTTCAGACGACGCAGGAAGAGAAGCCTCAACCTGATGAGGAAGAGAGGGAAGTGGAATGTCATAAGCAACTACTTTTGACCAGTCCATAATTTATAATTTCCCCAATAAAAATATCACTTCCTCAGTGCCCATTGCAGTGAACTCATTAAAAGCATTTCAAGAGCTGTGATTACATTTGAGAATCCTTTTACAAAGGCAACTAGAAAGATGTGCATGCTTTCTCACATATATCCTTAGTCAGTTGCCCAGTTACTTACTAATGAGCATGTTTTATACCTTGAAGGTAAGTTCTTGCTTCTGTTTCTGTGATATTACTGTGCTAATCAGAAAGAGCAAATTCTTTCCAGGAATTCTGTGGTTTTGTATAATCTTTTTCCTGAAAGGTCAGGGCCCTTGGTGGAAGGGGAAGCACACACCAGGGTGTGTTCGCACTTGGAAATAACTGAGACAATACTAGGTCTTCTTAGAAGAGATTCTTGTAGCAAAAGAGAAAAGGGAGGGGGAAAAAAGGAAAAAAAATCCTTATAATGAATTGGTAGATCATTAAATGTTTCTGGCCCTAAAGAAAAGTCTAGATATGGCTGATGTTAAACGTGTTTCATGACTATAAAAAAAAATGCTGTGAGAAGATTCTTGATTTAGATATTTCTGGTAGCATGACCTGCACAGCCAGATTTGGACAATATCTTCCTTTTTTCGGATAAGATTTATCTGGTGCAAAGATTGACTCATTGCATTTCCTCTTGGATTCCTGTTTTATTGTTATTTATTTTAAGGGAGAGAGGGCATACCAACAAATAACCTTCTCTAGACTATTTCTACCTTACCACCTGTTTCCTTTATCGTCCACATGATAGCTTTGGTGTAGGTCAGGGTATTATTTATCTTTTGGCCTCTCATTCTTTAGGTATGAGCAGTGCAGTTTTCTGAATGACCCAATCAATTTTTTTTTTTTTGCCTCAGTGGTCTTTTAAAAGTTGTTCTGTCTTTTTGTTTCTTGCCCCTATTGCTTTTCAGCTTTTAAGGCACTTTTGTAGCAACATCAATGGTACTGAGTCAGAGACTGGAAGGGGGGGGTCGCTTGGTCTGTAACAATGCCCCAGATGTTGTTGGGAGGCTCCCTTATGTGTAGCTCTTGCAGGCTTTCCTTCTCCC
>VZRQ01007680.1:1061622-1106698 GCA_013397975.1 Machaerirhynchus nigripectus | reverse complement strand
CCCCCCCCCGCCTCTTTTCCTAATAGATCTTGTTAAGCCGCAGCATTGCTCACATGTGTAAAATCTAGTCGTCCCTGAGTAGCTGTAATAGGTTATTTCCCTGACTAGGTCACTTGCTGCTCCGTAATTACTTCATGGATACTTTGTTCTTGGATTGCCTAGCATCTATGTGTCTGCCCCAGCATGTCTGTCTAAAGCATCTGCAACTGCCAAATGTGTTTGCAGCTGACCTGAAACTCATCCTTACTGTACATGGACTTGATCTTTGTGATGGGAAATGCAGCACCTATTAAACCGCTTCTAATTATTTTTATAAGCTCCTTCCAGTTCTGGCACACTTTATTAGAAACTGAGTTTCTGTTTCAAATGAGCTACTATTTTACATAATAAAAGGCTAAAAAGCTAAAAATCTAAGTCTTAGATGTTGCTTTTTATTTTGCCCCTGTTTGTCTTTTGGCAGTTTAGTAAAGTATTGCATAAGTGCTGGCAGATAAACTTCCCCGGTTGTCTCAACATTGAATTACTTTATTTAGCTTCTTATGCTGGTAATTTGTTTTAGGCTAAAATCACCTTGATAAATGTTCATGCAAAACATTTTGTTACTCATTTGTCATCAGCACTGGATCCTTTGCATCTAAATGCCAAAAAATTTACAAGTAAGAATCAAATGGTTGCTCATATCTTTGTAGGTGTCTGAGGGACCAAAGCCATTCAGCTTTAACAAGGAACATGAGTTGCTTTATTGTACTGTACTGATGAGACATTTTCTGGCTTTGAGAGCATTTAAGTCTGAAGAGCAAGGTTTTATAGAATCAGACTCAGTAGCCCTGGAAGCAGAGGCAGCATGTCTGTATCAAGCTGCTGCTGTGAGAATCCCTGCTGAGCCACGGAGCTTCATTAGCGCAAGTACGGATGGACCAGCTCAGTCGTGCGTCTTCCCAGGCACAGCCTGCACCCATGCACAGCACAGACCAATGGTTTACACCCTGAAATGCTCTGCTAGGAGTGGCTTTGAAGACCTCAATCCACCTGAAGCCCTGGGGACATCCCTTCGGAGTTCCGTCAGGAGAGAAAAGCTTCCCATTGTAGCCTATGGAAAGAGGGAATTACAGAGCTGAAGATGGGTAAAGCCACCCTTCTTAGCAGTGGTTTGTCATGTAATTTTAGATACAGCCAGATAACGCTGTTGACTGATCCTGCTGGTGAGCTGTGCAAACAAGATGTGAAGGCTGTTGTCTGGAAGACTGAAAAGCACAGCAGATCTTCATCTCTGACTGTAGGGTCCTGAAGCAGAAATATTACTATTGGTGGGACGGTAGTTCGGCAACATGTGGGTTTTGACTATGCTTTGGGTATTGATCTACACCAAAACACAATAGATAGAAAACAGGATTTCATGTCCAGAAATGGAGCAAATGCAAATAAACTCTTTCTGCTGCTTCTGCTGGGAATGAAACCTTTATAAATTTTCTGCAGAACTGCTGCATTTTTCTTCTTTTGCTTTGGAGCCTGCCAGGTAACCCATCTATTGTTTGTTCTATGCTTATCTTGGAAAGCAGCCAGGCTGTAAGCACAGCTTACTAGAAAACTACAATTTATGTGACTTTTAAAGCTGTTCTAAACTTGTGATACTTGCTGATGCGTAAGTATGCTTCAGAGTGCTGTGTACACCTGACACAAAGGCAGCCCTGCAAAATTTCAAGTTCACAAATGGAATTTTCCAATTAAATGGCTAGAACATTTTTAACGTTATTTGCAAATGGTTTTTTTTTCTTTGATATTTGTCTTGGAAATACATTTTAAAAAGCCTGAGGCAGTTGCACAGACTCAGAGGCTTGGCAGAGTTATACTCCATGATGATAGCAATTTATCTTTATTATTATTTTAAAAAATAGTGACATAAATTTGTCTGTAGGTGCTGTTCTCCATCTCTTGTCTAAGTACTGTTGAGCCAGAAAGACTTACATGGTGGGCAAATGAAGATAAATGTCTAGTCTTTCTTTTCAGCCATTTAACAAATTATGAGTAGATAAAATCCATAATCTGATCTTGCAACTGACTTTAGGTGGAAACTCACTGGCTTCAGTAAGTTTGCAATTGGGATTTTTCGCATGGGGCCTGCTGAACTTCTGTAGCATATGATGTGCTACTGAGAAAAGGAATAAAGTAGTTTAGCAATTGTTGGTGCTCTATAGGTGATGACTGTCACAGTATAAAAGAGACTAAAAAAGAACAAAGCTGCATTGGGTAAGAAAAACAAACCACACTGCAGTAATACCCATCCAGAATCAAATTCATTTGCAGCATACATTATAGCTGGAAAAGGAAGAATTATTTGGGTTAATATATTCTGCTTTAAAAGTGTGAGAGGTTTTTGTAAAGAGTGGTCACAAATACAGAGGTCTCAATGAAACTTTTTCCCAGTTGGCTACCTTGCTTAAGGCCTCTGAAAGTCTGCTTTTACATCCCCCCTCTTTATTTTCATAATTGCACTCTCTGAATTATATGAGTTAGCATAAGATGTCATGCTGTTACTGTCCTGGTGATAGTCACTGGTTTTCCTCGGCTGTGTGAGTTTTGTTCCTATGCCTTTCCTGTATTTCTTCTGAGTTGTTAACCTGATGAGAAAATTCTGTCTTGATGAGGGCAAAAAAGCCATTAAAAGTTTCATGGATGTCTCCTTCTCTGAGAGAGATTTTTAGTTCAGTGCCAGAGATTTAAAGATACTGCTCTAAAAACTACTGGTTTTCTATTTGAGTAACTGTTCTTCAGCATGAAGTCCTTTACTTTTGTTCCCCCACTGAGGATTTTATTGTGAAATGGATACTTCTGAAATTATAAATGTCACCCCTTCCCACCAAGAATAGCTCTGAACTAAAGTGTTGGGGTGCTCTTATGCAGGGGAATAAGAAATTGATTTATTGGTTTGTTTGTAACATCTCCAATTACAAAGTGGAATATTATATCTGTTTTTCTTAATTTTTACTTGGATTTGTTATCCATCAGTGTTGGTAAGCTTTTTGGTCTGCTGTAGACTTTGAAACCAGAGGACTCAGATTTGCCAGCTGTTGACCACAAGCAACTTTTCTGAAAAATAGACTGGCCCTTGAGCTGACCTGCAGGTTTTCTATAAAGTACTTAACAAACCCCTAAAACTGACACTGCTCCCTGTTTGTTGCAAGGTTATGTTGGTTTTTTTGTTTGTTTCTTTTATTTAAAGATGGGATGGGAGGAATACAGCTGCTGTTTTTCATCTGCCAAACCTATTCTTGATGACTTGTCAGCCAGGGCACTCTATTTATATTGGTTGTTGTTTAATACAGGCTTGTGTGGCCCCAGCAGCTTGATGGATAGTGCAGAGCACAACTCTATGCATGGAAAGCCATGAAGAAATAATTCAAAATTATTTGTGTCTGCACAATATGCATAACAAAAAAAATGAGGTAGCTTTTGGGAGTAAAAGCTGTTGTGCAGTTCTTCCTACAACAAATTTGTCAATTCATCTAGATTTTCTGATTATAGCAAGGAATAAAAGCAAGCTACTTTTCCATAAACCATTGTTTCTTTTTTCTTTTTTCAGGAAGGAGCTGTAGCTATTGCATGATACCCTCTTACAAATGATTTCAAATACCTTAGCTCATGCTCTCGTTCAAGCTTTATTGGTCTAATGGTTGTCTGGAGCAACAGTGGAAAGTGAACAGGTGAACGAGGGTGAAAAAGCATCAGACTGATTTGATGTCTGTACCCTGACTGAATTATCTGCTTACAGTATCTAAAGGCTGTACTGCAAAGAATCTCAGCCAGGATTTTTGCATTTGGAAAGACACAGTTACTTGGAAGAGCAAATTCAATATTCTATTAAATTTTTTATTGAGTTATAATAGTCAGATTAAGTCTTGGCAAATAAAAGAGATAATAAATTGTGAGATGCAGCAATAATCATATTTTATTCGTAATATTTACGGAAATTGCTCATTAAGTATTGTACTTTTGTGCGTGTGTAAGCTAATGTCTGCTGTACTGTCAGGGGTGTGGCTTGTGATGACAATTACCTTTTATTGCCCTATCCTATATTGTTTTATGATGCATGCATCTCTTAAGGTTTTTAAATGCAAGAATTGAATAAAAAGGAAGTAGTTTTAGTGGTCGAGTGGCTGTTTCTTCACATATTTTTTTGGTGATAGTGATCTGTGCCATATTTGTATGTTCCTTAAAATACTCAAGTGCTAAGAGAAGGATCAGAAATAAAATGCAGTTCATAAAGAGTTCTGTGGAGACTGATGGAGCTTGCCTGTGTTGCGTGGACTTCTGATTAGAGTGGATATCTCTGCATTAATAATTCAGCTTCCTCCTGCCATCGCTTCCCCTAGAACCTCTTCTATTTCTGCAGTTCTTCTAACTGAGGCACAAGTGAGAAGTTATGTGATCAAAGAGACAGGGTGAGTTGTAGATCTGGAAATACGACTGAGTCAGTCTACACAAACTTGCTGCGAGCAAGTTTCTTTTTAAATATGCTGCCACGTAGAAAGTAGTTTCTTGCTCTGGGTGCAAGAATTGATAAAAATTTCTTTTGAAATGCTGTTATAGAAGAAAACCATAAAATGCTCAAATAGAAAAGCGTGGTGATTTTGTTGGACTTGAAACGTTCTGCTAGGATGTGTCATTTCCACTGAAACTTTGTTTGCTTGGCTGATGCTTTGTCGCTTGGGCACCTGCTCAGACCTCTCATTATTTGCATCACTAAAGCTGGGAAGGGTTGTCCATCTGCCTGCTCTCTGGTCTAGATGATTTTGTTCAGTAACCAAAAAAAACCAGTTAACAAGTGAAAGTTTGGGTAGTTCATTTGGTGGTTGGTTTAATGGACACCTAAGCAGTTGGCAAACTTCATTCCCCTCTTGCCCACCTCCTGGAACTTCACTTTACATCACCCAGATCAAAGGTTTTAAAAATTGTTGTGAAAATTGTATCTTCTAATGTGGAAATTATGTTTCTGAATGCAAAATTGAATCTGGGAGCTGGAATTTCCAGCTCACCTATTTCATTTGCCCTGCTTGGAGGAAATGCAGAAGTTAAGTCAGTTTGTAGTTAAGTGCTGGTTTTTTTGCAGAACCATTACAGAAGAGGCATCACTGGCTGTCTGTTTGAGTTTCTGCTGTATTTTAATGGAAGATGTTTACCTTTTCTACTGGAAGAAGCATTAAATCCACATCCTAGTATTCCCCATTCCGTTTTTTAAGACTAATGAAGAGTTTTGTTGCCCGTGCTGATTGACTGGAAACGTGCTGACCAGTAATCATATGCTGTTGTTTTATTGGCACGGAAGAGCATATCTTTTTTTTTTTCAATGGTGTAATAAAACCTGATTTGCTCACTTCATAGTACTAAGTGCTTGACAATTTCTCTAGTTATCAGGCAGCTGGCTCTGTTTGTAGGGTAGTATTGCTCAATGCTATGCTGAGGCTAAAACCTTGTTTTACATTGAACCTGGAAGATGAATTAACCTGTTTGTACAATAACTTCGAATTAGCTAGGAGCTGTTAAGGAAACGTGAATCGTGTGGTGAGTCTTGACTATGCTGAAACTTCTAGATTTTTTGTTTCTTATCAGATAAACTGATTTTGCATCCTTTGCCCACTTACAAGCCACAGAAGCAGTTGTGAAGAAAAGTTCAGTTGTAGAGAGCAGGCTGTTTAAAACCTGTTGAAATCATCATCATCATCACAATAAGCTGTGGTTTGTCTGTCATTTCAGCTGTACCTTCAGTAAAAGCATTTAGATGTTAAACAAAACAAGCCAAAATCCGATCACAGGAATGTACCTTTGCTTTATGTTACTATGCAAAAGTTTTGTTGGCATAGAATATCAAAATGATTTCAAGTAAATATTCTCATAAAAATGAAGTTTACAAAAACTGTTTGGGAAAGTATTTTCTCCCCTTGTAGCCAAGAATTTTTCAAATTAACTGAAATAGAAAGCAAAAATTGTATTTAAGGAATTACTGTTTCCAGTTACCTGGAGACAGAGCATGTTTTCCTTCTGCTATGGCAACAAGAACATGTAAAGTACAGTACCCCAATAACTTGGAGTTCTGCCACGAAATAGATGAAGAGCTACAAGCCCAATATGAGGGTGCTGTCTTTATCACTGTTTGCAGCTTTCAGTCTGAATTATAAAGTGCTTTTGACTGTCTCCCCACAGCTCTGACCCACACAGCTGGTGGAAAGTGGCTTTAAGATACACAAAGGCCATCCTACATGCTAAATCCAGTGTTGAGGGTGATTGCTGCATTAGAAAGAGATGTTTGTCAGCAGCAGTAAGAGAATACTTCTGTACTTTGAAAATGCTTGGGTTCTATTCAGGCTTCCTGTTGAATCCTGTAATTCATTTCTTGGGTGTCTTATCTCTGACATGAGTCAGCTCCAATTTTCTTTGTTTTGAGATTTTTCACATTTGTTTTAGATCATTTTCCAAGTCCTCATTAACTAGTCCTTCTTTGGCTGGTTTTTAATCATGTTTTGAGGTTGCAGGCATGTATTTTGCATTGATTTGTAGCTGTTATTCGTTGAATGCAGATGTTAGATTTGGGATGACTGACATAACTTAGAGACAGTTTGTTTCTGAGGTAGGTATTTAAGGGCTGAGGGATGCAAAAGGATGAAAATAGAGTCAGTTCCCTTTTGTCTTTGGTGGTAGGTGTGTGGAATGGTAAACTGGGTACAACAGCCCGGGTATGCAGAGCCTGGCCTGGCCCAGCTGTGTGCCAGCCCTGCATCTTCAACCCTTACAAACTTGTGCACTGCACTCCCAGTCAGAGCTGCTGGAACTTTCTCCCTTTCTCCCCTTCATTGTGGTGGAGGTAATTCAGAGACAAAGTCGCAGTGTATCCATTATTCTAGATAAATGCATGTGTAAAGATGCATATAATGTGTTATATAGAAGCAATAAGCAAAATGCGGTATTTATCACACTAAGAGTGTGGCTTTAAGAGTGATAAATGGCATCGGTTGAAAACACACATGGTATCTTTTGTGTCTAGAAATAAACACCACAGTGTTTAACCCACTGGAATGCGCTATAACTTATAATGTATACACTGGAATGTAAAAGAAGGTACTGCTGGGTGCCGGTTGAAGAAGAGGAAATTCAGAGTTTCCACAGGTCTTTTCCGTAGCTCAGATACTTTCACCTAACACAAACAAACAAAGAAGTGTTTATGAGACAATCTTTCCCAGAAAATACAACGAGTTTTTTTTCCTTAACTCTTTGGTTGTGTGTAATAATTTGAGGGAAGGACCAGTGTAAACTGTAGAAAGGACAGGCCCTAAATAAATGACCCACATTGCTTTTCTAAGAGTCCAGAAGGATGACTGAGCAATGTCTCCTCTCATTAGCTCTGGGGGTAGCTGTGTGCAGGAGTCAGGTGCTTGGAACTGCAGCGTGTCCTCCATCCCTGTTGTCTGGCAGCCTTTTGGAGCTGGGGTGTCTGTCTGGCAAATGTCACTGTGTCTGACTGGTGGCTCTGAGAGCCTCACAGAGGACCAGAGCAGCTGGCTGAAGCCTAACAAACTCATATTCTGTGTCTGCTTGTGGGTTTTACTTGTCTTAAGGCTGTTTCCAGTTGTTTAGATATATTTGTTTCTCAAAAAATGCTCGATTAGATCAAGCACATAGAATTTTAATTCTGTCTGCTGCCTTTTGTAGTAGGTCTCAAATCTTTATGTCAAGAGAAGGCTCTTTCTTCTGGTCTTGCTGCAACTAATCCTTTTTTTTTTTTTTTTTTTTCCCTTTCTGTTGTTCCTGTTTTTTTCTGGGTTTTTAGCTTTGGGATTTTTGTCCTCTTTTGCCTTTATTTTGGTCTTGCCCCACAGAGGTTTGCAATAGCAAATAGAAAAAGTCAGGTGGAACATTTCCTTCAGTTCCTTGCTCTTCAAGGTTCCCATGATGTGTCAGAATTGATCCTACTTAGCATGTGCATATGTGTAGACGTGGTTATTTAGTTCCTGATTTTGGCAGAAAGGAGAGAGCTCTGTACTCCAGCTTATAAACAATATGTATTTGTTTGAATTCAAATTTCATTGTGTTAAAATCTTTCTGATACAGCTATCGGCAAACATTTGTATTTAGTGTTGCTTGTTTTACTGTGCTGCAAAACTCAAGTTAAATACAGCTTCCTATATCCTTCTTACATTAACAAATTTGCGTGGCCTCTTGTCTCGGCCTTTATCCAAATACCATACAGTTTAGGAAATTGTTTAAACCTAGAAGCATCTCAGAGTAAAGCTACTTTCTTGTTACTTGTCAACATGAAGTAGCAGAAGCAAATTTAATCTGCTAGCAACCCTAGTGTTGCCATTTCTTGACTGTCAAATACTTTGCTGTGCAAACATCATTGCTATGGACATTGTACAAAGCATGCTTGAGATAAATCATGTATGTTACAGTACACAAGGCTTAATGGATTGCTTTTCCATTGCTTATTTTAAAACTAAACCCACCAGCTTCCTGTTTTTCTTGTCCTGAAGTCCTGTCTATCTGAGCTCTTAGAATTTCTAAAATAGCCTGTCAAAAAAAGGAATTCAGTAAGTGACTAAAAAGTGACTTCTGCTTCACCTTTGATTTTATAAACAATTGGCTGAGTCCTAAATAGATGAAAACAGTCTATTTTTAGGCCCTAATTTAGAGAATTGATATTTCCACATTCGCTTTGTCATAGCTGGTAGTAGTTCCTGAATTGTGAAAGCTTGTAGCTATTACAAATGCTTGGAGGATTGCTGAGTGTTCTGCCATAATGCACTAAGAAGCTCAATGTGCTGTACATTTCAATTTATAATAAGAGAGTGTAGCTGATAGCACAGACGCTGGAATATTTCAAGTCTAGACTATGCCGTAAAGCCCAAAAGCTACTGGCTTTTTGGAGCAGCAAGTTGGAAAATAACTGATAAGGGCAGTTGAAGTACAGCAGACTTCAAAAAGTGATGAGCTCTAAGCCAGGGTGGGTCGGGAGGTTTGAGCCACTGCTTGCCTGCCCTGTGGGGATGAAAAGGGAACCGGTGTTTGAAAGGGCTGCTCAGTCTTGCCAGGTCTGAATGGTTTGTGAGGAAGGTCACACGCAGACCCTTGTTAGATGGGGAAGATGAGTTTCTGCAGTGGTGTGTTTAGCAAGAAGAAATGGGATGGAGAAATAGAAAAGCAAAGTTTCCTGTCTTTAGAAAATGGTAACATTAGTTTTTCACCACAGACAAAGATAATGGCTGAAAAGTTCAATGTAGGTGGTGTTCTCTTATATAGCCCTTTTGTACCTTTGGATAATAGAAATAGCTTGCTGAAGGTTTTTGAGTGGAACTACATATTGTAGTAATGGGAGGAAATTATGATGTAGCTGATACTTTTATGGCCCCCTTAATATCCCAATTCACCTTACAAATCACGGTGTTTATGAAGTCCTTCTCTTACTGCTGCTTGGGAATAATATTTTGGTTGTGTTTACTCTTGTCCTGTGTTGTTAGCCACGGAAAAAAGGAGGAACTTTACCTCAAACCAGGCTTGCAGACTTGAAGAATTACATAATTACTTTCCATTTGTCTCTCTAACGTAATGCCAACTCTGTTTTTCAGAGCCATGGTGTCATGGAAGGGGATGTACTTTGCACTTGCACTATTCTTGGGCAGTTTCTTTGGGAGTATATTCATGCTGGGCCCCTTTCTGCCTTTGATGTTTGTCTCGCCGGCCTGGTACCGCTGGATCACCGACTGCATTGTGGCCACTTGGCTCACACTCCCTGTGGTAAGTGGCAGCTTGAGCCAAGGGCAGGGCAGCTGTCCATAATCCCACAGTTTAGCTCACTCACTAATACTTTGGATTTTATTTTATGGTTTTTAAAGCTATTTTTGCTTTTGTCTAAGCAGGCCCTAATGCACTTGCTATCTGTGGAGACTTGGAGTTTAGCTCCGTGTTGTAAATTGTGTGCCTGTTTACAGTCCCCCCTCTTTTACAGTTTAATTTATATGTCAGCTAATGCTGTGTGTTAATTTTATGCTTGAAAAGGCCTTTTTGTGACATCTTCATCCAGTGCCAGTCAGATGCAGAGAAGAGTAGGTGAAACACTACTAAACAGAAGGAGGTTTTCCTAAACTGTAAACTTCCTAAATGAGTTGTCTTGTAAACTCTTTCTTTGGACTCTGCTCCAAGTATTCTATTAGGAAAATTGTCCACTGTCTGGTACATTGTTGTCAATCTTCACCATTCTGTTACTTAATCCTTTCAGAATTTAACCCCTCTAGTTGAATTAAGATAAATGTTTTCAGGTGAAAAAGAAGAGCTTCCCCTAGAAACTAGGTATTCCTCACTTCAAATACATCAACTTTACAGCTGTATGAGTCTGGAAATCAATAACAAAGCTCTTCCCTGAATTGTTCTAAAGGAAACAATTTTCCTCCAAAATTCCAAAGGAAAGGAAATATGAATGGCATCTGTCTCTTCTTCCGTTCTGTAAAAGTGGGGGGACTTTGTTCCTCTAGGCCATTAGAGATTTGTTTAACTTTTTCTCAATAAAATGCCATATTGGTGTGCAGAAGTATGTATCTTGTGGCATAAAGGAAGTTTTATCCTTATTATATATCAAATAGTTTCTGCTTTTGCTGTTTCTGCCTTTGTGTGTTTCAAAGGGGTCTCAGCTGTTTCTTATTCTAAAACTTTTGTTGTTTTTATCACGACTAAATGTAGTGAAATTAGGAGGGCTGATGTAATCACCAGAAAAGGAAATAGATTGTTATTTCTTATCATTGTGAAATTTAACTGAGTACTGATAGTGTCACAAAATAACTCTTTCTCTGTTGGTCTTCAAATTTTTCTGTAATTTCAAACTTTCCAAAATCTAATACCAGCCTTTTCTTTGATTAGTTGCCTGGGCTTTAATAATTCTGGGTTATTACAGCTAGTTTGTGGTAACTTTTGCAGTCTAGAAGTTTGATTTTTAGCCCACACTAGAGCTAAACCAAAATAATTTTATTATCTTTGTGAAAAGGATTCTGTCTTTTAAGAATCTTGGGGATTTATGTTCAGAAAAGGAGTCTCAAAAAGATTTTGCGTCCAACCATTTTGAGGCTCAGACCTTGTCAGCTTTATTTTTCTATCCTCACACTCACTGACTGCATTCTTAGTCAGGAGAAGCAGGTTCTTGGTTTGTGTCTCCAAACAATAAAGTGCTGTTGTACCAGTTGGACTCCAGCAGGGAAACTCTGACCCTGACCTCTGTGATGTAAGAAATTTCCACCTTCCTCACTGTGCTATCACATTTTATTTCCTTTCTAGGAGAGTCAGCAGGATGGGGCGGTGAGGTGGGTCTTAACCGTTTCAGTTTAGTTTGGCTTATACAAGGCACAGAGTTGGCAGAAATACGAACAGGAGTTATTTTACTTCTAGAGCTCTGCTTAAATCCCCAGTGTTTGTTCTTTTCTTTTTTCTTTTTTTCTTTTTTTTGAGGAAGAATGGGGGAAGAGAAGGTAAAGAGGTAATTTGAAGGTCTTTTTACGTTAAAGCCTATAGAGGTCCTGTGGTATTTTGCTGGTTTCATTTTCTGTGCTGACTGGGTTGGACAGTGTGCTGCCAGTGACCCTGACCTTAGGGGCAATAGTTATTTGTGCAGCCAATCTCTCCTTAGATTACCTACCAAGTTATAATCCATACTGTCTCAGCTGGATTCCTACATGATGGTATTCCTGGAAAACCAGGGAAAGGTAAGTTTAATGCAGTGATGGTAATAGAGTGCTTTTTAAGAAGTGCTGCTTAATTGTTGTTTCCTCTTCCATTAAACAGCTATTACTGCAGGAAAGCTGGCTGCTTTATTAGAAAACAGAAGTTTGTTTACCAGTTGTAATGTGAGTGAATAAGTGAAATCATATAATTCAAATGAATTTTTATTGCTAATGGGGTGATGCTTGTCTTCTGGGAGTAAAGCCATAATACTGGGATACTATTTCTAGGCCTTGCTGGAAATGGTGTGTGGTGCCAAGGTGGTTGTCACTGGAGATGGATTTGTTCCTGGAGAAAGGAGTGTCATTATCATGAACCATCGCACACGAATGGACTGGATGTTCCTGTGGAACTGCCTGCTGCGATACAGCTACCTCAGACTTGAAAAAATCTGTCTCAAATCCAGTCTCAAAAGCATTCCGGGATTTGGTATGTCACTAAACCCTTTAATTTGAAAGGAAAGTATGTTTAAATTATGTCCAGCACAGTTCATAACCTGCTAAATGACATAGGTTTAAATTCTGTTTTAGTATTTAAAAAAAAAAAAACCTTGTGTAAAATATGTGGCATGTGGAGCAATTAAACCATAAATGTCCAGGGGACACCTGGACTACATGTCTAAACACTTCTTTTTTAAGATACTACATGTGCTGCTGTTGCTTGTAGGTAAAAATATTTCTGCTTTACAGACTGAAAGCATTTTTCAAGATGATGAAAAATGATTTTCACTTTTTTCAAAGTCTCTTTCAGCGTTGTGGTTTGGGTGCTATTTCACCCCACGTTGCAAATGCTCTCATCAAGCTTCTTTCTTCATTATCCGATGTATACTATTGTGAAGATTTAAAAAAAGCTCTGTAGGCAATTGCAAAGTTAATGGTTCATTTTAATAACTAATTTTAAATTGAACTTGGCTATGCAATATATGCTGCGCAGGATATGAAATCATCAGGATTTATAGTGATGTAGGCTGGAAACAGATCTGAGTTGCATGTATTCAGAGAAATTGTTTCAGATAGTCCAAAAATTGTTGCACAAATGGTTTCTGAATAAATAGGCAGACTTATCTGAGATAAAAGCATCTCTGCATTTTATTTATCTCTTAGATTTATTTGCTGTTTTATACAAAACTAGCTTGGGCAGGATATGCGTCAACTTTATGATGTCGAAAGAGTAACCTTATTTATGGTTGCCTTTTGTCAGGCCATTTATCTGAACAGATAATTTTGGCAGGATTCCATCCTGAGGAGCTCTCCTACTGTTGCATTTTATTGCATTCACTGTTGCATTGTGTTGCATTCAGTCCTCTTAAGTAAGAGCAGCAACAGGGTAATGTGCTTTTTTTTCCCCTAACAGCCACATGTTAAGGTCAGTTTTGCTTGACAAAAGACAAATCTCTTTTAATGTGACAGGAAATGAGAAAATTCATATTTAGGTATCTTCATTATAGAGCAGAGATGTTTTGAAATCTTGGGATCATCTGCATATGCAACTTTTTAAAGCAATGATGGAAGATGAAATCAGGAGTATAGTGGGGAAGATTCATAGATTTCTTTCTTCAAAAGTAACATATGTTTTGTTATTAAAAAAAAACCATTTGTATGTGTGCTTATTAATGCCTTTAATAAAACTGGAAGGTCAGCTCCAGGAGCTTGGATGCTAAGCTGTGCTTGGTAAAATTTGGCTCCTGAAATAGTGTTAGGAATTCTTCAGAGATAGATTTTTTTTTTTTTTTTTTAAATTCAATTCTCTGTTCTCTGCATAAACTGAGCACATCTTACAGAGTTGATCAGTGGGCTCAGGCAAATGCATCTGTGTCAGGTCAATATTAACAGACCATGATGCCATCTTTGTTCTGATGTAGCAGCTTAAGCCACTAACAAAATTCTGGGCTCATACTCCACTTTGTGATGTAGAGGTGACACAGGCAGACATTTGCTCTCGTTGTTCGCATTACAGGATGACAATTTCTGGTGGTAGAGCTGACACTTGGGTCTGCAGTGTTATAAACCACTATTTTTATGCCAGATCCCCAAGAATCCTCCACAATACATGGGCTTTGAGGACTCTGGTTACAATTTTGTGAATTATAGCTTATTTTTCAGTAAACTGTTGATGTTGGGTTATTAATCACAGGAAAGGAGTTCAGCTAAACTGTATCCTTCACTGAAGCCATGCTTGGATGTCCTAAAATTCTGAAAGATAAGCTTCTGTTTTATCATAGTCTAAAAAGAGGCCTTAGAAATGCATGTCTCTGTGTTCAGTCAGGCTGTGGTTTGGGTGGCATTTTCTTGCAAAAATAAAGTATTCTGTATAGCCATGTAATTAGGGGATTGTTGGAAAGCGAGACTTGGATTAAATGAAGATTGATGGAAAAAGATGAGTCTGTATGAAGTTTGTTGGGGCAGGATCACTGCAGAGAATGGTGTCTAAAGAGGGCAACCCTGAATCTCATCAGTGACAGTAGAATTTCTCCCACTTATTGCTCCCAGCCTTGCTGTGTTATGTGATAGACCCTTAATAAGTGTTTATCAGGTTTGGGGTTTATTTTCTAAGCCGTGTCCTGTGGTTTTTAACTAAAAGTTTTATTTTAATGGGCTTGTAAAAGCCAGAAGATCACTTGGAAATCAAGCAGACAGTTTCAGTGCACTGCATTTGTAATTGATACTTTAGATGTTGGCCATTTAAGATATAATATTCGTGGAAATTCAATGAGCTACTTTCATCATGTCTTTCAGCTTTATCTTTTCATATATTTATACAGATTATTTATACATAGTCAAGTGTATAGGATCAGGGAAGTTTGATACACTGGCTAAATGTAACTTCTAATAAATCTTAACCTAGTGGTAATTATGCTTGGAGTTTCAGAAATATTTGAGTAAATATGCCATATTTCTTTCAGTACAATTTTTTGATGATCTTTCAAAGGCTTTTTTTTTTTAAACAGGCATTCAATTTAAAATTATGTTTAAGATAAGGTTTGTAGTGCAAACCTTCCATATCCATGTTTCTGAAAGCCTTGCTGTGTTCAGCATAGCACGTTTGTTGTCATAAGTAGTTTCCCATTTGGGTGTAAAAATAGGTCTGTGAGAGATTATGCTCTTTCCAGTGACACATATGATAGGTGAAGGGCGAAGCTGGGAATGGAAATAGATCCAGAGTTCTTGTGGCCCCCTTTGTAGGTTAAAAGTGTAAAGGTATCAGATTTAATGAGTCTGTATTACAAGTAGGCAGTGATTTTCTAGTTAATTATAATTAAAATCAGAGGATTCAGTATTTCGAGGAGACATATTGAGTCATTTATCTAGTTCTTAAGTTATTAATTCTTTGCATTCCAATGTATGAAACAAACTTAAAACTGATTAAAGGTGAGCTTTAAAAAAAGAAGTCCAAAGAAAAACAGATGGTCCTTTCTTCCTGGAACTGTAGCTTTGACTTGATGAATTGTGTGCAGTAAAGTTTTCAAAAAGAGATATTACGTTTCAGTAATCTCAATTTCAGAAACATTCTTGCAGCATTTCAGTACATCTTGCCAAAGCTGGCGTCTCAAGGGAGCACTACTCTGCTCTTGGCTGTTGCTGCAGTTTCTCATCTGACATCATCAGAAGCTACTGACACATTCTGCAGTATCAGTTTTCAAGGAGAATTTCTAATGGCATTGACAGTTTCCTGCATGGTCTGACATGATAGGACTTCTGTACAGTACTTGTAATAGATAGGAACAATTAATATTCTCATCTATTCTCAATTAATAAGGAGTAGTTTTGGAAGTGATACAGATTATGGTGCAGTTATGTTCAGAATGTGCTATGGAATACTGTTCCAGTAGGTACCAAGGAACATACAAGGTGGTGTTAGATGACAAGATAATGACTAGGAGATAGTTTTAATTCTTTTTCTTGATAGTTTCCTTTGTGAAAGTCTTCTTGTGATAACCAGTAAGACTTCATTGGAAAGACGTATGTGTTTTAATGATGGACAATTAGAATGTGTTGGATGAGCTTCAAATAATACTTGAATTTTAGTGGTTAAATGTGCCTCAACATGTATGTGAAGAATAAATTGAAATTTGGGTTTAATTTGAGTGCTATCAGATAAATTTACGGAAAAGTGAGAAAGGGTAACCAGGGGGACTAATGTCAGTGCATGGCTGCCACATGGGATAATATTAGTTATAGTTTTGCTTAGAGCAGATAGAAAAGATAAATACCATCATAATTCAGTGTACAAATGTAAAGTATGCAGGTGTTGCAGGCACCACTGATGGACATATCTTGAAGACTTCCCTGTTTTGAAAAGGCTCACTAAGGCTGCTAAAGGAGAGAATTATAGTTGAAGCAGACTGTGGCAGGACCTGGTAAGGAAAGGACAAGGTGACAAAGAAAAAGGAGGAGAATAAGCAAAGCTGACAAGCCTGGAGAAGTTAGGAGCAGAGATAACTGAGTAACTCTGTCCAGATCTTCATCTCTGGATTCAAGTTACTCTGTGGCTAACGCTGCTCTCGGAGAAGATTGCAAGATGTAGGAGCTTTTTAATCGTTGCTTTTCACTCATCTGTTTACTCACATGTTGTAGCTCTCAAAGGCTCAGGTCAAGTGCCAGGGGAAAAAAAAGGATGTTTGCTCTATTTCAGCACTGGGCTTAGCCCCACCAATCTTTTACTACACGTCAGTTGATCCATTATAGCTGTCCAAGTGTGCGAGCCTCGCCTGAAGCAAGCTCAAAGTAATTTGAGTCATCTTAGTTTTCAATGAAGCAGGGCAAAACAACTCAAATTATCCTGCCTTTGCCACGGGCTAAGAGCATGCACACCGACAGCTATGATGGATCAGCTACCATGAAGTAAAATATTGTTGTCACTAAGCCTAGAAAATTTTAACACTTAACTCAATTGGAGTGTAGCTAAAGCAGCACGCTGTGGAGGATCTGTACACATTTATATTGGCATGGAAGTGTTCGTGCTGCCACAGCTACTTCCATAGGTAGGGATGGAAATGCTTCAGCATAAAGCTTCTTTGTTCAGGCTATAGCTGGATTTACATTAAAATTCTTACCAACAGAGCGTATTAGTTAAAAAAATTAAAACTGTAGCCTACTGAACTTTCTAGTAGAGTTCCTGTGTCAAGTATCTTACATTAAAATAGGCTGAGAATTTTGAGGAGCTGTGATGTTTTGTCTTCTAGCAATTCAATTATGAGCTGCCAGACTTAATTACCTTAGAGTTGTTATCTTACGTGATTCTGAAAGTAGCAGTTGAAAAATATGCTCTCTAATGGCAAGCACAATTGTTATTCTACCAGTTGTTCCTGGTGAAGACTCTCTTGAAGAAGTTTTAAGTGTCAATGAAGGATTATTACTTTGCAGCAGAAATGCAGCTTAAGTTGGCTGTAACTTTATATGCCTTTTTTTTTTCCTTTTGTAGGGAAGAAAAGCTTAGGGGCCTGTTTCCCAGCTTGTCTCATCCAGGAAAGGCATAATAGGTTTCTCCCACCCCTGTCAGGGAAAAAAAAAAATCCCACAACCAAAGCCAACTAGCCTGTGTTCCATTAAACTTACCTTATCCTTTCTATATAATAAGGACTCCATTTTCTCTCTACCCCTCTGCCTCTCCAAAATGCACGTCAACAGTGTGAGATCAGATGCTGACTTCTCTCACTGTCCCCATTTTACAAACAATAAGTGGCGAAGGGAAGAGGTTGTTTTGTCCAAGCTCACAGAACAAATAAGAGCAGAATTCGGTTGACGTGTTTTCCTGACGTTCATTCCTTTGCTGTTATCAGTGGGTTATGCAGCATCTGTACAGCTCAGCTCCTCAGGCTGGGTTACTTTCATGGTCCTCCATGGAGGAGATGGAGCATCTGAAGAGGATGCAGACCTTTGCAAGAGGTATTTTGTTGTAGAATCTCTCCCCATTCCTGACTGGCAGTTTAGATGACACATCCGTGGGAGAGTCTCACACTTAGGTAGAGCCTGCTTGTTCTTCCTCACAGTCTCACAACTGGAGGTTGTTCTCTTCATGTCTTTGGAGATTTTGGAGTGATGAGGGGCTTTTCTCCAGATACATATTGGGCAAGACTCATCTTTTTTAATATTTAGGTTTTCATGTGCTGTTTCACTGTATTGATGTATTTTTAAAGCATCAGAAGAAGCAACTTTGCAGCCATCCCAGAGCCTTTGCTTTAGTTTCTTTACTTTTGAGTGATGTTATGTTATTCTGATTTTACACCGTGCATCATATCAAATAAAATTCGAAGTATTATTTTAAGATGGATACTGTAACTGAAGAGGTTTAATAGTCCGTAATGACATTTATAGCATTTTGTAAGTAGCACTAATATAATGGTAGAGTTAATCATCTAATTGTCCATATTCTATAAAAATGGCATAATTTAGGAAATGCAATGAATTTTCGAATATGAAGTGTCCAAATAACATCCTTCTCAACCAGCATTAAGGCACTGAATATTGAAAGAATACTTTCCAAGAAAATGGTCTATCTTTGGGTGCTTTATATACATACATATCCTGCTACTACTCCAATGAGTTTTTCCCATATCGTTTCACACACTCTGTGTGTGTTCCTTGGCTGAGACATACCAATTCTTTAATGGAATATTCCTTCTAGAGGGTTCCACAGTAGTATTTTCACAGGTGAGACATAGGCCACTGTATCTGACTAGCCTGTAGTCAACATTGTTCTTGCCCTGACAAGGAGATCTTGTACTGCAAACCTTGTTTGAAGCAGCTTCTTATTGGGTTCTAAGTAAACAATAAGCTAAAGCAGGGGTTTGTACTGGCACATCCTGTATTCTTCCACAAGAGAATGAAGCGGAGCAAAGGAAATGCAGAAAGCGTTAATACTTGAATGTGGCTCAAATGAACATAAAATTTAGAATAATTTGGTACTGAAACAAATGCATGAGAACTATGGGGAAGTCAAAGATAAAACTAACTAATCAGAGCAAGACCAGAATATTTTTCTTTTTTTTGGACACCTTGAAAATCTGTGTTTCTAACAGTGCTGTTTGTTAATTGTTTTAGTGAGGAAAAAAGGTTTAGGCTCCACATGCATTGGAAGAGATGATATTTTGTGGAATACATGGTAGACTACTTAGGGATATATATGTATGAAATATATAATCTGAACATAAACTGGACGTGAGCATAAAAATAATTTTAAAACAGATGTAGATTAATGTTCAGAGTCTGTTAGGGCAAGGCTATAGCAAAAGCATGGTGGTTTTTAAATGGACACCTCACAAATAGATTGAATCAAATTAATAAATAGACTGAATTAGATGATTCACTATAAAAGAAGAAATGCTACTGTGAATTTATATTTGTGAATTTCATCTCTTAGTTTATCTTGTAATTTGCTCAAAGGATTCACCCAATCAGATAGTAATCATTCAATTCATTATACTCCTATTAATTAAATTATTGGAAATGAGCATGGTTAAAGAAAACTTGCCAGGAGCAGAGATTGTACTTTACAAGACTGTTTCAAGAAGCGATTTTTTGTTTATTTTCCTAGTTTGTGCATTCAAACCATTAAATTAAAGATTTTAAAAAATTTCTTTGGGCTTTTAGACCTAAAACTGTCTAGGAAATAGGAACAACAGCAAAATGCCCAATTCTAACTGAATTTGCAGAAATGTGCTTATCTCTATACTGGTTAAAACTCTGCAGTGTATATGCACAGTAACTTTATGCCCTGGCTTCCTGTGTGATTTTCTATGTGCCAGCATCTTATCAATACCCACAGATCTTTGAAACAGGGAACATTCAGAACTGCATACTTTCTGCCCTGTGGTAATTTTATGCAGCAAAACACTTGGAGTAACAAACTGTTAATGGGCCCAATTATTTGTGTACAGTGGGATCATGAGCTTCCAGTTGATTTTCCCTTATTAAGCCTGGATGTCTGTTTCCCTGATGCCTCAAAAGCCCTGACCAGGACCAGACCCCTGTTGAATTCAGGCACACTGAATACGGCTTTTATTTGTGACCAAGATAATGCTATGAAAAACCAGTGAATAATGCACTAGAAGAAAAGAGAGAGGATGAATGAGTATAATGGCAAACCCCATAGTTGGGCCTTTTACCTTCCTACTTGTTTCTGTAGTTTTGAATCATTTGTTGAATTTGTTTGAAGGGGGTTTAGTATTATTTGTTGTTCTGTTGCATTGCTACAGGTAACATACATAGATACCATTGTCTTGAGGGTTGTGTGTGTATGTTTGCTTTCAATATCAGCCATAAAATCCCTCTTTTGAGATGCGACATTTTGGGGATATCTAATTTCTGATGTTACGTACAAAAAATCGTGATACAAAACCAAACAAAGCCTTTTTTTTTTTTTTGCACAACTCAGCTCTTTCTTTCTTTTGTTCATTGCCACATCCATGCTTGGTAACTGCTTACTTCCAAATTACCTTTGCAATGAAAACACACTCAAGAAATTTCAGCTTTGGGTGTTGTTTTCTTCTAAAGGATTTTGAGGTGAGGAAAATAGAAGTGCAGGGTCTTGGAATTTAAAAGCTTTAGACTTGGGGCTAGCATTTTTAATACAATGCTGCAAATTCTCAACCTGCATAAGCTGTAGTTTGCTTTATCCCCAAGGCAGTAAGGAAATTCTGATGTACAGCACATCTCTCTATTTCAATAGCAGGCTTTTCTTTTTGTGCAAGCGCTTTTCTGTGTAGAATTATATCCTAATAGGATACATATCATTACCATGTCTGTGTTCCTAGAGATTTTAAGCTGCCTTGTTTATTTTTTCAGCTCTGAAAAGTTGATTTAAAGGTCAGTGTGGCTAGCTATTCTCTCTGATGGGTTTTTACACTGCTGTTTGGCAATTTTGAGCACGAGCTGTTCAGTGTGATGCTTTTTGTATGCTTTTCCAGGCAATGTTAGTCATCCAAAATGTCGGCTCCTATAAGAAGATTATTTTAGCAAAGAAATGGATGTGCATTGTTACGGTTTCTTTAGCTTTGCTGTTTCTCGGCTGTGTTTTTGTCATCAATGATTTCTTAAGAATCTGCAAATCCAAAGGCAACCATTTTTCCCCAGTCAAGTAAATGCTGCCTTTGCTAGGAAAATTCCTGTTGTCCAGGAGCTTTTAGACAACCAGAAATGCTGTGCAAAAAAAGCAAAACATATTTAATTTTGTTGAACAATATGTTGACCTAAACTGAACAGCAAGTCTCTCTGCAGGCTGCAGGAGAAAGGACTGCCTTCTGCTGCTTATTCATAAATCTTACTGATTAGCAAAACCTTTCATTCTGCCCATTGATTTACTGAATTCCTCCTGTTTTTCCATGCATTCCCATTTGGCTCCCACATCGTGCCTTGGACTTGTTACGTGTTGTTTCTGCAGCAGCACAGTGCAGTCGCACTGGAATGGAAATCAAAGCAAGAGCTGCTTTTGCTTTGTTCAAAGGCAGGCATCTGTGTGGAGTTTCCTTTCCCACCTCACACTGGCGGGATGGTGGGCCACGTGAACAGCAGGCACTGTCCCCACTGGTGCATGAACCAGGGCTTTACAGAAATCAGGAATTCATGGGTTTGTTGCCTGGAGGCCTTGAAGCATGAGCAAATGTGGAAATTTTTCCACTGTCATAGATGGTAAAATAGCTGGGCCCAGCGTGCTGTGCTGGGCTAAGTCGGGAGGAAACCTGGGTCCTTTACTCTTAGTCATCTGTCTGTTAGGTAATCTCTTCTTATTTGAACAGTCAAGACTGTTTTATCTAATTAGATATACACTTAAAGATAGACACATTCTTCCAGAGCACTGGATGTTATTTATTGGAAAGGTTAGAAAATCAAACTTGTTGTTTTATCTTAAAAACTGGATGCCTCCCAACTCCTTTCCCACTCCTTCTCCCTGATGTTGTACTGTCATTACATTACTGCCTCTGTTTAATTATTCATAGCCCATATATAACACCACCACTTAGAGCAGGAGTGGGAAACTACTGCATTATATCCTCTGCTTTATGCAGTTTAGTCAGGTAAAGTACAAGTCACCCAAGCAGCGTCTTTTGTTAGTAGCTGAAGGTGTTTATAATTCGATGCTCACAGTGCTATTGAAGAATGATAGCTAGAGTGAGTTTATGTGCAAGTTTTTTTATAACCTAAAGCCTTGTGCTGCATGAAGAAAGGTAGGAGAGAGGATGGGGTCTGGCAGTTTTTTCCATATTCCCTTTGTTACGGACCTAAATCACACCTAAGGAGCTGCTGGCCTGGGAAAGTATCAGCAGGCTTCCTTAAGTGAGCATTTATTTTGCTTTTTGCTTCCATTCTTTCAGCCTACAGACTCTGTTGCAATGAGAACACAAGGACTGAATAATTTAGGCCTGATGTGTGATACTACACAATAAAATGGCTTAGCACAGTACAGGTTTCCATATACTAACTTAGGTGTATTGTCGTGTCTATGTAAAACATACAAAGGTCTGGGCTGAGGGCTAAGAACAATTGGAAAATACTGAAACCATAGCAGAACTTTCTGAATCTTTGTATTTTTCCAGTCTTTCGTGTGAAGCATCTGCATTCTCACAGTTGTAAATGCTGTGGTTCAAGGCGTCTCTGTTTCTGCTCAGAGGGGTTTTGTCCTTTGCATTGTCCATTTTAATGAATTTGATATCAGATGAAGCATCACAGAATACCTCAAGTTGGAAGGGTCCATAAGGACCATCAAGTCCAACTCCCTGCTTCTCACAGGACTACCTAAAACAAAACCATATGATCAGGAGCATTGGTCAGGTGCTCTTTGAACTCTGGCAGATGAGATGCTGTGATGACTTCCCTGGAGAGGCTGTTCCAGTGACTGACACCCTCTCAGTAAAGAACCTTTTCCTAATACCGATCTGAACTTCCCCTGGTGCAGCTTTGTGCCATCTCCGTGTATCTTCTAGAGGAACCAAATGCTTTGGTATGAAAAGATGTCCTCTTTATGTAATACTAGTGTGGAAATAAAGCCCTGATTAGTTCAATTTCAAATACTAGTTTGGCACCATTTTTGTGCCATGTATTGTAGCAGCAGGAGATGATGCCAAAAGACAGCACAGTTAAATTACATCAGTTATTTCAAAGTTACTGTAAAATGTACCTTTATTTTTTTCCTGCAAGCAGTTTGTTTAAACATGGATAGCCTCTGTTAATAAAGCTGTACTGACACTTCCTGATACTACAGTTGTGGGATGGGAATGTGATATGTACATAAATGCACATAAAATGTTGTGGTCAAAGTTGAGTTTCCTTCACAAATACAGTGTGTAGATTTGAAAAGATTTGCTGAGACTGCATTCTGGGCATTTCTTTTCTTGATTCATATAACCACTTCTAGTATTCAGTTATCTGAATGTCATTGATTATGTGCATATCTGAGATGCATTAGGTCCAGATTGCAGAAGGCATGTTGGTTATGCATGTTCCATCCATTTAACTGATTTAAAAATTAGAAGCGTTCGCCCCATGAAATAGATCACAAATCTTTAACAATACAATTACTGTTTCTGACCAGTACAGAAGAGATAATGCAGCAGGTTAATGTATTATCCAGGCTGACTGACTTACAAAGTTGATTTAAAAATGAGTGACTTTAATAAGTAGTTTTCTAGCATACAGTCTTTGTGAGATACTGCTATGAACAGAATATAAAGGAATCCTGTTAAGAGGAGCTGAAGTAAAGGGCAGGAATAACATGCTGTAAGTCACCAGCAAAGGAAAAACAGGCTTTGAGAATGGTGGTGAGCAAAGAGGAGAATGGGCAGCTGTGATGTTTTCTCTTTGATGTGCAGGATCTCTCTGCAGGTTTTCTGATGAGGTACAAGCTCACCAAGTACAGTGGCAAGGCAGTGTCATGCTCTTCTGAGCCCTGTTTAGGAAGGGAGCATCTCAGGCATGCGGTGGAGCTGGAGCCCTGATTTTTCATCCTGCTGTCTGAGCTAATGGACAGAGCTTGTAATATTATGTGATATGCTGTATACTGTATACTTGTGCCAAAAAGAACCAAGAATACTTACTGAAGATAACAGGGTGTAACCCCTGAGCTGCAGGCTCAGCAGCAGTTTCACTGCATTGCGTTGTCAGTTTGATGGCAGGCTGCAAATCTTTGTGTGTATTAATACAAACAAATAGATATACATAATTTTTTTTTAATTCTATAATCAAGTGTAAAGAAAAGCTTCATACTTTCTTCTATGAGTAATGAATATTATAAGGAGGTATATGTAATAAAGCCCTCGAAGCAACAGATACTTTCTGGTTTTAAATGCTTCACCTCAGAGAATCATAGCATTGTTTAGGTTGGAAAAGACCTTTAAGATTATCAAGTCTGAGCACATCCCTAAGCACTGCATCTCTGAGCATCACATCTACACAGCTTTTAAATATTCCCGAGGATGATGCCTCAAACACTTCTCTGGGTAGCTTGTTCCCAGGGCTGGCTTGACAACCCTTTTGGTGAAGAAAGTTGTCCTAATATCCATTCTACTCCTGGTGCAACTTAAAGCCATTTCCTCTTGTCCTGGTGCATGTTAACATGGGGGAGAAAAGATCAACCCCCACCTCGCTACAACCTCCTTTTAGGACAGCATTGACCCCATTCTTGCTCTGGTAACTTGAGTTTTGCATTTTTAAATGCATTTATGCATTCTTTTTTTTTACCAATCCAAAGCTCTTTTTACAAGGTAACCAAGGCTCTTAATCAGAGTTGAGGACAGGTGGGCAGCAGATAAAATGTTGTGTGTAACATAATTTACAAAATAATTTTGGGGTAACAGACACTGTGGAAGTATCAGAGTGAAATGTTGCTAAAGGTGTATTTTTTTGAACTTTAGGCTGGGCGATGCAGGTTGCAGCCTTTGTTTTCATTCAGAGAAAGTGGGAAGATGACAAGAGTCACTTTGAAAAAATGCTGGATTATTTCTGTGACATTCGTGAACCACTACAACTCCTCATCTTTCCAGAAGGAACTGATCTCACAGGTAGGCTGCATTTGTCGTCTTCTCAGGGAATGTCCGACACGGAAATTCTTTGTTGTTTATGGAAAGAATTTAAGAAAGTCCAAGGCAGGAGCAAGACTCGCTTCCCATGGGTAGTAGAAATGATAGTAAATGATCAAACAGTGTGCTGATTCATGTGAGAGGCACAAAAGCAGTTCCACTGAGAGACTTTGCAATCTTCCTGAAATAACTTACACTTCAGAGCATCTGATGATTGACACTGCTTTTTATTGGTCACTACTGTACCTACACTGCATTAGCAAAAGCAGGTTTCAAGACCTGGAATATATCACTTACATGCTCCCATTTCCTGAATTATTGTGACAAAATCATCTCATACCTATGAAAGAGTGACTGCAAAGGGCTAATGATTCTGTTTGATTTCTTGCCTAATGTTTTAAGAGAGAACATGGGGATACTTGTTCCTTAGGCCATGTAAGCACTGTAAGCAGTCTGTATCTGCCTCTATAAGGGAAATAACTCTATAAAACAAATGTTGAGATTATCATAGGAGTAAATGTAATGAGTTTGATTCTGTAGTATTAATTTTTAATCAAATATCTTCCTTAATACAGGTATTTATGGCACCAGTAGCAAGCTGTTAACCAGTGTTGAAGACAACTCAAGTGTCTATGAAAGAAAATATTGTATGAATGTTCTGTGGTGGTTCATGCCTCCAGCATGATGCCTGATTTGATAAGCATTGTCTTTAAATAGAAAATCAATTGCAATTAAGCTTCTAACTTTAAGCTTATTTAAAAGGTTTTTGCTATACTTTCCACTGCAGGTATTCTCAACTCATATTTTATTGCAAAGCCACATCAGTAAGTACTAGACGTGGTATAAAAATAACTAGCATATGCTGCTATTTTTTCTTCTATATTCCAAATATCCTTAAAATGGATATGTATATAGCATTCAGATGCTATCACACTGTAGGGAATTTTCATCACTTGATCAGCCTTCCTAAAAAAGGATAAATTCATTGAACGTTCCTGGACTGCTTCACATGATATCTCTTGTTGAATTGGTTATCTTGTATCTAAAGTTAGGAAGAAGGATGGAATTTTCTTCACTACAAGCATTGTGAGGCACTGGCACAGGTTGCCCAGAGAAGCTGTGGATGCTCCATCCCTGGAAGTGTTGAAATCCAGGTTGGATGGAGCTCTGAGCAACCTGGTCTGGTGGAAGGTATCCCTGTCCATGGCAAGGAGTTGGAACGAGATGATCTTTAAGGTCCCTTCCAACCCAATCCATTCTATGATTCTATGAAATTATGTCACTTTAGCTTTTTTTTTTTTTAATTCATGAGAAACTGTCTCCTCCCAGCTCTAAATTATGAGGTACAATCTTCATCTTACTCATGGAGTCAGGAGACACCTCCTTAGAGCACTCACATTCTCTGAACAGGTGTTTCCATCTCAAGAGGTCTGAAAGAATTGGATTATTTGGAATGTATTCCATAAATTATGTATGCCTTCTAATCTCTAGAGGAATCTAATATTCCTGAGAGACAACAGATTTTTAAAGAATTGAGGAAGTTTTGTACTGCAGCTTTAAAAATGATTTGGCTGGGGACTGAGACAGCCGCAGTGTGTTAACACTCGTGCTGCGGAGTCCAAAAGAGAGTGGTGAGGATGTTCCCACCTGAATGTAGAGCTGCTTGAGGAAACACAGGTTTTTCTCTGTGCTGTAGTTACTGATATAAATGACTTAGACTAAACTTAGCTATATGCTGTTGATACCATCCACTGAAAAAGTCATGGAAACAAGTTTCTTCATTTAATATAAAAAAAAATTCGAATTAAGTTTTTGAACACAGGTTGTTGACAGATATTTTTTTTTCCCTTTGGTAAGATATTTCTGTTGTTCTGATTGCCTTTCTTTATACCTGTGTAACATGTACTCTGTAACTTCACAATGCCCGGTGGAGAGCTGCACTAACTGTGCTGTTCTGCTGAGGCCACCACAGGTGGGTGTCAGCAGCCCAGGAGGAAGCAGAACGGTGGGAAGGAGGGAGTGATGGGTAGGGAAGACAACAGGGCACTGCTGTCCTGGCTTCTGACATGTTAAACTGTCCCGTGTTTACCACTCTTAACTTGCCATCAAGTACTGAATGCCACTTTGATAATGCATTTGTGCATAAAGGATGCATAGAGACAGGGACTTATTCTGTGGAAGTAAACAGCTCTCCCTCTCTGATTGTCTTCACAGGAAATACTGCCTCATACATATTTAAAAATATTACAGGAGACAGGGAAAAATCCCTTGACAAGCTAATCCTAACCAAGCAGTAAATTTCTGCCATATGAGAATGCTAAAACATATGTCACATTTTGAAAAAACTATTTTCAGAAAACTGTTATGTTATTGACATATTAGGACCTGTTGCAGCCTTTAGAATATAAAAGAAATAAACTGTGGTTTTGTTCTGAACAGTTGCTCAAAATTCTAGGGAACGTTTTGCAAAAATAGAGGCAATGACTCTGTTTCCTGACCAAATGGCAAAACTGCTAATAACTTCTGAAAACAAAATTCCTCTGGTGCTTAAAATGAAGAATAACATTCTATATCACTGAATTGCAGAATTGCTGTGCAGCTCTGTGCAGCTGCTATCATTTTTTTATCCTCTCAGTGTCCACGTGACAACGATGGATTTACTCCTCTTTATAATGTTTTCGGGTATTTGAGAATGAGATTTCAAAGAAATGTAAAATAAGACTGTATTTATACATGGGTCACTGCCTGACTTTAGGGTGGTGAAGTACTTTGCAGTGGAAGATGCTACGTAAATAAATTTTAGAAAAAGTAATGTCATGAACCTGAACATTGTTTTTACAGACAGGATTGTATAGGGGCTGAGGTAATAATTGTATAATTATATACTTATTTCTGATAGGTTGGCCATCTTTTCACTCTGGAGTATTTGAAGGTTAAAGCTCAAAGGTATTTTATTGTAATTGCTTAAAAAGAAGCCCTCAGCAGGTAAACATGTAGCCAGACTTTCTGAAGCCCTGAAGAAAGCAAAGCAACCATGAGTCTCATGCTTCCGGAATACAACCCACCATACTGCCTGTTCTTTTGTTTTTCTTGGTGTTCCTTACAAGATTGTTCGTAGTAATTCTTCAGAAAGCAATGACAGAAAAAAAAAAATGCTGTGTTGCTCTGTGCCTGGTAAAGCCTCATTTCCTCTGGATTAATGTCTGCATCCCTGTACATGGTCCTTTCTTCACGTCAACTGCTCCTTTTTCCGTGTCTTTCCTTCCATGTGACATTTCCTCCGCAAAGCTCTCTTGCCACTGCCTTGGCAAGAGGTGTCGTGTGCTGTGGCTGCCCCTCGCCAGTCCCTGTGTCACCCTGGATGGACTCTGCATGCTGTGCTGAGAGCCCTGGCACACAAACAGCCATGGACCCTGCCCTGGATTCTCCCTTATTCACATCTCTGCTCTCAGAAGCTTCCCTTTACCCAGTTTTTTCCAGAGCTTCTGCTGGGCTGGATTGTCTTTGAATCTCTTGTCCCTGATTGTCTTTGTTTGCAGGGGACAGTAGCTTCAAAAGTTAAGGGGAACAAACAGGTGGACAGCGTGTGATTGCACAGAGCTTTTTTCCTTGATGAACAGCTAAAAATCAAGCAGGAAGGCTTGCCAGAGTTCAGGTTTTGGCAGGAATGCTGTGATGTGGATGACAGAAGGTAACAATGAACTGCAATTGGGTTTTTAACTTTGCTAGTAAATGTGATGTGCTTTGGTAGTACAAAGGAAATACTGATCGGAAGCACTGGTGGGGGTTGCTCTAACATGGAATAGGTTGAAAATAGCACAAGTAAGAAAAATTGCTTTCTTTTTTTTTTTTAATATTAACTGTGAGCCAATACAGCTTTATAATTTCTCTGCAAACCTCTAATAGCTAAATGAGGATTTTATTTATTTATTTAGGATGAGAGACTTGGAGTACTCATTTATTCTTTCACTGTCTGACACTTGAAGTCATAGAAGAACATGCATGTTTTTATCAGTGAGCTTTTATCACAAGTGAAAGTAAAGGAAAAGGTAGCACTTAATATCAAATTTCAGCTCACAAACTAAAAATACCATTTTACTAAAAATAATTTGAATTTGTTCATTTTATGCACAGCTTTTCAGGAGCAAAAGCTATTTAACTTCTTTAAAAACTGTAACTCAAAAATCAAGAAAATGTGTTAGCATCATTTCTTCCTCCAGTTACTTTAAATGAAATTTTGAAGTGGGGTGCTTCTAGAAAGTGTTGACTTTCAGCTATTCCAGTAATTTCACAGTGTGGCAAATGGGATTTGGAGAAAAATGGGAAAAAATATAATCAAATTATTTACCAAAGGCGGCACAGGAACAACAAAAAAAAAGAAGTAAGTAACTTTTGGTTTACTGAGATGACAAGAGCCAATTTTGGTTACCCAAAAGCCAAGGAAACAAAGCTGTCAGGCTTTAATGGTATCTTGTCTCCCTCCTGCAGCATGTTTATGGGCAAACAAGCTGCAGATCAGACCAGGCAAACAGCAGCAGGTGAGGCTCAATAATAATAATTCATGATTAATAGCAAATGTGGCCAGAACCCTTAAATTCTTGTATTTTTGTGTAATTTAATAGTTGCTCTGCAGAAGTTTCTAAAGGCTCAAGTAATCTGGATGGTTGTATCTGTCACCACCCCAAAGATCAAGCTCTGAGAGGCTGCATACATTAGCTGAAGGAGACGGGGGAGGAGAGGCAAGTTGGTGTGAGACCTGGGGAGACAGAGCATGAAGCAGTTCTGGAAATTGATAAACTGGCGGCTTTCCATAAAGATAACTTACTCTCCTTATTCTTTTTTTTTAACAGCAAATAGAACCACTGTGTTAAAATACTCCTAATAGGAATGATGAGCAAAAACTTGGGGAGTAAATTTGCTTTGACTTAAATACAGTGTAAGAAAGAAAATACTTGTTCCTAGAAAGCAACACTTGCTCAACTTTTCAGAGGATTTGGTGATAGGGGACATTACCTGTAGCCAGCCAAGTGATGTGAGTGGCCTTTTGGGATTGAGGAGACGCAAACCAAGTGCATTTCCAGGCCCTGTTTCAAGAGCTGCTTGATGCTATTTGTGTTGGTAGTTCAGAAGAAAAGAAGGGAACATATGTTTCCTCTTTTTAAGGAAGTTTTTAGGCATCTTTCACTTTTTTTTTATTATTCCACCTAAGACTGTTACAAACTGGACTGTGGAACAATAAGACATCTGCATAAGTTTTGCAGCACTGACAGGGCAGCCTGGTCTATTGATTAAGGGATTTTAAGGAGGCGTTTGTTGTGTGAATTCCCTCAAGTTGCAGAGGATGTGGAAATGGGTTTCTAATTTCCTGGATCGGTTTTCTGACCTCTAGGTTTCATAGAATGGGGAGCATTGCGTGTTCTGCCTTTTGCTGGCGCTGTTTCTGAGCAGGAGAACTTGCTCTGAATTCCACCCCCCCAAAGGTTTGGGCACTGGTGTCTGGCACAAGGATCCCAAACAGCAGTGGGCACGAAGGTCCTTACATTGGATGAGATGGCAGTCAGAGCATTTAGTCACTAGTAATAAAAGAGTAAGAAACTGGTCTTTTTCCAAAGCCAAGATTGCAGGAGGGGGAGGAAAGGCATCATTCCTAGTTTTTTTGTAAGAGTGAAGGCTTATCCTACCCTTGCTTTCAGTATATCATTAAAGCACACTGACCTTCGTGACTTGCTGTAATGAATAATGTTTAATGCACAAAGACCTGTGGCTTTATAGTTTGTTAGGAAGGGGAGAGTGAGATGATTTTTCCAGATGACAATGATCATTGTATTAGCTGGGAGCATTATTCTAGTTGTAAAATCCCATTACACTAGGGTCATGCAAAAGGGGAGGGGAACAGTCTCTGTTATATAAAACTTACAGTCCAGAGGCAAGACAGGCATACAAATGTCAGGAAATAGCTGAATAGTGTTGGCCAGTGTGCTGATGTCCAGCTGTTCACACATTTCAGAAAGGCAGTGTAGTAAAGGGAAATTTGGAAGATGTTTTGCAGATGTTTACAGTGAGTTCTTTCCAAGTACAGGGAGGTGCACTCAGAGGAAGTTTGAAGATGATTACTTCAAGGCATTGGGAGGTCCCAGATCTTTCTTGCAGCATCAACTAGGTCTTACTCAGAGAACATACGTGCCCTTTCATAGTTTGGTTATTCTTTGGTGCAGTGCAAAGTAGGAGTGTTTTGCAAACACTAAGGAGTTCATTTTCATGCTCCCTCTGAAGCAAAGTGCTGGTGAGCAGACACACAGAGATAGTTTTGCTGAGTGCTCATTAGCTGTGTGTGGTTTGATATGCTTAAAACTTAGACTTTTTTTTTCAGACTGCTTAACTTTATGTAGATTTATATGGCACTTGTGTCTCAAAGCTCTGATTGACTTGATTTGCAGATTGCAAATTTTCTGAAGTGAAAACAAAACTTGGATATGCAGAAAATGAAGAAGATGCTACTTCTGTCCTTTGGAAACAACAATACATAACATTAAGAACTTTGTGATAAATTAATTTAAAACATTTTACTTGAATCATCCCAGAATCTGGAAAAGAACTCTTAATTTGGGTATTTTTTGTAGGAACACGACTGGTCATCAGTGTCATTTCTTAGAAAATAGTTTTAGTTGTTGACCTAATACTGGTACACCTAAGAGGTAGAACCTGTTTTTTTGGAGGGGCATTTAATAATTACCAGATTACTGTTGCCTCTTCAGCCATTCCAAGTCTTGCTCATGGCTCACTTTGCAAGTTTTGCCATTGCAATGGGAGTCTGCAAGACAAGTCCCCCTTTGCTGATTCAGAATAGTCATTTGCAGTATTGAATGGAGTAGTCGTTGAGCAGGCAAAAATAGATACTCTGACCATGTGGTTAAAGACGTAATGTATATGTCCAAGGGAAGATAAATTGAAGTTACATAGCCAAGTGTAATTTTAGTATTTCACACATTCTGTAATTTTAGCAATGCTTTTTGAAGTTGTAATATTTTTCAAGTATTTGTACATTTTGGAATTTGGCAAGAATTAAATCTTTGGATCCTCTTTGCTGAATCACTTGCTTGGCTACTGTGCAACAGCTTTCCTTTCCTCCAAATCACATGGTCAGGAAATCTGTGCAGTGAATCTTAAGTCTTGCATGTATGAAAAGCAGCACTCTTAGGCATGGAGACAGTAGGTCACTGGGAAAAAATATTTGGTATACTGGTATGTTATATAGCATTTATTAATTAGTAGACAAACCTTTAGGAGGGGCACCAGCATTTTTGATAAATAAAAAGGTCATGTAATTTAGGGAAAAAAGAAAGATGGGGGAATGTTGCATTACAGCAAAAAGGAAAGTTCTCACTGCTGTTGATTTGTTCACTCGTGCTATTGTGCCTTTACAGGAAAAAATTGTGAGGATTGTAAGGGGAAGGATCTATCTCTAAGTGTCCCTTCTGTTAAATGATTAAACATCAATATGTTTTCCATTACTTTATTTCCCATCTCTGTTAAGCTTAACTGTGGACCCTTAAAAAATATCTTCTTCTGCTTTAAAGAAAAATAGATTACTTAAGCAGTGATTTTGTTCCATAGATCTGTTTCTGGGATTTTGTCTTTTAAACACCTGTAAAACTTCATAAATATGAGTTATTAAATAAGTTATTTGATCAAATTGATTTTTGCCATGTTGCCAAGGGAACATTGCATAGGTCCATTGCCTTTTGGCCCCAGGGGAGGCACAGCAGGACCCACAGTAATGAACTGAGTGTAGCCAGCAAAGTCCATTTGGCTGCTGGCTGAGGCTGCTTGGAGGAGCCTCCTCCTCATCACAGGAGAACAAATTACCTCCTCTCCACCTGTCTCCAGAAGTTTTTGCTTTGGTGTCCATGTCTTCCTTGCTTAGTGGCCTCTCTTAGCAACCAGCCCTGGAAGGCCTTTGGTTTTCTCACGAGAGGTTTTTGATTACCAGAGGTTTGAAACACGTTTGTCACGGGATTTAGCCACGCTGCTTTCCAGCTGCCTTGCATGTACTCTGTGTACGGTGGCAGGCATGTGTTGTGACACCAAAGTGTTTGGTCAAAAAATTAAAATGGGGTAGGTATGTGCAGCACGGGTTGATGAATAAAAACATGACAAGTTCAGAATGAAGATGTAAAATACCATTTTAATGTAATAGATTAACTGTTTTCCTCTATTTAGTGTTTTCTTTCTGAAGTAAGTTTAACATGCTTAAACACTGACTTCAAGGTATTTCTGTTCATAATATCAAACCTACATTACTATATGTTGAGCCTTTGGAGTTGAAAAAGCCCCAAAACGCAATTGAGCCAATTAACACATTTTACTGTAGAATGGGTATTGAAGTGTACAGAAAACTACTAACAGACTATTAATTTATAAATTTCAGATTGCATTTGATAAGTATGAAAGGTTTGCCGATTATTTGCTAAAATTAAATGAGAGGGTAAAAAGGCTTTTCTTGCAATCCACATGGCTCTTCCTCATACCATGGTATGGCCAACTGAAAGCACACTTGTGTCTGCCTCTACATCCGTACTGTGTGAGCTGCTGTTGTACCGTTCCTGTCGTGTAATCATTCCATTTGATCCATGCTCTGCATGCACAGTAACACAAAGTGCTGCTTCTCCTTCTCTCCTCAGCCAATACCAAAGCCCGCAGTCACGAATTTGCTGAGAAGAATGGACTTAAAAAATACGAGTACGTCTTACACCCGCGAACGACCGGATTCACCTTTGTGGTTGAACGCCTAAGGGAAGGTAATCCTGCTCTGTCCATTTTTTTCCCTTTAAAGTAACAAATCTTAACCCAAGCTGATGTTCACAAAACTGCTTGAAGTCATTTGAGGAAAACTGATAACAAAGCAAGCCCTTGCTTGCAACCCTCCTTAAAATGATTGTAACGTGGGGAGATTGGAGAGAGTTGATAACACGCACTGATATCATCAGGAGGTATGCAGTGATTGAAAGCAACGTTCACTTTGTTTTAAATATTTTAGCTTGTTTAGTGGTCTTACCTCAGAAAACTAGTGGAAAAAATCCCAAGGAAGTTCAGCCTGTACCATCCAAGTGGGTGGTTGACACTGAACACACAGGCATGTATGTCACTGCCCTCTCTGAAAAGGCTTCTGGGTTTAAGTCTGAGAGCTGAGTAGACAAGTTGTTCAATGTTAAATGGACAAGGGGAATGCACAGCAGCATGGAAATGCAAGTCGGCTGCCCAGGGCTGCCAGTTGTTTTGGGTGATGGTGACTTGGAGAAGTTGTGTGAAATACAAGTTGTGCTGCTTGGCAGGGTGGTGGGTAAGAGAATGAGTGATACTTGCATTTTACCCAGAGGTGGTTTTCCATCCCAGTATTAATCTGGGGGTCAGGCTTGAGTCTTTTTTATCAGAACAGAGTAGGAAGATGTGATTGTTAGATTGAGATGTCTGTGAGTTGTTTTGGGAATGGGCATTTTGATGAGGTTTGAGGCCATCAGGATGTAACCTTTAAATTGTACAGATGTTGCAGGGATTCAATTGCAGATGAGCGAATATTTGCAGGATATATGGTTGAAGAAAATAAACATGTACAGTAGATATGAGGTGACTTTTTTATAGGCTGGTTCTTCAGGGAAAAGCAATTCTAGATCTTTAACACATGCTGGTTATTTTGACTGCCAAAGGAAGAAGTTTGAGATTATTAAAAAGAATAGGGGCCTGCTGGTAGGTTTTTTTGCTAGCTGGAATCTTTGTTTGGATTTTAGAAGCAGACCTGGCTTGCATTTTACCTGCTTCCTACTAAGCAGATATCCTAAAATCACTGCAAGCACTTTGGCATTTTGTCCAGGTGGACAATCCCAGTTGTACCATTTATCTATTTGACCCTATTTGTATTGCACATTCAGAGCTGGAAACCTTAGATTTTCATCTCTCTTGAATGTTTATTACTCAATTTACTGTAGTAAAACAATTTGCCACATACACAATTTCAAAAGCTTGCTTTACTTAAAACTTCACAGCACTCAGTTAACCTCGTGCATAACAATATTTCAAACCTGGAACAGATTTTCAGTTAAACAAATGTTTTCCACTCAAAATATTAATAACTTAAAAAAATTTCTGGATTTGCTGCAGGAACAAGCTTTGTGGTTTACAGTAATTTTCTAATTTTATAAAAATGCTTTTCTCTTCCATTGCTCTATGAGCAATCTTTGCAAATTAGGCTGTTGGGTTATAAAAAGGAAAATATTTGAGGCTGATTAACTGATTTTCTGCAGTAGAAAGCTGGGGGAAAAACAATAATAGTCCAGCCTTTGAAGTGGTTTTATGTCTCCCTTTTATTTAAGGCAGACAAATATTGTGTGAAATATTAATGTCCCTTTAGTGTTGAATTTACTAGATATTGGGTACTTTGATAGGTATCGTAAGCTATATATATTATAACTGTATGCTATTATGTAGTAAATTATGTGTGAGAAGGTAGTTCAAGTAGCATTTTAAAGTACTTTATTACTTATTAATTTAAGAATTGGTTTTCAACTGCTTCCAAGTGTACGAAACGGGGATCGTTTGCGTTGAAAAGTTTGGGGTTTTTTTATATATATATACAAAACTCAGCTGTAGTTACTGGACTTTAAAATACTTCAGTGTATTATATACATGTGCATATCTATATCTAGCTCTATCTTTTTATGTGTACAATATATAGATGTCAAGGTTGATATTGAAATGCAGATGGCCCAGTTGGTACCTGGTGTTATTGTGCAGCTCTGGTTTGAATTATTACCTAAAGTGATAGGATGCCTTTTTTATAATCCTAATTTCTGATACTGGCAGTAATAAAGAAAACCTGGACTGCCAAGGGATATGGTGTTAACCAGAGTCCCCATTTCTGAACTGTCTTAATGCTACAATGATAGTAATAATCATAAAAATAGATTTATTTTCTTTTTTTACTCCTCATAACTGCAGGCACAAAGCAGTGTGTGTAACTTTAACATGCAGGAGGGAGTGGTGGAGATTTAAACATCATGTTTACGTCTCTGAAAGTATTTTTGTGCATAGATTACAACCTTATTGCCCTGTAGGTCTCCTGGGAATACATTTTGGCTCGTGGCTGTTTTCCATTCCTGCGGCTCAAGTGTCTTTTCTTCAGGCCTGAGTACATTATTTTGCTCCAAAAATAGGTTGATGAAAAGAGGGGGAAAATGTCATTAGAAGTTTAACTGCTTTATAAACGTTGAAGAAACTAACTTAATTTGGCAAGAACCTTGATTAATATGCATCACAAGCTGTAGCATGAAAGAATTACCTGTTATTATATAAAAATAACTATTAGTGACCCTTCTGAATAGGAAATGAAGAATCAGGCAAAAATAACCTTCAATAAAATTTTGCCTGTATCTCTGCAAAGGAGTTTATTCCTGGAGGAAGCACTGTCTGCACCCTGCCAGCATAAACCGAGCAGTTATCTGTTCTTTGCTTTCCACAGGTGGCAAAAAGCACTCCCAATTCCTCTGGCTGGCTTCTCTCTCTTAGCTGGTCATTATTTCAACTATTTGGTCTCTTTGGCCCATAGATGCTGCTGTGGTGGTTTCTAAGTCACTGCTGAGATCACGGGAGCTAAGAAAAAAAGATCTATATAATGTCCACCAAAAAGCAGTAAAAGTTGTTTAGGTAATACATCTCCTTGGCTTTTGAGTCATAGCCTTTCTTTCCCTGTTCTGGTTCTTCATGAATGGTGGCTCTTCCCCCTGCTGACTCTTCTAAACAGAAACCCACGTAGAAGTTGACTGGTTTTTTCCTTTCATTATGCTCAGGTGCCAAAACAGTAAAACTATTATTTGATTTGTAAATGATCATATTATTGTTTTCTCATTCATGGAAACCATAGAATCACCCAAGAGTAAGCAGAGACTATGAACATGCTTCAGGTGTATAATTAATAATATACTCAGGAGAATAAGGACTGCAGCTGTTCCTAGTTTTCAAGCAAGAGATACCTCATTCAATGACTATTGATGGAAAGCTAAGAGAAATAAAATAGGTGATTTGCTTCTTTCTAATTCTGTTCACTTGATCAGGTAAATCATTTGTCTTGTCTGAGCTGTAAGGGATCCTGATTTCAATCAGCACCTGGTAAAAAATTACTAGAGATTTTCGCTGTACTTCTTTGGGGAACAAAGGTGAACATTTTTTAAAAGAGTAAGAATGTGTGAATGAGCAACAGCAAGTGAACTCCAGGCACCAAAATGAGGATTGGTCATTACTTTTTAAAATTTCATCCCTCTCTTTAACCATCTCCTAAAATCATATTTAATCCTTCTTTTTTTAAGCATGAAACTTTGAGTAGATGTTATGTATGGAGTAATTTTTGGCAGAACTTGGGTTAACTCGTCTTTTACAAAATGTGGCACTTTGAAAGGGGCTGAAATGTGCAGGAATACAACTTTTTTATAAAAGCATTTCCTTAACAATGTTAATTGAAAACATTTGTGGTCTATATAATGCTCTTGAAGATCCAGTTTGTGAGATCCTTCAAAAAAAGGTCAGGAGGTTACTCAGAAATGACGTATAGGTTTTCAGACCTGTTTGTCTTCTATAAAGTTTTTTTCTGAAGTGCCAAATGACATTGAAAGTTCAGCTGATTTGAGTGCTCAGTTTCAAAGAGATGGAAAATAATACTGGTTTGATTTGATTCAATATTGTCTGGATTCATTGGATTACATATATTATCTTGGCATAATATCTGTAATTGTAGCCAAATAGTCTGTCAAGAGAAAATAGCTGTTTACGAATGTTTTCTTAAAATTGCTTCATGGCTTTTAAGCATTTTCTCTGGACTAAATAAACAGTAAGTGTTAAGACAGAGCTAAAGCTTTAAAGCATCATTAGAAGATTATTCATGCTTTTGTAGACAATCATTTCTGCCAACATTACATTTAAACTGACCTCTTTTTGACACTTCCTCTACAGCCATCAACAGTCTTTAATAGCTGGATACATTGGACTGGATGTTCCCAGTATGGGGTTTATATTTTACTGGTTGTACAATATAATGACTAGTCAGAATTAGTTGTCTTATTATAGTATTTCAGCTTTGAATTTATTTCTGGTTCATAATTAGCCAACTGAAAAAATATTGCAGATAACATCTGCCAACTGCAGCATCCCAAAATAAACAAAGATACACATTTAACATGCTTGCCTTCATTGCACGTCCTTACTGATGGAAAGAAACTGTGATGCTCACCCTTTTGCCATGACTGGTTCACGATAGTTTTGCTCTAAAATTCATGTTTGCACACACACAGTAAGAAACTAGTCTGTGTCTTCTAATGTTCATACCTGGGTTTTACAGTTGTTCCAGTAATTACATGCAGGTATTCCAACCTGTTTCATTGCTAAGGCAGGAAAGTCTTATTTAGGTGTTCAGTCCAGGTTATCTCTATATAAAGCTGTGTAAATGTTTTAATCCCGGGATGCTTAGTGGCTATTATGTAGATTCTGTATCCTTTTCTGGGAGTTAGAGTATCCAGATATGCATATTTACGTACTCAACTCTTAATGGCATTTATTTGGGTTCTGGTGCGATTTGCTTACACGCCACTGTGGAGCTAATAACGCAGGGAGACAGTTTGTGATTTGCAGATCAATATAGAAGACAGTCAATAGGAGATGATGATTAACAGTTCCTGAAAGCTGACACACGGTTTGGCTCCCCTTTGCTGAGGTGTGAAGTAGCCGGGGTTAGGCAGCAGGTCTTTGTGAGCAGTGCCTCGATGTCCTCTCTGTGCACTGGGAATATTTATTAATGAAACCCTTCAACCTAAAGTAGCCAGAGTATATGAGCTCCCAGAGCATTTTTCTTACTCTGACTTTGAAAGAGAGGCAGGAGGTTGCTTGTATGCATTGATGAAACATCAGTGAGAAATGCTACTGTGATACTGCCAAGGGTTGTCTTCTGGTGTAGATGACACTTATGTCCAAAGCACCTACAGCTTACAAGACAGATGCCCTTCGTTCTTGCAGACATAAATCAAAGTAATACCAATTTCAAAGTGTGTTACATTTTTTAAAGAGAAAACTGATGCAAGTGTGAAAATCAGGTCTATTCATCGACTGACACGTTCAGGCTGTGGTAGGTGGGGTGCATGAATGAATAGATGTACATATTAAATGAACTGCTTTTTATTTTGATTACATAGTTTCTTTCTTCTTCACATAAATACTGGGTGAGGCATGTGGGTCTCGAACACAGAAGTGTCTGCTGAATTACTTGCAGAGTTTTTATGAGCTCAAACAGAACCACGTAGCAGGACTGCAGCAGTTTCCAGGTTTGTGCGTAATTGTCTTGTGTAACAAATGTACAGGACGTAGAAAGGCCCCACATCAAATGACAGAGAAGGTTAGATTTGTTGTTTCAATGAAATTTAGCCTCCCTCTTTGTGACTGAACAGATTTCTGACTCCTAGAATTATATGTTGGGCCACTGCCAAGATTTCTGTGGGTTTTGGCGAGGCCAGAGCTTGCACACTGACCAGCACTGCCATCTCTCAGAGGCAGCTCTTGCCTGTTTGTGCTGGTTGCTCAGTTGTGTAAACTAAAACCAGTCTGTTTTCAAAACAGGAAAATGTAAGTGTCCACATTAGCCTTAGCTTTGGGTCCTCAGTCAACTAATTTCACCCGTATGTCCATCAGATTTGCAGAGATTAAACAGCAACTCTAAACCATCATTCCTTAATGCAGGAAAATTCTTTCTTCATGATTTTTTTTTTCCTCTGTGCATGTGTTCCTCCCAGAGTCATGTTACTGAGTAGACTGATACTCTGAAATTACTGAGCTATTGTGAAAGAGCTTTGAGCAAGTTTTTAGCTGAAAATGCAGTATTAGAGCTTCACTGACTGCTGTAATTGATCTTCCGCTTTTATGAGAATTGGATCCTGTGCGTTAAATAGCATAGCCTTTGATACAGAAATATCAGTATGTAAATTGAAGCTTGAATGCTTTTTATGCCTTTTGTGTGTCAGTAAAAAATTCATAACATTAGTTATATGAAAAAAAAACCAGAGACCTTGTTCAAAAGCACACTTTTATCGCTGGGCATGTCTGTGAAATTCAGCAATGCAGAAAATCGGGTGCAGGCTGTTGTGCTTTATTGCAAATGCTGACAGTTGTCTCTGTACTCTGGAACATGGGAAAGGGCAGCTCGACTTTTTCCAGAATCATGTTAACCGCTGATGATTACCATGTCTTGCAAACATCTGTGTGTGTTGGCTGTGATGTACTTCTCAGAATGAGCACCAGCTTTCTGTTAGATATTTTCTGGCCTTTGGTACACGTTGAAGTTTCTGTTTCTCTTCTTTCATGTCTTACTGGAGCAGCATTCTGCACTGCTCGCCCCACCTCTGTGGAAAACAGTCCATTGTTTCAGTCCTCCTGGGAAGGATTTGCTTTTTCCTAGCCACTCTTTTCTCTCAGCCCCCATCCTTTCCTCTTTCCACCCCCCACTGCTATTGAGAAGGGAGCATAGCCTTTCACTGGAGGGTTTATGGTGTAAGAATCGCTGCCCCTTTAGTGTTTGCAGGGTGACATGTTGCTGTTTGTGTCACCACACATCTGTGATATTCATCGGAAATATTTCAGGTTTTACGTTCTCGAGCCTATCAAGATCCACCTACTGCAGTAATTCCCTTGCAGTCTCTCACGTGTGAGTCATGGCTGGTGACAGGCTGATACACCATGCAGTGGATCATTTTCCATTTACCTCCTCACAGGTTATTAATAGTTGCAGTGGTAACCATACTAAAAAGTTACTACTTGCCAGCAGTTACCCCACAGTGGTATTAGAGGTTTCCACTGTTTTCCCTTGACTCAGAATACACAGTATCTGTGGTAACGATGTGGTAATGTTTGGCGAGGGTGGACTTTTTTAATTGCTTCAACTGGAGGCCTCGAATGATGTTAGCTCATCAGATTGCATATGTAAAAATTAAGCTTGGCCACAGATGAGTTCAGGAAAAATGATTTTTCAGGAAAAACGAGAATTATTTTCTTCAGAGTTATGAAAATGTTCCCATCCTTCGATTTTAATCTAATGTTTATCTTTTCTTGAAGATATTTTTAAGAATGGTTTTCCTAGTAGTTAATGTACTTTGACTAGGTGGTGGACCACGAGTGTGAGTAACAAGGTGGATCTGCTAGTCCAGGCTGGGTCAGCATCTCTCAGGGTGTGTGTTTTGAAAGGTTGTTCATCTGATTTGAGTGTTTTGAGTACTGAGCTTTATGGTTGTTTTTAGACTTAACGACAGACAATAGGTGAGCCTCTGGTAAAGTACAAGTTCACGAATTACTGCTCATTCTCGTCAGCCAATGATCTAAGAATTTGCAGGTGATGTTGGTTGGATTGGTAGCATATTTAATCATTGTTGAAGTTGAAATTAATTCCTATAAACAGAGAAATAGTATTGGCATCTATTTGTTTCACATGCTATTACCAGATGCTTTACACAGTGAACCCGTTTCTCAGTTCTGTTTATTAGTAAGGCAGATAATTGCTTCAAGCAGTCTTGAGTAGAGAGGAACCTAAACATACTTTTTCCATACTCTCTTTTTCTTTTTTTTTTTTTTAACTGCTTTAGTTTCCGTCAGGAGATGATGTTTCCTGATGTGTTTTATTAGAAAAATAGCAGCATCTACAGGCTGAATAGACTAATCCCAAATCAAGAGTCTTATTGTACAGGAGTTTCTCAGTAATATTTTTTGGATTCTCCACTCTTCCACTTTTTGCAGATGCTAGCTGTTTTTATTTCCAGCTGCATTAAGGTTGCTGCAAATGTGTTTTGTGTATTCCTGATACCACTTTTCTGTATGAGTAATTACTGGCAGGGGAGAGGGTCCATGGGGTATCATTTCAGTTACTGGAAATGTTGGAATCCTCAAACTGTTCAGATATAGCCTCCAAATCTGTAAGATAGTAATAAATCTTTCAATCTCATCTACTTGCAAAATATGCTGCTTATGTATCATTAAACCTTATGTAGTTTGTTTCTTTCATTCCTTTCTGCTGTTGCAGCTTCAGCTCTCCTTCCCTTTGCCCTCCTCCCAGTCCCCTGCCACTATTTTCAGGATGTAAAAAAATGAGCCCAGCATCAGACTTTTCCGAGCTGACTCAGATCCCTGAGTTTAGCAGTCGTTTGCAAGGCTCTGCTCCAGAGATGTTGTGAGCAGTGCCACAGCCACGAATTCTGGATGTTGCTATGGGACTGATACTGAAAAACGAAAAACATCAGAGGGCAGAGGAGCTTGGGAAAAATTGTAGTAGAGCATAAATGCTTTTTAAAATAGATTTTTATCAAAACATAAACTTCAGCATAAATTCAACCCTACACCTCATTCATCACTTTATATGTAATCTGAAATATTCCTGTCTTTGGGACTTACTTTGTCAATCTTTTTCTGAACTGCAGGATTTTGGAGGGCAGGAAATAAGGTCTTGGCTCTCTATGTTCTCACTAAACATTGGTGGGATATAGGAAGGGTTTCCCTTTAGTGCCTGTGTGCCATGCCAGTTATTTGAAGCACAACATTAAGTGTTGTAATAAAGTATGTTACAGCTATAGGGTTTGAATAAATTTCCCCATAAATTCATTTATTTGTAGAATGGCTACCAGTTAAGAGTTGGAGAACTCTTTTAATATACATTCAAGTCAGTAGTGTCTCTCCCTAACTATTTCATACCATTAAAAACTAATATCTTAAAATAAGCATCTCTGAAATGCCTATCATCTATATTTAGACTTATGCAAAACTGTCATTTTGTTTGCATAGATAGTCATTGTTGCCCTTGCAGTCTAACAATAAAAATAAATGCTCTCGATGATTATAAAATCATTCCGGAGGCAGGGACCTGAGCAGGGCTTCTCCTGATCACCGGTCCTTCACTGCGCTGCTCCGAAAGGAGCCAGCCTGACCTGATGGATTCTGGCATGGCACAGACAGTAAGGACATCTATTAGGAGAAAAGAAGAGCATGCACAATAAGTAGAAAGAAGAGAGGCATTTTCAAAATGCTTCAGAGACTTTGGAATCTGTGAGCAATGGCACGTTTGTGTTGCCTGGAAGTTGCTATGGGTACTGGCGTTTAAAAGCCAAACACAGAGGGCAAACCTTAGGGACATAAGTCCCATTTGAAATCCTGAAAGAATTAGTGCTCTTTTAAATCTGCTGGGATGCTTTTGAAAAATCATCCCTCAAAAGGATTCTTTGTCTAAGTGCTCTGCAGGTTCATCCTGTCAGCAGCACCATTGTGATTTAACCAGTTGACTTCTGCCTTCACTCATCCAAAACGCATTCCTTCCAACAGACCTGGAAGCTCCCTGCCTTCCTCTATCAGCCCTTTGCTTGGCTGCTCTTGTAGCATGTATCAGAGAATTAAATGAAACATACGGTCAGCAGCTCCATGGCTCCTTCCTTCCTCCCTGTTTTCACACCCTGTCTGTGAGGCCTGTGTCTTTTTGAGGCAGGTATTTTGTTTTGATACCTTTGAAACACCCATCTCACTGGTGTATAAGCTTTGTTGGAGCAGGTAGCAGTTAAGCCACAGCTGTCTCAAAGAGTGCACTCTGCATGCCCACAGCATTGCAAATATTTAATAAACTTGTTAATAATACATTCCAAACCACAGAGGCTGTGGAGATTCGTCAGGATTTATGCTACCTGTGGTGCTGACAAATTCAGTTGACATTACACACTGAGACACACACGTAAGCATGCACTCAATGTTCAAATATATACATAATTTCTGATTTATAATATCAGTGTTGTACATTAGGATAGAACATTTTCAAAGGATTATTCTCCTCCTTGAAGGGATAAATTCTCTTGACTTTCTGTCTTGTGCCTTTCTGTATTCTGGCACATGTAATCAACCAGCAGCATATTCTTTTTCATGTCTTCTTGTTTGGATAGCAGTGGACAGCACAGAATTCATTAAAACTGAACAGCCAAAGTGCTGATAGAATATAATGTGCTTGTGACTTAAATGGTGGGTTTTTTTCCTGCAAGGTCTGGTATATTGTGTACATAGAGAACTGTGTGTATGTATACAGAGGAGTTTTGGTGGTTGATTTCCATCTTTCTTGGCAAACTGTCTAGGATGAAGATCATACTCTAAAAACCCCATTGACACAGTTACAGAAGACAAATCTTACTTAGCCTTTGTGAATTTATGCATAAGGATATATGCCCCATGATTTTTTACAAGCAAAATGATTTTACTTTGCCACTCTCTCTAAGCTGACTGAAAGCACTGTGGGCAGAAAGGGCTGCTTTACACCCAAACTGAAGAGATTGTTGTTCAGAATGAGTTTCACTGGTCTCTTGCTGAAGGCCCATAGCTGAGTGAGAGGAGGAACTCAACTGAGTAGGTACACATTGCTTGGAAACTGTTCAAGCATCTGCTATCAGGATGCCCGGTCTTGATCTACAAGTGAAACAGCCTCATAGGGCACTGCCTCTTTTCAAAGTAACACAGGAGGAAAGTGTCAAGCATTCAGATTGCATAACTAAATACTGAGAAATGGGAATTTCAAAAAGGGAGATTGAATGCAGCCCTCTTGTGGTGTTCGCTTTGGAACAAGAGAACAAATGTGTTTTGCCAGTTTGGTATTTTCTTTGCTTAGAATGACAAGCTTCTAACAATGTATTTCATGCTATTTCATTTCAAACGACAGTAAAAAAAAAAGCCAGAATGGAGAGCTTTTGCTGGCAGGGCTTTGAAGTAGCTCTTCTGTGTAAGAAGCTATGAAAGAATAAAGCAAATTCCATAATCTGTAATGTTCTCTGGAAGAGCCCAAGAAGTGTGAACCTGAGGAAGTGAACAGTTTGTTCCTAGGAGAAAGGTGGAATTCGGGAGTATCTGGTTATAACTCCAGAAATGTTGCCTTCATTTTCAAATATTCTGTAGTAGCTCTTTTACAGCTGTTATTTCAGCATTGTTTTCTCAAAATATTTTGCTATCCAGAAACACATTCCTAAGATATTTTCATTATTTTAGTAGAAGAGTTGTGGCAAATACAACAGGATGGAAGTGGTGGAGAGAGATGAAAGAAATTAGAGGCTTGAAGATTTATACTTTGACAGCAGTGCGTACATCCACGTCTTGTAAATACAATAATGGGGTTTATGTCCATGAATAGTCCAGACGACACTTTAGGAAACAGTAGTCTGTCAAAGGGATACTTGCACACGGTTACATAATAGGCATCTAGCTCTCAGATTTTGTTCTCTTAACAAA
>VZRQ01007680.1:1004953-1061584 GCA_013397975.1 Machaerirhynchus nigripectus | reverse complement strand
AAAAAAAAAAAAAAGACAAAATCCCCCAAACAAGCAAAGAAATAGAAGACCTCACAAAAGTTTTTCTAATTGTCAAGTGATGTTTCTTTGTTGGCTTTCATTACTAAATTTTACATCTGCTTTACGGAGCTGAAATGTCATGTTGTTTTTTCCTCCATGGGATTTGCTATGTATACCTGATGTGGAAAAAAATCAAGAGCTGTCTTGAAAAGGACCAGCCTAGTTTTAATCCCAGAAGTATGACACTTCACAAAAATCGTTCTCAAAAAAATACTAAACACACTAAGAAACCAATTATAAACAAATAGGAACATGAGCAGTATGCTGGTCAGGCTTTTGTCACAAAGTCAACAAAGACTGTTGAGACCTGCATGTAAAATATATTTTGTCTGCTACTTAGCACACAGTAGCTAAAATGGAAAATTCTGTAGAGCCGAATGATAGCACTAAGTGAATTGGCATTTGCAATTAGTTTTCCAGTGGTTTGGCAGTATTAATAATGCAGCAGAAGGACAGGATATCCTTCAACTAAGTCAGTATGAAAAAAGGTTTTCATTAGCATTACAATGAACTCTGAGAACCAGGTATTCTTACTCACAGGAAATAAGGTTTGGGGAAATATATTTTGTGTTTGAAAATGTTGGGTGAATTTTGGAGCATATCTAAATATGACTATTATCAGAAACCGGTTTTAGAATAGTGTAAGGATAAAGTGTCTTTCTCAGGCTGTTATTGTAATTCATAAGATATTATTTTCAGCAGTGTTTATTACACAGAGGAATGTTCAGAACCAGATAAATACACTAGGGAGTCTGGTTAAATAGGGATAAACCAAAGGAGTTACTTAAAGTTACAAGAGAAGCAAAATGCTGACATAGATGAGATAAATTATTCTTTCTGTTGTTTTGCCATAATAGTCTACTTTGGTCAAAACCAAAGAGCAGTAACTAATATATTTGCATATTTGCGGTTCAAATTTACATGAAGATCACAAACGTTCTGATTTATCAACCAAAGTAAAATGAGATTGCAGCAATCCAGTCCAGAGGAGCAGATTCTTATCAGCAGAAACCTGGTGCTGAAATAGATTAATTGGAAGCCATCAGATGCAAGTTGCTGATAAGGAAGGGGTAGCTGAGGAAGCAGAGTGCCTTTCTGTAACTGTTGTCACCACAGGGCACTTGTTTTTGTCACAATGGTCAAATTAGATCAGCCTTAATACCACAGTGTGCAGTTCTGCTAAAATGGAGTTGACCTTCTGGCAGCCTACAGCAGCTTTGGAATTTGGTGCCTTTGCCAGTGTACCCCATCCTGAACATGTGCTTAGATTTGAGCCTGATGGCCAGCTACCTCTTTATCAGCCAGTAAGATCTTTTAGATGAATTACAATGTGAGCTATTACACAATAGCTCAGGGTCATCCAAATTCTCAGTCTTTTCCACATACTTGGTTAGAGCACTAGCAGGATTTTTATGAAGGAAGGCTCTCTTCCTACACTTCCTTGCTCTAAACACTCCAAATACACTTTCATGTAATGCTTTGAAGTCATTGTGGGTCTGTCCTCTGTGCGTCCTGATGCCCCTGCCTCAGATAGGCCTGGAAGAGCCTAAGTGGCATCACAGTTCTGCAGAAGACAGTTCAGTTCATTCTTCAGTGTTCCTTCTCTCTTACACCACCTGTTTTTTTTCTATCTTCATCTGAGTTTCGAGGGAAGAAACTCTCAAGTTCAAGAGAATTAAGAAATCTCAAACTTTTCTGATTTTGTCTGTTGGAGATTTCTTCATTCTTCTCTGTGCCCTCACCACCACATTCTTGCTCTGGAACCGACTACAGTGCAATTAATTGCTGGTAATTTCTGTGTGTTATGCTCAGCTTGTTTTCTTGAAAGAAGCCATAATTTGGATAGGCCCCTCTCTGAAGCACGAAAAACGTGATGCTTTGCTAATTTTCTTCGACAAAGTCACTCCAGATCAGGTGTTTGTCAGAAGGACCCTTCTGTAGCCTCTGTGAGACTTCTGTTCTGCATACTTCCATCCAAGGCAGCCCTGGTTGTGCTGATGACTAGAAGTTGCCCAGTACAATAATGTTTTAATCCAGCACATAATGGATCGAATTTCTTGCCACACAACAGACACTTCTGATAGTAAAATTTCCAACTCAACTCCACTGAGATATATTTGGTTCCTTTTTTTTTTGTTCAGTATAAATAATGCACCCCATAGATGACATTTTGAGTGAAATTCAATTATTATTCTCTTTTACAATCACTCATGAACAATCAAGTCCCCCAAACTTGTGTTTTAGATGACAGCCAGCCAGCTGGTCACTCTCAAAGGAATTTGCTTCAAGCGGGTGATGTGCTTGAATGATCTTATCTATCAGATTGGAAGGCAGATCCATATTGAGAAAAGCTCCCAGAGGATGTGTGAGTAAAGCTCTGTGAGGAACAGGAAGGTCTGTACCAGAACCGCAGTGGTGCCCTGGGCAGAAGGCAGAGACTTGGGGGCAGGTATCCAGCTGTAGCTTTGCCATGAATTTTTGACTGGCCTTGAAAACAAATGCCTGAAGCACCAAGTCTGGAAAGGAAAAGAGATTAAGCCTTTGCTAGCAAACAAACAGCAGGTAGTCACCTTGGTAAGTGTAGGTGAAATTTGGTCCAAAGTGTCTAGCCCAGGAATAGCAGATCTGAGTGGAACCTAATCCCAGAACTGCAAACTGCTTTAAGTATCTTAAGAGGGAGGGAAATGGCAAAGTTGTTTTTGTCAAACCTGTGCCCCAGCTATTGCAATACCTCAGTATTGCTCAGTCTTAGTGTACTGTGAAAATACAAACATTTTTAATGTTTTGGGACTACTTTTATTTTAATATAGCAGTTCTGTCATATCTAGTCATAAGGTAGAAATTCCTTTCCAGAAATTTCAGTGGCTTTTTCTGCAAGATTGTGGTAAGATAATTTTAGGTGTCTGTTTTGGCCACCAGGTCTTTGCAGAATCCCTCACTTGGTGAAGTTAGTAGAAAAATTCATATTGACTGTACCAGAAAGGTGGTTGCTTGTGTCCTTGCATGTGACAAAAGATTGTATAATGTCTATATACAGCAATTTTTAAAATCCCAGTGTGCCAAACAGGTATTGATGTGTTTATTCTAAATTTCAGTGAGGCTTTCTCTGTATATCTTGTATGTCAGTATGTTGGGATAGGTGGAATGACTTTGAGAAAAGGCAGTATGAAGGAGGGGGAGAGCTTAGATGTGTGTTTGAACTCAGTTGAGTGAAACTGAAATGTGCATCCCCTTTAAGTGTAAATCATCAGAAGAAAAGAATCAAAACACTGAAGAGGTGAAGATGAGTGGGAAATTGCTACTCATCTGTTGAATGGAAACTTGATGTTAAATAAGATCTTCTTATGTTTCACCGTTTGAAACACAGTAAGAGTTCCAGGAACTAATTACCTAGCAATGGATGATGACATGGAAATATATTAAATATACATAGATAGCTAACCATGAATACTTGATGCATGCAAAAGAAGAGTCTAGTTAATTTTTATGTAAATTAAGCAACATTGAAAGTGGCAATATAATAAGCAACAACACTGTTCTGCATTTGAATAGAACAAAACAGCAAATTCACACTTGAAATAGAGCCTTTCTTCTTAAGCTGTCTTTTCCTGGGTAATATTTTAATGTCTGCTTTATTCACAGTAAAATCGTGGTCTTCATAGGTAACATCTTGTCCAGAGACAATCAGACAATTCAGGCTTTTAAAAGCTAATTTAATTCTTTGGTGGGTTTCATGTCTGTGTTCTCTAATGAGTAAGGGGCTCGTGTTCAAGATGTGTAAGGATTGCTTATTTCCAGCAAGATTGTGTAAGGATTGTTTATTTCCAAAACCTCGTGGAAGTAGTGAAAAGGGGTGCTCCCTGCCAAAGAAGTGTTTTGTGTGTAGACTGGTGTGGCAGAGGCGGAGATGCTCTAAGGGTGGGCTCAGCTGCACCATGCTGCTTCCTGGGGAACAGCTCCAGCACAAATTCAGCTCAACCCTGTTATCTGAAAGAAAGAAAACTCACCTGTGGTGACTGAGTAGAGAATAAAAACTGAGCATTGAGGAGGAAAAAGTTGAAAAAGAAGGTGCATTTGTCTTTAGCCTTCTACTGCAGATTGCTTGATAGATGGCAATGTTTATCATGACTTTGTGCGTAGTTTATTTATGCTGCTCATATTACTTCATTTCAGAATTGTCCATGGATACTCAAAAGGTTCAGATTAGATGTGTATACCTTTTAAAACTCTCTTGGAGCTGTTAGTCTTTGAGGGTCAGGGAGGAGGGTATTAAAGCCATTATTAAGTGTGTTGGAATGAATATGTACTGGTAAACAAACTTCAAGCCCTGCGAAAGAACAGCTGCCTTTGGCTCGTTTCAGTGGCAAGCATATGGCTATTCAAGTTTGCAGTACAAATCCCAAGGCATTTAGATCAGTGCCTGTCAAACAGTTTGTCATGACAGAGAGTTCAGCTTGAAGCTGCAAATTTGATGCTGTTCCTTCTTTCTAATCTACTGTTGAATTTGATTAGTTGAGCCACCACTCAGCTTCCTGTAAGACAGGAGTCCTTCAGTAGCATAAATAAACTGCCAGAGGCATGCAGGGCACAGTGTTTTACCTCTGTGTTATACACTGCTCTGTATTACAAAGGTCTGAATAACTTTGGAAGGGCTGAGGACTCGTGTTTGTATTAGGGATGATTAAGAAAAATTAAAAGTGTCATCTGAGTTCATATTATAATGGCCAAAGTAAAAATAGGCTCTTATTGCAAACAGTTTACATGTGTAAAGTTTGTAAATGAGGCTTTAACAATTGAGCTGAAAATCAAAATGACAAGATTCTAATTTTTTCCTTAGCTTGTTTCCAAATCTACAACTTTCACATGGAGTTGAAGTCTAAAATAAATGAACAATTTTATTTATAAAATAAACAGATAAACAGAATAAGAAAAATCTGTCTGATAAACAGAATCAGAAAAATCAGTGAATTAGCTTTATAGTTGCTAATGAGCACTGGTTTTATACATGGAAACTGCTAAGAGTTGGTCATCGATGTTACAAAATTTGAGTCTTCCTTCACTGATCAGGTTTGGGCTTTGAATGTAAAAGCTGGTGCAAAACTGATTATTTGAAGGTCTAACATATTCTTTAGGATTGAGGCCAGATTTCTTTAACACATTTCTGTATCCAATATCATTAAATCTTACAGGATTGTTTTATTCCATTGGTTGTAGAACTGGTTATTTTAATTGCATGAAACCAACAATGAAAACAAAATAAAAGGAGAAAGAAAGAGAAAAAAACTTGACACCCAGAAGTTGACAAACATCATAAAGCTATTTGTGGAATCTTAATTTGGCTTTCTTACATGTATATGTGAGATGATTTGGTCTTTAGCTAAATGATTTCATGCCAGTCTCTCCACACACACATCCTCTGCCTCATTGAGCACTCACTGAAGGAGCAACTTTTAAATATTTTGTTTTCCTCTCATCTTCAGTGTGTGGCCCTGGGGCTTGTATGCTGCATTATTCAAACTCTTCTCTGAAAACAGATTTTCTATATAAGCATCTCTGCTGCTTGCTGCTCTAGTACTAGAGTGCTTCCAGATTTTGAAAGAATTTATTTTCACAATGCCTGTATTTCTCATGTGTGTGGGAAATGGAAGTGTGCAACAAGACTGAGGTCAGGTCTGCTGCGTGGTTCCAGCCACCTGTGGGCTTGTTTTCCAGTCATGGTGCTTTCTGTGCCCCTTGCAGCTCAGCCTGCTCAGCAGTGCTGCAGCACTGACCCCACAAACGTCCACTCAGCCCAGCCAGAAGATGAGAAATTCAAGTCTGTTTATGAAAAAGACAGAAATAGCATTCAGTTCTCTTGGGTTTTATTTAGCATGAAGATTGGTTTGAGACTCAGCTGCCTGAAGTTGAACTTGTCCTGTTTGCTTCCCCCTTTCTCTGTTTTGTTTGCTGCAGACCTTTGTGCAGCAGATGAAGCAAAGCTCCTGCATTCAGTTGTTAGACAGCCCTGATTCACTGCAGGTTCAGGTCCTGGGGCAAAGTAGTATATCATCACAGAACTAAAGATAATATCCATTATATAGGCAGAGGCAACCTTAGATTTGCCATTTCCCTACATCTGAGAAATGAACTTTACAACCTAATGTTCTTCACTACTGATGTTTTCAAACACTAAATCAGCAGCCGATCACGAAACAGATACTGCCACCATCCCTCCACAGGCTGGGTCTCTGCTTTGGTTGCCAGATTCCCTTCCAGAGCTGTTAAATAGTTGTCCCCTTTGCATTTGAATCAGATGGCTTCCTTCCCTGTGCTGCATGGGTGGTCACATGCAGGAGCCACAAGGGGATGGGGATGTAAGTGTGGTCCTTTACTCAGAGGGAATGGTGCATGAATGAAGACTAGAAGTTGAGAATACTCAGTAAGGACAGATTCTTTTTAAATTTCAGCTGTAAACTCTGAAAAATGTTTGCTGAGCATGTGCAGAATTAAGATTCTTCAAAGGCTCGTAGTTGTTGGCCAAATTTGGGATGTTTTCTTGAAAGTTGGCAAAAGGCATATTACTGACACAAATACCATCTCCTGCCAAACTTTAAGTCCCAGTTCCAAGGCTTGGGGATGTTATTCCTTTCCAAAGAACAAACCATCTGAAATTCTTTGTGACTTTTTAAGTAACAAAAACATTTTTTCCATAGCCTCAGTCTTTGATATAGCTGAATTGCTTGAACTGAGATTGTGGTGCTCCTTCTTCCCTTCAAAAAAAATAAAAGAAAGAATCTGAGTCTGAAAGAGCCTGGAAATTTAAACCATTTCAGTCTGAGAGGTTTAAACTTGTTGTTGCACATAGCAATTACAGTAGGTTCTTGTAGTGAAAGAGTTGGGAAATTGTAATGTGGAGGTACTGAGCCTGCTTTATAGTAAAAGAAATCGGCTGTTGTCATCTGAGCTGTTTCATACTGCATAAAATTGGTGTTCAGGAACTTTTATTTTTAGATGAAATAGCCCTATCCGGACTGGACAATCTGTCCTGCTTCAGTTTTTGCTTGGTTGGGAGAACGTGGGCTATGCTGGCATTGCCACTGTGCAGACTCAGTCCAGCCATCTAAGGCTGGTTTGTTAGGATATCGTCTTGCAATAGGAAACGTCTTTTTGTGACAAGAATGTGAAGAATTTTGTTACTAATAGCATCTTGCCCTTTATGGGTAAAGTTATTTTGCTGCCTTCCAAGTTGAATCCAGCTCTCGCCGACTTCAGTGCAGGATCTGCTGCTTTTCTGCCTTACTTCTGCAAGTCTGAGTCTTTAGCTGGGGTGAATTAGTTCAGCTCTCTTGAGATACCTACAGATTTGCCGTTGTACATCCAGTCAGGTATTTGCACTTCTTTCAGCTAGAATGTGTGGATTTGCACTTGGAAGCTCAGGTTTTTATTTCCCAGCCAAACTTTAGTAAAGATAAACCAGGAAGCCGTTCGTAAGTTGCTTTGGTTCTCAACAAGTTACACAACTGGGGTGGAGGGGATGGGGGGATTATTAGTCCACCCAAAAGCTTTGTAACCAACTGTGTAGTTTTATGTGCATGTAAACCAGCGCCTGCCACTGGGGAAAAATACAGGAAAAGGATTGTTTTACAACAGGAGAATTTTTCTTATATGATTCACCATCTGGCCTGCAAATCCTGATGTCATAGCAGTGGTTGTAGGGGGAAGGAGCAAACCTGCAATGCCACAGCCAGAAGGCAAGGGAGGGGGATGAAGCTGTTTCATTTTGATGACAGCAGGGAATGCCACCTCAAGTGCTGCAGCTTCATCTAAAGCAGCAGGGCAATCGGACCAGTTGGCAAAAGAAAATCAGTGATTCTTACATGTATGAATAGGCACGTGACTCAGCTGGATACCTCTGAAAAGATGATGGGATATTGAACTGTTTTACTTTCATGGGGGGTGGGCATATGAAGAGCCCAGGTCTCCTCTTCACACTCATGTGTTCGCTTTACTACAGAAAAATCAGTGAATCTGGCACATTGGCCATTTTCTGGGATACTGTTCTTTCTTCTCCAGTTTGCTGTCATCCTCTGAAATTTAGTATTTGCTGTCTCCTCTTGTATATGAGCAGAGGTTGCTGAGAATTCGGTGCTTTATTTCTATTGATTGAGAAAAAACATGAATTCATTAGAAGTCAGCTTGATATTAGGTGTCGACATTGCTGGTTTTAAATTGCTTGTGTCTTGTAGGTACAGATGAATCAAAAACATAACCCACAGCTACTAACAAGTATAAATGCCTTCTGATACCCTCTGGTCAATCTGTTATTATCTCAAGCTCTTCGAGCCCCATGTTGGGTTCCAAAAAGTAGGGAATCACAAACACATAGAAAGGTTTGGGTTGGAAGGGACCTTAAAGATCATCTTTTTCCATCCCCTGCTATGGGTGGGGCCACTTTTCACTAGACCAGCTTGCTCAAAGCCCCATCCAACCTGGCAAAGCAATTCATTACAAATATTTAACAAGGAACAGTTAAACATTTTGCTTTTCTAGAATATCTTTTAGGTTGTGGCATTCTTTCGATATTTTTAAACTTAACAAAAACACTGTGCTTAGTATAAAATAATTCAGTAAAATACTGGTAGTCTCCATCTTCAGATTAGTCTCTCTTTGAAAAAGAATGTGTTAGAAATACCAAAAGACAATAGATATTTACCAGAATTTATAGAGCTTCATCACTTGTTTTTGTTTAATATATGCTCTTTCTTATACAAATACTACAGATACTGTTTGATTTAATTCCTGTTTTGTTTTTTAAACAGGAGTCATAACAAAAGAAACTAAATGTTCCACTAAATGCAGCTATTATCCTGTGTCTAAAGCTACCTAACTTGAAATTAGTAAAACAGCAGTGGCTTGTGTGTTGTAATGACCATCATAAAGAAATGGTTTTGATAAAATCATGACATGGCCTGCTGTACTTCATATGAGACCAGATCATTCTAAAATGAGCAAATATCCTCCTCACTCCAGACAAACAAATAAAAGCTCTTAGAAACAAAATAACTTCTTGTACTTTATGAGAATGTTTGGTAGCCTTACCAGCAGTTGCAATCTAAGTGGTTTTGCAAGAGGTTGCATAATTTAAATTTAACACGTGAGTACTTCAAAAGGAGCTGTAAAAGCTGAACCTCTGGGTGCAGCCAACTTTAGGGTAACAATGAGAACAAACCTATCTGCAGGCACAGCCCTAGGAGCAAGCACCTTTCTTCTTGACCATCCTAAGAGTTTAAACTAAGCAGGACTATTTTCACAAGATTGTTTTGGAGATTTGAAGAGTAGCTACATGTATCTGTAATACAAAATCTGTCACCTGTGGTGACTGTAGTTCTGGCAATTTAAGAAATAGTTCATTTTGTGCTGACCACTGTAGCTTCTCTGAGAACATCTGATGAATTGAAACTTCTAAGGAAATATATAGTCAGTTGTAATAAGTGAATATAAAAACAGATGAGTTTTTTGAAAGATGCCAAAATACAGGCTAAGTCATGCTTGTAAAACAGTGATAACCTATTTTCTCCTCTGAATTTTCAAGAATAAGAGACACTTTATTGTTTTTCTTTCTTGGCTGGACCTTGAAATTCAAAGCCTCAGCCACGGAAGGGTTTCCTTAAAACAGTGTCTTTAAAGGTCCATTAATCTATCAGTGGTTTTGATGTAGTTTCTAACATATTTGGAGGATTTGTTTGGGAACCTGACTTTCTGCCAGTTTCAGTTCTATTTAGCCTCCTGTCGTCTTTTCTCTCTCTTGTTTTCCTGAAAAGGAAACATATAAGTGTTGGTTGAGTTAAAGGTTCCATTTGGTGGTTTCTTGAGTTAGGCCTTGCTTCCCCTGCCCTCCCACTCCACCCAGCCTTTTCTTCATGACTCACGCTAATTTGTAGGTAGTAAAAGTATTGGGATCCACAGATTGTCCCTTTGCCACTACTGACTTTCTTCCAGGAATTACTTAAAACTGTAATGGAGCGTATCTGTGAGGCCCTCTGCAAATTGTGCCTGAGTCTCCACCTCTTAGTAATTCATGTAAAGTCTGGCTTGTTTGAGGGCACATTGCTCTGAGATTTTTTTTTAATGTAGCAATAGTTCTTTCTTCATTCCACTGTAATTTTAAATGCTGAACCAAGGAACTCACAGTCAGAATGAAAAGGCAGAATATCAGGCAGAACATTGCAAAGGCATGGGGTAGCAGCAAGTCTCCCATGCTCCCTTTGAAGACTTTGGGAAACAGAGCCCTATCCACTGAAATTGTGGTTGAGAGGGTGGGGTTTGACAAGGCATTGCAGTGCAGTGGCCAAAGTCTTTTAAAGGAAAGGAAAATAAAATGATGAGTATCCGAACTCCTTCAGCAGCTGCTTTGGGAAGAGATACAAGAAACAATGAAATTGTGTAATAACCAGCCTATCTAGGAATCACCTAAACATGTAAATGCTCTGAGTCTGCCACCTAGATCATTGCTGGTTTACTACAGAGAGGAACATTGGTTTGTACATGCTGTAAATCTGTGTCTAGCAAAATTTGTGAGCTGTGGCAGTGAGGTCATGGGCAGACAGACTGGAGAAACACATTTTGCAGCTCTGTAGTGTCATGTACCAGGTATGTGAGGAAATAGCTTAGCTTAAAAAATTGAGGTTTTCAGTCAAATAGCTGCAAAACATTTATCAGAGACTAGCAAAACTATTCATGAGATTCTGATCCTTCAGCTGTGGGAGCCTTGTGAAATATTGGTTCTCCCATCACTAATTACAACTGTGTAGCAAAAACAACATATCTGATCTTCTTGTGTGTGTGTCTGTAGTTTTTACCCTATTGTTTTGTAACCTTAAATGGGACTTAAGTTTTCATGTATTGTCTGGTTTTATTCAGTCTCAATTCCTTTGAGTTTAGTTTTTTTGGAGGGTTCCAGTTATTGATGCATTGAAGAATATCATGGACAGAGGTTACCAAAAAAGGGTGTGACTTGGGAGTGGAGTAAATTTAGCACATCCACATTTTATTAAATTTATGACTCATAAAATGCTCAATATTTCACAGAATAGCCAACTGACCCTCATTTTGCTTGTGCTGATGGATGTCCTGAAGTTTTGCCAAATAGTTTTGGAATTATATCCTCCAGAAAATGTTATTGCCTATTAAAAGCTTGAATGTGACCTTTTCTCCTTTCTCTTCTCTTTGACCTCTTTCTCTGGACAGATCCCATATTGAAATTCCTTTTTTTCCTCTGTCCATTTGGCAAAAGGATTCCACCTCCTGCACACCCTCTGTTGTGTTTTAGTAGATGTAAAATGGACATTTTTGCATGCAGCACCATCTTCAGAGTGACATCTGTCTTTGTATATTATCTTTGTTTCTGCATCTGGACAATCTGAAACTTTTAGACAGGATATTTGTAATAAGCTTCAGCTCTTCAATGAAAAACTGCCTAATTGTTAAGAGGGTTTTTTTTTTTGTTTAATCTTGTTATGAAATGCTCCTTTTTGTTTTCTGTGTGGTTTTTTCCATACAGCTGTTGATATTGTAAACTGCACATTTGCAGGGACACATGTGTCTGCAGCATATGATGCTGTCGGCTTCTTAGTAGTTTTTCCTGTTTATGGACTGGAGAACATTTCAGATGGAGAAGAGCAGCTGGAGGGAGAGCAATGTCAGCATACCCTACTGGGATTTTGATCACACTAACTTCTGTTAATAAAATTCAGGGTCTATATATCAACATAGAATAACTTGGAAATGTTATATAAACATTCTCCAGTGAGGACTAAGGGTCTGTGAGATGCAACTTAAAAGGTATTATCTTTCTTTAAATCTTTTCAATTCAGAACTGTAAAAAGCCAAGGTTTTCCTAGCTTCACTGGCAGATTTTTAAAAACAAAGGTTTAAGAGTCTTTTTTGGTAAATGTTAGAGGTAATACTTTTAATCATGAGCTAAGTCAAATCTATGTAAATAACCTTTAGTGCTGGTTTTAAAAATTACAGCAGTAAAGATAGGTGGGCTTACAGCAAACTCTGTAGGTCGGGGTATGCAGATGTACTTTCCAAAATGACTGTGTGTGCACTCACCTGACCTGTGTCCTGTTACAGCAACTGCACGTGCAAACACAGAGTGACACAGGGTCTGTGTTCCTCATCTTAAAATTGTGTGTCCGAGAAAATCAAATAATGTACATGAGGAGAGAATAACACGTTATATAATGCTCTGCTGCTCTCTCTCACTCACTGCCTCAGCAAGCGCATTTGGCCACTTCATGGCTTCCTCTGCCTGCACGGAATGTGGTTTGTGGATTGCAGGAAATAAGGAGAAATGAAAGAGCTGGCACAGGGAAAATTAATAAGCGTACGCAGAGGGGTTGTAAACTGTTCAAGGCACTGGTGGCCGTGCATATGAATAAACAGGTGCAAGAGGTGAAAGGGAGTCCTTTAAATTTTAGATCCTAATCTAGCAATTTCATTTGTGGTCAAGGGACTGCTCAAATACACAGGGCAAGTTATGCACATCTGATTTCAGGACTGTTAGTACATTAGGTTTCTGAAAATAAAAATAAAGCAATTTATATGAAACCCAAACAGCGTTCCTTATGTAATTCATCTTCTGCAGGCATCTTCTTTCTTTCAAACATGTTGAAACACAATATATTTTTATTAGTTACCCTGTCAACTAAAAAAAACAGGCCTGATTTCTGTTTTATTGTTTTTCCTCCAAATGTATTTTGCCCATTTTATTAAATGCTGTCAGTAGTCACTTTCTGACCAGTTTGAATAATTTTTTACTCTAAAACCACAGGAATAAAAACCTTCAACTTGTATTTTAAGACCTGTAGATAAACAGATACAGCTGCATATATATATATACATATATATATACACATATGTAGTTTTCCAGATGAGCAGTTGATATTTTTAATAGTAAATTTTAAAAACTCTAGTTGCATTCCTTTTTACGCTAATTTAGTAGGATTTGATATATGAAAATACATTTACAGAATGCTAAAGTAGGTTATAATTGTCTTTGCATTTCTCTCAAAACCAAAATCGGCCATCTTTTTGTGTAGTACCTGGGTTGGGGTCTTTTTCACACACAGGACATCCAGTGCTATAATGTGGTTAAGGGGTGCAGATTTTGACCTCATGAAATGCAGTGTAATCACCCTCAATTCAGAATGGCTGCATTGTTTTTCCAAGTAGCCCCTTTCCTTTCTATTTTGGAGTGGAATGTAAAAATACATTTTCTGAAACCTTGGTTGATCTCTTCTCTGAATGTATGAGGTTAACATTTAATTGCTATTCTGTGCATGAAACAAGAAGAGAACACAGCATTTAGTTGTGTGAGCTTGTTTCCACTTGAGAAATGGAAAAGTACAAGCTCAAGTTCTGTTTGAGTGAGGCATCCTTAAACTGTCAAGTACTTCAGTTAAGCAACAGAAGAAAGTGGATCTACTACACTTAGAAGCTGATTTTCAGAAACAGGCAGTGAAACTTCATAGAAACCATTTAAAAACCTGGACCAAGCTTTTCAGCAACCAGTCTGGGTAATTTTAAAGATAAATTATGTGTTCTGTCCTAGTAAGAGCCTCCCTGGAACCCACAGGATTGTTTTGAAATTCATCCATAAAGCTGAAAGTTGTTGTAATGAACTGCATTTTAATAATGTTCTGCAGGTTCCAACCAGGACCCAAAGGTTTGATTCATATCTGCCAAGCACAGAGAATACATGATAAACAGACAAAAAGATACAGATCCTCCCTGGAAGAAAATTGTTTCCGTGCAGAAGTTTGGTCATCTTGCACATGGTGGGAGCATTCCCAAAAAGCAGCATGAAGCATCTTTGAACCTTAACACTTTGGAGATCGCTTTTTGGTGGGTGGGAGAGCAGGGACTGAGGTAATTCATGTGCAAGGGTGCCAGTAATGTGCCTGCCGTGCAGTTCTTGGCAGATTCCCTATACAGGGGTGAGTCACGTCATTTGCAATAAAGAATCCTAGGTGTAATTGAGGATGGAAATTCTAGATGCATTTTGTGAAGGCAGAAAAGATCATTAGACGGGCTTAAGCATGCATGTTTCTTGTACGCATTGTATGTGGAAAAAATACTCCTGTCTCCTAAAGCATTGTAAATTCCAAGTATTAGGCACACAGACTACAACCTGGTTTTGAGAAAATGCATCAACCATCATTTTATAACTGCTTTTTCATAGCTGTAACAAAAGTCATGGTGGAGAATGCCTGTGTTTAGTTCAGGCTTGTCTTTTCCATGCCCCTTGGATGGCAAATCTCTTTTGTCTGAACCAGGTTTTTTGCAGACATTACTCAGAGTTTTATTACTGGATACGAGTGTTCAGGCCTCACATGGTTTCTTACAAACAACCCTAGGTGGGTTTTGGTTACTGTTTCTGTCTCTGCAGCTAATTCTTTGGTCAAGCACTTTGCCATTTGGAAAGCAGTATAAAGTCAAGGAAGCAAGACTGAAGGACTAGGCAAAGTAGCGGTTGTTTTCTTTCTTTTTTTTTTTTTTTTAACATGGTTATCCTTTCCAACAGGGCTTTCTGTAGCAGAAGTAATTATGTTGCATCAAGCGTTAGCACTGTTTGATCTGTCAGTTTACAAGTGTATGCATTAAGCCTTCAGTAGGAATTCTTATGTTGAAACTGAAAAGCACTGAAAGGCAGAAATGCACTGTTTACTAAGACAATATCAGCTCAATATGTCACAGAGGGAGCTTTAAGCATCTTGCAGTGTAATAAGGAATGTATGTGTCTTGTCACTTCCCCATCAGTTAAGATCAAGAGCTGGGTGACTGATGGGAGGCAGGAAACATCTTGTAAAAATTGCTGTATTGAAACACAGACCCTCAGTTTGGAAAAGAAACAACCCTCAAACCTAAAATTATAATTTGGAGTCAGTTCTGGCTTTTTTTCTGCTGGTGGAGGAGAAAAAAGAAAACAACCTAAGGAACTATTCCACTTGTTTTTCTGTTTGGGCTTTTGTTTTGCTCTTTAGATGGAATCTGCAAAATTCCAATATCCAGGAGTTCAGGGCTATGCATCTGGAGGCAGTGGCATAGCCCAGTCTTCATTCTGCTCTTCTCTTGAGGCTCTGCTGTTTTGAGTATCTCCTATTGACAACAGGAACCTTTTTGTTAGTGTGAAGGTGTCAGAGCTGAGCACTGACTGATGGCACAGGGTGATATTTAATACGAATTTCTTCCTCCGTGAAAGTTTTTAACTTCAGGAATATGTGGCAACTTTTGCTGTTCTAGATAAATGAATGCATAAGGATACTTGGGGAGGGATTAAAAAGTACTAAACCCCACAGTTTTATGAGAACTTGAGTCCATCATTGCTGTTTTCTTCTCACCTAGTTTGGGGATGTTTGTGATAACACACACAAGGCAGGTACCTGTTCTGCAATCCAGTCTCTTTTGTGTTTTGTCAGTGGTAAAGAGATTTGGTTCTGAGCAGCAGTGGTGTGTGTAGCTGGTGGGCAGAGCCTGTTTGTCTGCAGGGATGGAATGAGTGCCTACACCTCTGGAGGGAGGAGGGAGGGTGTGCCCCTCACTTCTGGTGGAGTTTGTAGCTCGGAGGTCCTCTTGGGCCCTTCACCATTTCAGAAAAGGAACAGCTGTGGTTCCATGCCTTTGTTTTTTCCATCTGTTGCTAGCCAGGAATTTGTGAACATCCTTCTCGGATGTGGATCTTGCTGAGGTTATTCATGTCTTTGTCACCTCCCAGGCTGAAATACTGCAATCCATACTTGGAGCAAATGATCCTAAGTCTCCTGAGCATTTAGCTGGTGTGTACAAAGCAGTGGCATACTTCCCAAGAGGGTTTAATCAGCATGGGCTTGATGTTTTCAGATAGCTTTGAGCCCTTTAGTTCTGTGATGAATTTGCTGAAAGCTGCAGGTGTGTTGTATCTCTGAAAATCAGGTCTTGGGAACACACTGAGCTCATGTCTGTTACTCTCCTCTGGCTACCTAACTTGTTCCAGATGCTGTTCTAGGCAATAGCAACTAATAGAGGAAAATGCTACTCTAGGCAGTGGGAGAATAATGAAGAAAAAATGTTCCAGCCCTTGGCCCAGAATTCGTATGAACTGCAGGAGGACGCTGTGTTCTGTGTAATCTTGTTTTTGCATCTTACCAACACAACAGATGTCAGCTGCAGGTTGGGTCTTCTGCCATGAGAAGACAAGCCTGGACCCACATCTTGGATGGGTGGGGGAAACAGCAGTTACCCACTTTGGTGGATGAAGGAAGGGGTTTCTAATAGGAAAATGTACTGTGCCTGTAGCATCCAGCCTGATGAGCTTCTCTGGCTCCACCGTCTAGCAGTGGGAATACCTGTGTCCCACTTCCATCCATAGTCAGGGGTTCAGATTCCTCAGCAGCCCCAGTACAGCTCTGTGGCAGCCCTGGCTTCTGCTTATTCCATGCATTGAAAGGACTCAGTGCAGGATCTGGAGAAGCAAAGGGAGCATCCAGTGTGGGGCAGGAGACAGCAAGATAGCTCCTTTCAGAGATGGGATATTGCTGAATTGGTTTTGTTGTATCATCTGCATCCCAAAAATTAAAGTGGCTTAAAACCCCCTTTTGGAGGGAAAAGTGTTTGCTGTCAGACTGATCAGGCTACACTTCTGGTTTGGTAGCACGCTGAACATTCACGTTCTTATCTAGCCCTCTGTCCAGGACAGTTGTCTCCACAATTAAAGGCGTGCAAGCAGCGGATCAGAAGATCCATATTCAAGGTATTCCCAGGAGCCAGAGAGCAGTCCTGAGCTCAGATGTGTTTATTTGCCTGTGAGAACATGGGTCACTGTGCTGATGATGCATGAGCATCCCCAATACGTGTCTGCCAGCTGCACCTCCTGCTCCCAGCAGTCCCTTTCCCTGCGAACGTGTTCCTATTGCAGGGAATGGAGCATGCTCCATGAAGTCCTTCCAAACAATCTCTCTGTGCCTCCTGCCTAGTAAGATCACAGAATCATAGAATGGTTTGGGTTGGAAGGGACCTTAAAGATCGTCTGGTTCCAACTCTCTGCCACAGATAGGGGCATCTTCCACCAGACCAGGTTGCTCTGAGCCCCATCCAGCCTGGCCTTGAACACTTCCAGGGGTGGGGCATCCACAACTCCCCTGGGCAACCTGTGCCAGTGCTTCACCACCCTCACAGTAAAGAATTTCTTCCTAGTACCTAACTTAAACCTACCCTCTTTCAGGTTAAAACATTCTTCCTTGTGTCACTACATGACCTTATAAAAAGACCCTCATCAGCTTTCTTGGAGATCTCAGATCTCAAACAGGAAGAAATTTCTGGAAATCTCCACCTTCACAGGCAGGAAGATTACTTGGCCATGCTGTGTAAGGGTTAGGGGTAGCTTAGGCATGGTATGACTGTTACATTACCAGTGGGGCCATTTTTTAAACCTAGTTACAGTCCTTAAATGTAATCTGTGTGCAACAGTCCTTGTTCCCATGGGGAAGAGAAAAAAAGGAAGAAGAAAAGAAGCGAAAGAAAAAAGGAATGTCAGTATACGTATTGTATCCAGAGATGCATCTTGCCTGGAAAGCTGATGTCTATAAAAGGCTTACAGGCAGTCTGCTAAAAGTAGTAAATATTAGTGGTCTTGTCTTGCAGAGAAACAAGGGGCTTTCCTGTGAGGCTTTTAGATTTTAAAAAGAGCAAGGAGCTGTTGATGGGCTACCTTTATTCTTTCTATGAACCTAAAACTATGTATGTTATAATGGACAAAATAGAGACTATCTAAAATAAACCCCCTCACAGCTCTTCTTTAGGTCTAGATTACAGAGAAAAGCTGAGTTGGAGGGCCAGTCAGTTTATTTTCTGTGTTTCTCTAGCCCTGCTCCAGTCTCTACTGCTGATCAGTTATAACAGCAGTAGCAGATTGCACGTCAGGACATCTTTGGAAGTGAGAAATTAGAACTGTTGAAGACCACTTCACAGATGTGTCAACCCAGGAATTAAGTGAGAATTAGACCTAAATATGATGTGTAGTCTTAAAAACTGAGCCTGGCTTTGGGTTAGGTTTTTAATTTATTTTTTGATATGGTGTCAAGGGGTTAAAAGTGAAACAGTACTAACTATTCACAGGATTTCACAGAAATTGTAAGAGTGTGTCCCCAGCACGATTATTGTCTTTTTCTCTAGGTAGAAATATGGTATTTAAAGCAAAACCAGTATCAATTCATTCCTCTAATAAAAAATAATGAAAAATATTTATACATGTCTATTCACCATGGATAATGAAGACAGAAAATGAAACGCAGCGCTCTCAGTGGCATTTAGGAACATGAAATTTATGATGTGCTGCAGTTCCTTGTTTATTGTGTTTATTGTGTTTCACAGTATATGGTGGCCTCACATTTCCTTCAGTGTGCCTTAATGCCTGACATGCCTCTGGTGCCAAAACATCTCAATGTGGGTTATCCACAGGCTACGCTGGATTTACAATTTCCTATTTCACCTTCGTAAGCAGAATGTTTTCTGTGCCTGGATAGATAAACGAGCACATCTTGCAGTAAAAATTTTATATGGGAATTCCTGGAGCGACCAGCACAAAAGCTGAGGCATGCTATACAATTAACGATAAGACTTGGGCTTTGCATTTGTGTTGAATTGTGAAAGGAAGACTGAAATCCCTTTTCTTAACATAAAATATTTAAAATCAAGCATTTATTATGCTTAGATTTGATAAGGCTACTTACCAGCCTAGACATGTTTGCACACAGCAGTATCTTCTCATTTAAATTCAATCACAGTCACAAAACAAGCCTGGCTTAGACTAGCTGAAGATATAAACTTCATTTTCATCTCATTAGGCCACCTGGAAGCAACAATCAGTGAGTAGTCCTGACGTCAATGGTCTCTCTACTTCATTAAAATGTTAATTTCATGGCTTTAATTCCCTTTGTAAAACGTGCTGCTGCAGGACACTATATGCAGATTTATTCTGAAGCAGACAAATCTGCATGCCATATTCCTTTTTAGTGCCTTAGGTTCCTTTGGATTTTTATTTTTAGCCATCCCTATTTTTATAAACTGCTGTGAAAAGATGATCACCATAACAACCAAAAAGTAAATATTTTCTTAAAACAGCCCTTTGAGAATGTATACTTAAGAGTCAGGAATTCAGGGCATCATGCATTTACTGGTATTTTGTTCTGCTGTTCCTTTTCCAGTATTTAAAAATGAGACAGGTATTGTTACTGGCTAACATTTTCAGACAGTGGATCATGAAGGGAAAGCAATGTGTGGTAAATCAGAAGCAGCTACATAGATCAGCTATAGCATCAACATTTTTAGTTGAGGTCCTGCTTATGTCAGGACAAAATGATGGTCTTCTCAATTTTGGAATCCTTCCTTGATAATATGTACTTCCTCAGCATTTAGTCATCTTCATCTTGCTTTAGGGGATACATTTCTGCTCGTGTACTTCAAAATTGTACGTGATAATTTGAGTTCAGTTGTTGGCAGTAGAAGTATGTCTTCAGTGCAGGAAAACAAGGGAAGGTAATTGTTCATCTGGTCTTTTCCCCTTTTATTGCGTGCAGTTCTTTTTTAAGAGTACGAACACTCTTGGGTATTCTTCCAAGTGCTGTGTAAATGATTATTATGTGTTAGTGTGCCTGTGGCATCTATAGATGGATGAGCTGTTCGCTCCTGTTGCAGATGGTAAATCCGAAGCTCAGGGTCTGGCCTTCTCAGGACCCATTGTTGGTGGAGCAGCCTGGCTCAGGAGCACTGTGCTCAGCCAGAGGGCTCTGATGGCACACCTAGGTCTGGGCTGGTGACAACACTCAGCAGCACGGTCCTCCTGCTCTCCCCTGGCAGATCCTGTCACTGTAGGCACTGTACAAATCCCACTGAGGCCCCACTGGGCCAAGTGGTGCCAAGGCCCTTCTGTGCAGGACCTTGGACAATGCATGGGGTCTGCTTGGTGTTAACCTGGCTGGAGAGGACAATGATCACCAAATCACAATACAGCAAATAAAGGAGGGTTTCCTTGCTCAGCACTGGACACATCCAGAGTTTTCCCTCTGGGTGTCTCAGTGGGATTTCCCTGCTCCTGGTAAGTAACTAGGAGCAGGTAGTTAATTTGGCCTCCTGCCTGCCCTGAGACTGCCAGGAGAGCAGTGGAGATGTAGCTTTATCAGTCTACTACTGTGTACATCTCTGTTACTTCTCTTCTCTCACAGGGAGCAATGTAGAAATGTGCCCTGTAATTGTAACTGAGAAGTAGCCAAAATAGCTTAAAAGGTGTGAATAAAGTTGGCATTCCAGACTTCCATAAGTTTCCTATTTCAGATTAAGTAAGATAATTTACCAATGAGTCTAAAAACATGTCGGTACCTAATTTTTCACTCTTAGTGTCGAGGGAGAAGTTTTTTGAAAGTCAGTGAAGACAGATGGACAGTGGCCAATTCATTTCCATCTTGGGTCTCTTGCCTACAATGTTATTTCATCACAGGCAGTGCCATAACTCAATGTACTAGTCAATTTAAAATGCCAAAGTGTGCCAGGGTTATACTCTATGGATAGAATTATTCATTCATGTCTGCAGTTGGTGAGTGGAGTGATACTATGACGACTTCTCAGATCACAGACTGATCTAGAAAAATATTCCATTTGTAACCTGAGACGTTAGCTGTTATTGCAGCAGCATACTCACTCTTCTAACACTGTGTTTTGATTTGTCTTACAAAATGTGTTATAAGCTAATCAAAGAATTTATCTCACCTTGGTGTGGAGGCCACTTAAACATGAATTACTGCAGGTGTTTGGACAGTTGTCATCAGGTGGTCAGATGAGTGTTGTTGTAGCCTGGACATTTGAAAGGCCGTTTCTATGATAGAGCAACACAGTTAAAGTTGCTGTCATCACTTAATGAACTCATGACTGTGGGTTGACATGGCTTTGGGAGAATAACAATTAGAGGTCTTACTGTTTGGTTTGCATTTCTTTTGTTTTAGTCACTAAGTGTGTGTAGCTCCAGAGATATTCATGCTATAATTGCTTATTGTTTGGTGTGGTTATTTGTTTTAGTGCTCTTGGAAGCAGGGCAGATGGAAAAGTTGGTGGGAGGTAGTTCGTGTCACCATTGCTTAGGCAGCAAATATTCTGAGTGGTGGACTGTAGGTTTCAGCATTCCATGCATTCCATATTTCAAAAAGTATATCAAAGCTACTGAACCTCTCCTTGGCTTGTGTTTGCCCACAGAGAGAAAGGTTTCAACCGGAATTACCTCTTGGACTATCTTTGCTCAGCCGAGCTACATTGGATTTTTCATCACTCACCCCACTGTTTATTTTTGGAAGACTAACTGGCAGTTATCATTCAGGAGCTCTTGAAAAGTCTGATTGTTCCTCAGAAAAGAATTACGCTCTTCAGATAAACTTTCTCACCACCTTTGTTGACCTGCTATGTGACTCAGTGGCAACTTCTTTGTTCCCGTTTGTAAGGACGGCCTTTTCTCTTCCCACTAGGATGGAAAATGGGAGCCATCCGTTTGCACCTGGCTGGTGAAGCCATCGTGCTGTACCATGGCAAAGCCCTCCTGCAGGCAGTTGAGAGTTTTACATCAGCCCTGGGCCGGGTCTCTTCCTTGGCTCTCATTCCTCCAGAGCAGAGGTGGTGTCAGGAGGGCTCTTGTCCTTTCCCTCCTGCCTGAAGCCTTCCACAGCTGTTTGTGTCCGTAGGGTAGATATGAGTGGGAAGAGCAGTCCTCCCCTAAAGGCTGTGCAGATGGTGTGTAGCTTGTCCATGGGTACTGAGGCAGAATTTAGCAAGGCTAAATGATGTTTGCAGTGAACAGGGTTATGTTCAGGAGCACTTGAGGGAAAATAGCAGCATTCTGCTGAGGAACAGAGTTTTCTGGGATGTCCTCCCAATGTGTTTCTCATCTGTTTGCTGTTCCTGTACACCTTGGGATCTCCCAGTGGAAGAAGCTGTGGAGTGAGGATTTTCGTGATGCCTTTCGTGCTTTCAGTGGTAAGCCTTAGGGGATCAACGTGCAGATAGGCTGATTGTTCGGGTAGTTTTGAGGGAAAGTGTTTCTGAACTCAGATGTGTTAGGGATAGCAAAGTGTATTTGTGGAAAACATAGCTCAGAAGGATTTTGTGTCATGACGCATAGTTTTTCCCCTTAATTAAGCATTGTCCTCTCCATGCACTGTGTGAAATTTAGGGGGCTACATTTTTCCTTGAGTTAAAATATTTAAGGAAAACAATTGTGTACTGACAACAATGGGCTTTTAAAATTGCAGGCCATTTGTTTCTGTAATTCCTATGAAATAAATTCGACTGCCTAAGTTGATCCTATTCATTGTGGTTTAGTTATGTACATACTCATATTTGTGTTAAAAAGCAATGTTAAAAACATTAGTGATGAGTGCTTTCAGAGCTTTCTAGCATGCAGTGCCAATGGAGTTAAATGTTCCACCACTGGAGTTCAGAAATGGAAGTTTATAGCAGATGTTTTCAGGAAACCAATTTTAGACTTCTGTTCAAAGATGCCTATACAAGAAGGATTTACAACATTTCTCGTCTGTGACTTCAGCTGCCAGCATGGGTTTGCCTTCTGATCAGTATAAAAACCAGCAGACCACTGCTGTACACATCTTTAATACGAAGGTACAAAGCAGAGGATGACCCTGAGCCTTGAGCAACACATTGGCTCAGTGCTGGGCCATTGTGTACTGGGATAAATGGTCTCTCTCAGCCTTGTTCTTGCAACACTGAGACCAGATCTGAAGATGAACCACTGGCCTGTATCTGACTCGTTTGCTGTCCTTGCAAAAGGAATTCAGTTTTTACTTCTCAGCTGGCAGACTGACAGCATCACTCATGTGGAAGTACAAGATGGGTGCCCAAAATTCAGCTTCTGTCTGGAATTCTGACAGGAATGACTGTCCAGGCACTCACAGCATTCCTTATTCATTTTCATTCAAGGGATTGACTTTAGTGTAATTTTTCGAAGCATTTCTATGAATAGCAGTAGTTGGGAAAAAACACTAGCAAATCATTTTATCACTGGAGACAGATCTTTCTGTTGCTGTGCATTTAAAATTGCTGCAATCCCTCATGCATCTGTAAGGCCATGGTATTGTGTTTTCATACATCCCGTGGTATGGAGCATCCCTTTCTCTTTCCTGTGGCATTGTCATGACAGCATCTCTTGGTACAGCCATTCTCACATCACCAGTTAAACATTACTGAGCTGGAGCTGAGGGAATTGTTCAGTGCTTCCAGCAGTCACTGTTGGAGGAAGCTCATCTGTTCCTGGACCTCCCCATGTCTATTTTCTGCAGGGCACTGCAGGATAGAGGAGCGCCTCCTTCCGTTTTCCTACCATTTTACCAGTGATGGGAAGGAACACTGTTTGCCCTGACCCTCTAGAAATGTGATGCAGGATAAACAGTCCATGTCCTTACCTTGGCTTGAGTGAAGAGAAGGGTAGCAGCTAGCCCAGTATGCTGTGGGGACCACCATGCCAGTGCCACCAGGATGCCATCAGGAGGATGTTTGGTTTTGCAATAAGAATGACTTGGGCAGCTTTTTATTTTTTATTTAGGAAAAAAAAAAATAGGAGACATTCAGTTATGTGCCATGGATACCTGTAAGGGCCATCCCTTCCTAAAGAAGTGCATCCTGATCAGGAACAGTCAATCCTGCAGTCAGTTCCTGCAGGTGGCAAGGACTGGAGGGGTCTGCACTGGTTATCCTCTCTCCTTCCATAGCAGCTGGGAGGGTGCTTGTGTTATGTGAGGTTTCTGTGCATGAGGAGGATCCAAAGGCCGTCAGACCCTTCAACATTTGGCTCATTTCCATCAGAGGAGCTCCACCAAGTAGCTGCAGTAGGGTTTGGGTCTGATCCCGTGTCATTAGGGAGGAAAGAAACTATATAATTGTTATCCTTTTTAGAAAGTTTAATCACAGCCTGCGGAGGGATGGCAGTGTTTTATCTGACAAATATGTCACTGTCTTTCATCAGTTGATTATAATCATCTTGGAAGTTCCAGTGTGTCTGTTTTTCCCTCTTCTTTTTTACTATTGTGTTTTGTTTAACTTTCCCTAATGAGCCCAGTGAAAAGCAATTGTTCTAAATAAATCATGTGCGCTACAAAGCAGTATATCACAATTAGGTTTCCATTATACTTTAATTAGGCATTCCGTTATTAAATTGATGTCTTTGGCTTCTTCCAGGTCTCAGACTAATCCTGAAACAAATTCCTCTTTGTGGATAAATATTAGTCAGTCATAATTAAAGAGTATTCATTGGCATTGCGGCTTTTCATTAAATCCCTTTCTGATTAAGATGGCTCCCCCAAGTACTGGGCTGATAAAATTTAATAAGATTTGTTCACTTGTGTGTATCATGGTCTGGTGGAAACTGTTTTAGCACCAGGGGATTGGGAACTCTAAGTTCATATCTTGGTGCAGGCAGCCATGGGTCTAAATGCCTGTTTTGCTCAGTGCTGTACATTCTTGTTTCAGGGGGCTCTATGGTTTGTGTGGTCAGTCAGCAGTGGGAAAAAAACATAGGAATTGAATTAGCAGTGTTAGAGTTGAATTTCAAAGGGCTAAGTTACATCTAGAGTGTTACAACAAAGAAGGGGAGAGTAAAGTAAGTTAGAGGCTCTGTTTCCTTGACTCTTCCATGACGGGCTTTGCTGATGAATTCAAATTTGAGTGCTTTTCTACCCCAAACCATTTTCTCTCCCGGAGATGTATAGATGAGCTCATTTCTATGTAAATATGCCTCAGCTGAAAATTCAGATAATAAAAAGATGCCCCTGACAGAAGTTCTTGTAACAGCAGAGAATTAAATGTTTTCAGAGCAAAATCCTTGTCCGGGGTTTAAAAATCAAGGTGAAACTGAAGCATGATATGGCTTTAGTGTATATATCCATTGGTGAGAGGTTATAAGCATCACTATTTTCTGTGTGCTGAAATTATGCCTTCTTGTGGGGCTGCTGGTGCTGTTCTGTATTCCTCCTGCTTTGTACACAGAAATGAAAACAAACCACTGTGACCAAGAATGGCAATAGCACAAATCGGTGAGGCGTGCAAGAGATCGGCTCAGGACATCTGCAGAAGCACTCCATCCAAATATTTGAGGTGGCAGCTAGCAGGTGTTTTTTTCAATATCCAGTTCATACTCTATTTTTGGTGCAGGGTACATTTTCATCTAGTGTTTTGGTTTGGGATGGGCCATATTTGTAATATCAAATATCTCAAAATGCGTTTTCAGTGTCGCGTATCCCAAATGTAATGGTACTGGGTATATCATCTAGCCAATTCGTCATATTACATGGAATCAGAGTTGCCCCCTGATTCCAGACTGCTCTTTGTGGGGCTGCTGAAGGCCTGTGAGTGATGCCTGGGACGGTCTGAAGGGGCAGGGTTGGAGGCGGTGTCAGGTCAGTGCGCAGCTGAAGAGTTCTCTCTAGCGGTTGGCTGTGGGTAGTGAGGACAGATTGCAGAGCGCACTGAATTAAGGGAAGGGTACTCATCTGTAGCCACTGAAAAAGGGGAGGAACATAGAGTAAGGTGAGGAAAGGAAGCTGACCTTCGTATCTGAATTATGAAAAAGAATAGTTGTAATGCACTAGAAGCCAAGAATAAAATGTCTTTCCTCCAATAATCATTTATTTACTTCTTGCTACTGTTGCAATACAGCAGTGGATGGTGTTACGCTATTCATAGCACCATCCTTCCACTGGGCTGATAGACAGCAAGAATCCGTGGCATTTCCGAGGAGATGGGGGGCACTTTGAGCTGTTGATTACCAAGCAAGAACTGCCACAACTGCTTCCTTCTGAGTATCTGTGGTGAATTAGTTTCCTCTACTCACAGTGACTCACACTAGTTTGGTAGTGACTTTACCAAAGACAAGGCTCAAAATAGGTTGCATGCTCAGTCTGCAGATTTGGCTAATGTTTAGGCAATGTTAATGCTAAGGCAATGTGAAAGTGATTAAAAACTATGAGAAAACAATGAGAAAATTCCTACCTGATATCCTGACAAATCCTAGAAGTATAGAAAAGAGGTAAAAGCATTTGAAAAGAGCATGAGCAAGGGTTTTGGAAGAATTGAGGGAAATAATATCTAAGAGGATGACTAGGGAGACTGGGAAATATAACCTCTTTAACGCTTGTGTTTTTATTGGGATCCCGAAAGCCTACATATGCTGTTGTACTACAGCGTGGCAGTTCATACCTACTGCTACTGCTTGCATCTTTAAAAATGTACCACTTTTCTTCTCCAAAAATTCCAGGGTTTAAGCCAGCTCCATTGTTTACCGAGCAGTAACATCCTGCAATGTGGAGCATCATTGGTATGACAGTTGTGTATGTAAACTGTTCCAGAGTGTTTTGCTTTACTGTGAACTCAAGGAGGCCAGTCAGAAATGGCAGTGGAAATTGCAGATACAACAGCTGGATTCTGGTAGAACTGCGTTACCTCAAAAAGGAATGTGTTTTCTGTTGCAGAGATTGATGCCTAATTTCGTCTGCATTGGAGAGAGATTGTTCATTCAAGCAGACAGCAAAGAAATAAATGTACAGGGTGAATTACTTCTTTCTCAGATTCCCAAGGATTTGAAATGCCCAACAAGTAACAGAAGAATTAGGTGGATAGTCTGTTACGTTAAAGATAAGAATAAGCTCTGTATGTTTTTGTATGATTTATTTTAAGGGTATTTGGTGTCTTATTTTTGCTTAATTGTAATGATACTTAGCTTTCCAGAAATACCTGGATGACTAGTTTAGCATTTTTTTTAAAATAAAAATAACTCAGCCATTTCCTAATTTAGGTACATTTTCCTGCCTAGCAAGACATGTTATCGTGACACGGTAGAGTACACATGATGTTTTTTGAAAAGATTTCACTGAAGTGTAGTAAATTATCTTCATTTCAGGCATAATTGTGATTCTCGTCTGAGCTGGTTGGCTGTTTGCCAGGAAATGCATGTTTGAGCTCAGAGGAGTTGGAAAGTTGCATACCAGAGTGTCAGTGTCTCTCTGTTACACGAAACATCATTTTTCTGTTTGAAAAGCTGGTGGTGTCCTGTAAGCCTAGAAACAGCACGTCCTCTTCTACCAAACTTGTAACATACCTATGAAAACCAAATCCCACGTGTGTGTGTAGAGAAGACTTGTAGCAAGGGAGGCTGGGGGAGAGTAGATATGCAGGACAAGCGAATAAACATGGCATTTTTGTTATCTGGATTTGATAAATTTAGTTTGGGAATGATAGAGTAAAGAGTGGTGAGTCAGTTTTGCCTGGTCATCTCTAGTGACTGAAAATAACTTGTTATTCCAACCCTTTTATCCCTTCATTCCCTTCTCTCTGCATATTTTTGTGTTTTATTTATAGCTCGACCAGCTTTTGCTTTGCGATTTGTAAAATAACCCTTCAGAGTCAGGGAGGGAAGACTGAGGAGCAGCAGCTCCTGGGCAGTCTTGTGGATGGAGCCACTGGATCATTCCCTGTTGCCATGCCTGGATTCCCCCCTTTCCTGTGCACATCCTTCCCTCATCTGCTCAGAGATTCCCCTTTTAAGCAAGCAGCCTCGGTTCCTGAAGTCAGTAATGGGTTTGCATTGACAGGAGCCACGTGAGATGTTTCAGACCAGCTGGCTGTGACTTTGACAGCAGCAGGGTCAGAGGTCCCGTGTCTGGAGAGGTGGCAAGGCTGAGTTTTATCTGTGAAACCTTAGTGGAGGTTGTAAGCTCTCCTGAAACACACGAGATCCCCCACCACAACCCATACTTGTATTTATCCTGTAAAGCACAGCTGTGTAAACAATGCTTGCAATAATTCTGAGTTAAATCTTCTGTGTTTGGCTTCAACTCCCGTGCCCAGTATTTTTGTTCAGCTTAATCCACAAACTAATGATCAGTTTAGCACTTGATACATCTTAACTTGCAGATCAGGATAAGATACTTCTTGATCTGCTCTAGGTTTCCCAGAGTACTGACTTCTCATAACATAACTGGACTACTCCATATTAAACCATCTGATTCAGTTCAGAGAGGTGGAGAGGCGCTGGCAGGCTTAACTGCTGCCCTTCTTATTAATTGATTGATGGAGAGGGCAAGGGGAGAGACGTGTTCAAGCAATAAATGTGAATCATAAAATCATAGAATGGTTTGGGTTGGAAAAGATCATTTGGTTCCAAGCCCTCTGCCATGGGCAGGAACACCTTCCACTAGATCAGGTTCCTCCAAGCCCCATCCCGCCTGGCCTTGAACACTTCAAGTGATGGGGCATCCCCAACTTCTTTGGGCAACCTGTGCCAGTGCCTCACCACCCTCGCAGTAAGGAATTTCTTCTTAGTATCTGATCTAACCCTACCCTCCCTCACTTTAAAGCCATTCCTGTTTGTCTGGTCACTACATGCCTTGCAAAAAGTCCCTCTCCAGCTCTCTTGTAACCCCCTTCAGGTACTGGAAAGCACTCAAAGGTCTCCTCAGGGCTCTTTTCCAGGCTGAACAACTCCAGCTCTTTCAGCCTATCTGTAGCAGAGATGCTCCAGCACTCTGAGCATCTGCATGGCCTCCCCTGGCCTTACTCCAACAGGTCCATGTCTTTCTTATGCTGGGGACCCCAGAGCTGGATGCAGCACTCCAGATGAGGTCTCACTAGAGCGGGGCAGAGGGAGAGAATCCCCTCCCTAGACCTGCTGGCCACGCTGCTTTGGATGCAGCCCAGGATGCAGTTGGTGGAGCCAATTAGCAGACACCAGCCTGGGATGAGAAAATCTCAGGCTCTGTCACAGGTAAGACTGGAAAAACAAGAAGCAAGTAGGAATGTTAGTACTAGATGCTCGTGTATGGACTTAATGAGGCCATTTTTGGAAAATTCTACTGGTACCAGCACCCAGGCTTTGAAAAGTATATTGAAATATTAGAAGAGATTCAAAAGCTATCAAAGGGATTTGAGCTTTAAAAGCCACGTTTCATACTGAGACTTCAGAAACAGAGTAGGTTTAGTGCGTTCAGGAACAACTTACGAGGTTGACAGATCGTACCACCACTTACCTCTGTGAGCAGACAGCTCTCTAATTTAGCCAAGTTACGTGGTCAGGAAGTAGAAGTACAAAAATAATGTACACAGACTCATACATGTCCCCCTGATTAATCAGGGGAATCGCTTATCTCATGGTAAAAGCTTTAGGGCAGCGCGGGATGTCTGTCTCACCACATCCCATGGCAAAACCGAAAGTATTCTGCATAAGCTCCTGTGTCATTCAGGAGATCAGATTAGATGATGATAACATTCTGTCTGGCCTTAAAATAATTAAATGAGGTATTTACAGAGATTTCAAAGTCAAAGCGGATCTCCCTCCCCACCACCACTCTCTCAGCAACTTCAGTTAGGGGAGTTGTTTACACATAAATGAGATGTAGCATCAGGCTGCAAAACTGTGATTTAAATGTATTTAGCAAAAGAATTAGGCACATGTAATGGTTGCTGATAGTTGTGAGCGTATCCTTAATATCTCTTGGGGCTGGAGGTACCTGGTATCGGATCCCAGTAGTCCTCTGCTCCTGTATGCAGCACCCAGAGCACATTTCCTTCCTGCTGGGGAGCAGAAAGCAGACAGGGCTGTTCCTTCCCCTGGCTCCCACCCTCAGGGACTAGAGGTGCAGTGTCCTTAACTCCTTCATGTCAGCAGGTGGAAGGTCTCCCTCTCTCCTTGTATCACAAGGCCAGTGAAAAATCAAATAGGTATAGAAAGAATTGGTACACAGGATCACTCTTCTCTGTTAATCAAAGCTAGCATTATCATTCTGTCTTTTTTTGTTTGCTTATTTGATTGCTACACTTACCTAAAAAAGATTTCCAATAACTACTGAGTTGAAAGTGATTTAGATTAACCCCAGCTGACACCGCTGCTTTAAGGAGGGCTGCCTGATGTTTTAAATCCTCACAAGCATGATACTTCCCAGGAGGGGCTGTAAATCCTTGAAGCTGCTCCCTCCTGATGCTGTGTTCTCAATGGAAAATCACTCAGATCTCGTGAGCCAAGACAGTAATATTTCCCAGTAAGCAGTTTTAGATGGCTTTTGTTTTAATGTCCAAAAGTGTATGTGTTTAAGGCTAACATACAATATTTAGATATTGTATAACCTGACAAGTTTTCTTCTACTTGTTTCCGTCTTTTCTTTGATTATCTTGCTGATCAGTTTATTTACAGAAGTTCCAAGCCTCCTTCTGTCGAGTTTCCTAAGGAAATACATATAGGGTGGAGGATATTAAGGCATAGGTGGGCGAGCAACAGCCATTGTTTTATGGAAGCCTGGAAGTGTATGGAATATCTGGAGCTGTGCAGTGAAGGGACAGGTATGTGACTTTGTAGCAGAAAGCAGGTACATTGAGCTCGGAGGTGGAATGGACAAGGGCCTCTCATATAGGTCCCACTTTCAACAGAGCAGCTTAATTGAAGGAGGAATATTCTGTTGTGAGAGCATCTCTGTGTGCCTCTCCCCATGGTGGCTCAGCAGCTCATCAGCTGCTGTTCTGTGATGTACCCTGGTTAAGAGTAGCATCCTCTCTGCTGGATCAGAGCAGGGGAAGAGATGGTATAATCCTTGTAAGGTTTAAAGGAATGCCAGTGGTAACTAAAGTAGGACAAATTGGGGCTGCTGAGATCCTTGCTAGGGATGGAAATGGGTAATAGCCACCCCTGTTAATGCCAGGGAGACTTGAATTCACCTTTGAGGCTGCTGAGAGTCTGAGCAGTTCATTGCATGGATTTGCCTTGGGGCCATCCTCTTTTTTAGCTCACTGGTGGTCATTTTGGCTTTCAGAGGTCCTGTTCTGAGTCATTATTTTGGCCCTCAAGTCCCTGTTTGTGCAGATCCCTTTGTCTCGCAGTGAGTTTGCTCAGCATTGCTGGGTAGGAGCAAGCAAGCGTCCTTGTAGTTGGTGTGAGTCAGAACTGGGAAACAGCCTGTGCTTGAGCTCCCAAGCAAGGATTTAGCACCGGGAATGGGCCCATCCATCCAGGACCAGGGGCTGGGTCCATCCCACTTATTTGGGATTGTGCTGTTAGGGCTGAGTGTCACCTCTGGCAGTTGTCTCCACTTGTAGCTGCACTGCAATATTCTCTTTGTGAATGTGTTCGAAGGAAGCTGAAAATAATTTAGTCCTGCATTTTACATTCAGGCTGGGTTTTCCCCCTAGAATTACAATATTGTGCTGGCATGGTATTATTGAACACACGATTAAAAGTAATTTTCAGTTTACCTGTAACATCTTTATTTTGAACCCAGTAAGAGGTTCTTGGTTGTAAAGTTTTACAATAGGCGATGGGATAAAAGGTTTGTCTGGACCCATGCAAAGGAGCACAGAGGCAGAAGGACAGGCAGGGAAAACCCCAAAGCTCAGATGGAGGAACAGAGCCCTTAGCCCAGCTCCTCCAAGGGCTGTCACAGGGGGGCCATCAGCCCATGGACCAGGAGTGACACGTGTCACACTGAGAGGGCCTTGTCCATCACCTTACAGACTGAGGCAGTAACTGAGGCATCACTTACAGACTCTGGGAGTCATTACAGGATGCCAAAGAGGAGCATTTGGGGTTTGGACAAGGCTTATGATGGGATGTTTAGGGGAGGAACAGGCAGCTGGAAAAGAGGGAAAACGTCCTCATTTTTCCTTGGAGGTGTTTTTTTAAAAAAAACGTGTCTTTCTCTGATGCTGATCTTTTGGTCCTGAGCCTGGTCAGGTTCTCCCTGTGCCACCTCTGAGTACAGTGCCCAAAGCAACCAGCTGTGCATTGTAATCGCCTGAAGTAACATCGTGTATCAACGGAGCTGAAATATAAATAACTTTGATTGGGGCACAGAAAGTTCAGTGAGTTAAAGAATGGTGCTTTTGAGGCATTTTGTCATCCCAAAAAGGAGACTGCCACAGGGATTAATCATCGTCTGCATGTTGTGCAGTTTACAGCCGCGTAACAGTACTTCGAAATAGACTTTATATTCACTCCTGAGCACTGCAGTAAGCTTTCCTTTTCTGAGGTGTTTTTATAAAGCATAGGACAAAATATTATTCATGGGTATGAAGGATACATAGTTCTACTGCAGGAAGAGAGTCGTGAGACTGTAAAGCTACTGAAATTGGTGTGTCTGTTTGTCCTGAGGAGCTGGGCTACCTGCCTGACATTTTAGCCTAAATGGCAGTTTCTTAGCTTAATTAGATTTCAGATGCAAATCTCTGAACATTATTTTATTTCCTTTGACCTTCATTCCTTCCTCAAGGGGTCATGGATACACACAGGACAAAGATGATCCTCAGATGTCACTAAAAATATTCCAAAAAGTGTTTTGTCCTCCAGCAGCTTCTCTGAGCTATGAACAGATAGATTTGCTTATTTCTGTTTTGACCCACTGGAGAAGTAGTGGTTTCCCTAAGGGAAATACTTTCTTAAAATGAGCAGAAATGGGTTTTTGAAGCAGGTCTTTAAATTCAGGTGGAAAAAACATCTTTAAGTCAGTGACTGCCCTGTGTCTTCACTTAGGATCACTTGATTCTCTGGTTGACTGGCACTTTGCTATTGACCTGAAACACATGCTGTTAGATATATCTCCAGACTGCAGAGACAACAGCCTAACTTGACAGGGAAAGAGGCAGTAAAGACACTCTAAGGATGCTGGTTCAGAGCTGCCTGATTAAAACTAGCCTAAGGGAATTTTGTCCCTCCTCATGAATGGTCTACCTTCATCTGCCCCGGATGACTTTCCTTCTTTTTTAGCTGATTGTCTTGTAGCTTGCCTTGCCAGGGAATTAAAGCTTCAGGCTGCCATTTGTGTGGAGTTCCTAAATATGTATGACCCAAGCTAGGGGCCTCTTGCATATGAAACCCAGTATTCTGGTCTTCTCTCTTTCTGATATTTCTCTTCTTTCAGATATGCTAAATATACTTTTGAAGTTTCTTTTCTTCTTGTGTGAAATACACTTTCATAGGTGGACCTTGCAGCTGGAATTAGGAGATACTGGTTCCAGCTGGACACACAGAGCAGGCCATGTAATCCTCCTTTGCTTCAATTTCCCCACATGTAATGTGGAAAGAGTAACATTCACCCTCCTCTATGCAGCTCTTTGAGCTTTGTTCTGGATGACTAACTAAGAAGCCATAATGTAGTCTAGACCTTCTAGAGTCTGGTGGGAAGCCCTGCTGGAAGGTATCTTGTCTGGAGATGCTATGGACCCATAGGCAAGGAGTAGAGGCTTTCCTATTTCTGATCAGGAATTCATGGGGAGAAATATACCTGCACGCTAAATAGATCAGAGCAGCTATGTGAGTGCATGGAGTCCTGCCAGTGCTGCTTGCACGGAGTCAGAAAGTCTGTGTCTTCAGCAGATCTGATGATTTATTACCTGTGGTCTGTATGCCAGTGGCCCTTAAGTGTAAAGCCTTGATTTTTCAAGTAGTTCATGTAGTTGGCAGACTGATAGTTTAGCTGCCCAGATATGAGTGACTGCAAGATGTGCAAGAAACTCATCTAGCCAAAAACTCCTTTCACAAAAGGCTTTTTTGATGCAAGGATATCAGGAAGACTGGACCTTTCTGGCCTCCCTCTGGGGGCAAAGGGTGTAGGTTTTATGTTCCACTAGACCTGGGGAGCTATGGAGGATCAGGAGGAAGGAGAATGTAAGAGATGGAAATCTCTTGGAGGTTTATGTAGCAGCCCTTGCCCTGGTTGGGCCAGGAATGAAGGGGTGGATATCTGTCCTGTAGGATGACTGTAATTCTGATGGTAGAAATATTTGGAATAGGGGAGGAAAAATGCAAGCTGTTCTCAAATCTAAAATGTTTTGTGCTAAGGTGCAACAGGCTGGCCATTATTTCCATTTGTAAGGGCTGGGTGTCTAAGGCATGTTCAATTTTGGCATCTCTTGGAAGGAGATCTGAAAGGTTTTACCTGTGCAGAACACAGGGATTCTCTGCTCAGTTCAGAGGTGATCCCAGAGCTAGACAAAAGATGGAATATTGAGTTTTGCTCTGATAGACTTCCAAGGAGCCATATAAATCTCTTTAAAACCCCAAGTAACCTGCTACAAAACTGTCTGAGAGAGATCATTTCAAGACAGCACAATTATAAAATACCCTGAAAGGCTGAATAGGGTTTTTCCCCCTCTTGTGATATTTGGAGCTGAACTTTAGATACATCATTTTGAACGTGGCCTTTTAAAGTAACTTTCTATTCTGGCCCTGTCATTTTTAGGGCTGTAAAGGGAAAGCAAAATGCCAGGGAAGGGGAGGAAATGAAAACGAAGAGTGGGGCTAAAGAGTAGGTTTTGATCATCTTTGCAAGAAGTGGCATCATCTGTGAGAACAAAAGTCTTCAATTGCTGCAACTGGAGACGGCTTTTAGTCTCCAATTCTATTTTGCCCTGAGCCAGCCAGCTAAATAAAAACAGCAACATAAATCACTGCTGGCAGAATGTAACAGTTATGCAACGTCCAGTGCACCACATGCCTATTTTTAGATCAGTTTTACACTGGCAGAATTTACTTTATGAAATCTAAAAAGAATGTCTGTTCAGAGGCTGGGGGATAAAGACGGTATTTAGAAAGTGCAAAATGTAAAAACACGTAGTACAAGGGATGCTCTAGCAAGCCCTGCTTTGGCAATACTGACATCCTTTCAAAAATGTTGGCTCAATCAGGCATGCTAATGAAGAGTAGGGGGTTTTTCATCAATATCCCCTTGAATTTCTAATCTGCAGTTGCTATTTGAATGGTTAGCTACGCTCCCTTTACCCAAACAGCTGAACATCAGACTCACATACAGCGCTCATTATCCAAGACCAGATGTGCATCTTCTCTCCTTTACATTTGACTTAATTCTTTTACTATTGTAATTCTGCATTAGTTTGTGCTGTGTATAATCTTGTTCCCAAAGCTTTTTGTTCAGATTCAGAACAGGCAGTGATTGGGAAAAGTTTGACCTTTCAGCCTTTAGATATTCTAGCAGATGAAACCCAGTCTGCATAGTTAATGTATCTCTGGGATTTCTGCCATAATTTGGACAGTTTTCAATCATGTCTTGAAGCAGATTAGTGTTCTGACTGTTGCATGATCTGTACTGATCTTTTTTCCCCCAAACCTTTCTTCCAGGTGACAATCTCGATGCCATCCATGACATAACTGTGGCATACCCCCAAAACATTCCTCAGACAGAGAAGCACCTTTTGAAAGGAAACTTCCCGAAGGAGATTCACTTCCACGTCCAGAGATACCCCATAGAGACAGTGCCCACTTCTAAGGAGGAGCTGCAGCTTTGGTGCCGGAAGCGCTGGGAAGAGAAAGAGGAGAGACTGCGATGCTTCTACGAAGGTGGAAAATGCTTCAGTGCAACGGGGCAAAGCATTGTCCCCCCCTGTAAATCCGAGCTCAGGGTCCTGGCGGTGAAGTGCGCCTCGCTCCTGTACTGGACGGCGTTCCCGCTGGGAATGCTCGCGCTGCTCTACCTGTACAGCTTTGCACAGTGGTACTTTGCAGCCATGATCGTCTTTTTCGTTGTGCAGCAAAAGATATTTGGTGGGCTGGAACTCATTGAACTCGCTTGCCATCGGTATTTTAAAAAGCAACACAAATTTCACGACACGAAAGTAAAAATCAATTAGTTCCGGGGTAGAGGAAGGGTGGTTTTGAGATGCCCTGCAAGTTTTATGCACAGGGAACAATTTTTTGCATGAGAATTGTCTTTTACTGTCGCCATCGTTAGACATTTGCACATGATTCTGTGAAGAGAAAGAAAAATGTTAGTTATTGCTACACGTGAAAATGGTAATTTTTAATCTCTGAATGTAATTTTGACGTTGCTCTCACAAGCAGCTAGCAACTGCATTCTGCTGTCATTAAGAAACAAATTGCTGGATTACTGAACAATCATAAGGACATTAATAAATGTGACATGCACTGGAGTTTCATGTAGAAACCCAAACAGTTCAGCTGAGAGAGACAGATGTATGATTTCTTTATAGTCACATTGGCATGAAGTAAGTACTGGATTTGGAAAACTGGTAAGTTTTGATGGTAGGTGAAAGTCGAAGGAGAAGTTGTTCTGTTTCTTTTTACTGTTTCAAGTAGTCAAACTTATTTTGAAGTAATATTTTTGCATAAGCTTTTCCAAACACTACTGAACCTACCAACTATTCAGCTATTCTGGCTTGATCACTCAGGAGGATTTTTAAGCCTTGCAGTCTTGTGTTAATAGTACAGAAAACAATACAGTGCTCACTCTGCCTCCATTTAAGTGTTTGCTGATTATTTAATAGACCTGTGCAGCTAAGTTTTTAACTCTCACTGTTTCATACTGTTTTAGTCTCCCTGTTAGCTGTGGGAGACTTGTTCCTACTGTAGTGTGCAGAGCTGCAGGGTAGGGGAGCTGGTTTTTATTGGTTTATTGGTATTTTTTTCTCACAGAGGCAAAAATAGCTGTTCATCTCTGAGTAACTGGAAAATGTTTTTCAAAAAGGGTTCCTTGTATCCTTGTAGACATTCTTTGGTTGAAAACATTTAGTTTAGTTTTCAGAGTAGGCAATATACTTTTTTTTTTTTTTTTTTTTTTTTTTTTTTTGTTTTTTCANATCCTTGTAGACATTCTTTGGTTGAAAACATTTAGTTTAGTTTTCAGAGTAGGCAATATACCTTTTTTTTTTTTTTTTTGGTATTAATTTTGGTTTTCACATTGCTTCCTTTGGTATTTCACGTGTCCATGTAGATAAGCAGGAAGACTGCTTGTTCCATGCATGTCAGACAGACCTGTTGAAATGCAGTGCTTCTCTCCTTGGTGGTACAAGAGGTGGGTTTGGGTTTTAGACTTAGCACAGGGAAGAGCTGCATCTTCCCTTTGCATACTGGCTTTGTTTGCCTGATGACATCGTTACTTTTTCAACTTCCTTCGCAATTTTTGGGGTTCTTTTGGGGCTCCCACTATTGGTACTTCCCCTTATTTTCATGACATTCAGGAAACCTGAAGGCTTAAACTCAGACAAGGCACTTTCAAATGTATCCCTTGTCATATATATTAAAAGTAATGTTCATGCTCACGTAGAGAAAGACAAAAACATTGCCAGCACTTCGGAGACACTTCAGGTCTTCAGGTTAGATTGTTTTGGAACCTCAAAAGTTTTAGACAACTTGATCAATTGTATTGCTGCAAAACCTTCCTCACTTACTAAATATTTGTTCTTTATTGCATGAGGGCTTGTTTGAGCTGGACCCAAATGGCCTGGCTCCGTTTGCTGAGTGGCACTGCTGTGAAATGTGGAAGTCCAGAGTGCAAAATGTATCTCGTTCTGTGCTGCGCACCTCAAGTGTTGGATCGGCACGGTGGACACACCCGTTTGCTTCTAAATTACAACACTAAGCATGTTGTCTAATGTGTTTGTTTCGAAGACCATTTTCTGAATGAATCACCAGCCTCTATTCAACTGTCCCTTGCAAGGTGACAAGTCTTTTTTAATCTGTGCTTATAATAACTAATTGTTTATTATGCGGAAAGTACTTGAAGCCATCTGGTTTACTCCAATTTTTTTAATCCCTTTTTTCTTAAAAATAAATAAAACTAGGTTTATATTTAGGGTTATGTTTCTTAATCATCTTTTCGTGTTTGTATTTGTGTACCTGACAACTGGTGTTGCATTGTCATGAGAGGAAGGAGGTCATTTCTGCGCCTTGAGGTCTTTTTTTTAAACCCAGTTCTGTGATATCACAGGCATGGTTGCAGCTTAAACTTCCATAGCCTGATTTTTCTTCAGCTAATACCCTGCACATTCAGGTAACCCACTGCAAGGGAAAACCTAAAAACCTCATTTGTGGTTAATGCAGAGGAGACCTAAAAGGCTTCTTCCAGTCTGTCCTGAGCCACGGCTGTGCTTTCATACCAGGAGTAACCATAACCAGCCTATTCCAATAGCCTTAACATCGTCTTCAGGAATGACATCAGAGGACAGGTTCCATGTGTTGGTGACATAAAATACCAGCTACGCTTTTCTCAGTCGTTCAGAGAACTTTGTGGTGTCATCAAATGTATCAGGAACATCAGTGTGAGTCTTGGTCATGGAACAGTACAGGGTTTATGTGTCTGTGTAGTTAAAGTTGGGCTCTGAAAATGAAGTCAGTGCAATCCATTGTTGACCCTTACAAGGGGTTTTCTCCCAGCTGGAGCCAAACACGTAACCTACTGTAATGTGGTAAAAACATCCTGCAAAATCTGTAACTTGTCTTCCTCTCTCACGTGTTTGGATCAAAGAGAAAGAACAATCTGCTTGTCAGCTGGTAATGTCATGTTTGCAATGCCCAACTCCATGATGCAGAGTGATGGGTGAAGAATCCTCCTCTCACAGGGAAGGGTGTTGGCTTTGTGTCTGATGTAAATGTTTAGATTATGTGCATCATTTTCCAGGTCAATTAGAAATGCAAGATGGGAAAAAGGTTGAATAAAAAGTAAAAGCTTTGTAGATAGAGGAGCTTCTTTGTTGAAAAAGTGATTAAGGAACTGGGGGAAGATTTTTCTGTTAATGATTTTTTTTCCCTCTGGTGAAAACGTAGCTTTTTACTCAAAAGGTTCTAATATACAGGTTTCTTGGAGAGTACTTTGTTCCTACCCTGTCTCCCTTTTCAAAGGTTACCAAGATGGCATTTAGGGACATGGCTTAGTGGTGGACTTGGCAGTGCTGGATTTACAGTTGGACACAGTGATCTTTTCTCACCTAAATCATTCTGTGATTCTTTGCTGTGTGAATCGCTTAGAAATTTTTTCAGTGCTGTTGGGTTAAAGGTGCTAGTACTCCAGGAATCACATAGTCCTCTTGCATGGGACATGGATTGGCACTGGGACTTGTCTCACTCAGTAGCTGGTTTGTCCCAGTTCACTGTCTCTCACAGTCCCAGCAGCTGCACCTCTGAGCGCTGTCTGCAGGACCTACAGGTCTTGCTGGGTCTCATATACATTGTTTGGGATCAAGGCTGTGCTTTAGGGATGCTGCTCCCCTTTGCTCAATCAAATGTTTCCTCATCAGCATCAGGGGGTTTCTTTCTCTCTGCTCGGAACAGAAGGTTGAAACCCTGCCATCTGTGTGTGTCATCAGGCTCATCTGGGTAGCAGGATGTCAGACCAAGACATTTTTCTCTTGACTTCAAAGCTGCAAGGCCCAAAGCTGGTCTGTAAGGTGTTGTCTTGATCATAGGAGATGTAGTTCCTAGTTCTGTGCATTGCATCAATCAGTGTTGTTTTAAAAAGATCTGTGTTTTTATAACTTGATTTTATATGTGCACTGTGTGAAAGGAAACACCAGGATACTACAAACCTACAGAAAGCCTTAGTTTTCAGATTTCACTGATAATATTATTAGAATGTTTTAACCATGTACCAGTTACTCTACAGCAACAATAAAGACCTGAAGCATTGCATGTGTTTAATTTTACTGTTTTCTTTTCACTGCACGTGTAAGGAACAAGCCTTGCCTTCAGTCATATGGCTGGCTGGCTCAGGCACACTGGTGCCTGATGATGGCCTCGTGGTTTGTGGCTGCTGAGGGAGGAGAACCCCCCAACTCTCCATGGGAGGCTGGAAAGGGGCATCTGCCTCTACCCTCCCCTCCAGCTTCTTCATGTAAAGGGGCACAGAAACCTTTGGGTGTGCAAGAAGTACAGCTCAGCTTTAGCCTTGCTGTGCTGCTTAACCAGGATTGCTGAAGAATAACCTGTTTTAGGTAGTCATGGGTGGGTAAGTCCTCCATTTTAGCCATATTCTGTTACCTCCCATGTAATTACTGACACAAGAAATTATCTGTGGCAAGGTTCACGTTCTTAGAGGACCTTCTTTAATGTAACTTCAGGTCACAGGCCCCTTGATTTCCCTCTCCATTGCTTGAGTGCTAATCCAGGGTGGATGCACAAGGGCTGTGTTTTTCAGCTCCGCTTTACCCAGCTGGGAATAGCCTTGCCATAATGGCCCTAGGGAAACACCCATATCTCCAGCAGGTATCCCGTGTCAGAAAGACGAAACAGAGACCCTGGTAGCAGATAGTGCAGCTGGAGATGATACTGGCCATGTCTGTGTGTTCTCGGAGCATTCAAATCAGTCCCCTAAAGTCAAAATGAATTGTCACTCTGGAAAGGAGGTTGTCCTTTCCTCATGGTTTCCTCACAAATGTGCAATTAAAAAATGTATTTCTCTGTTCTACCTGTCCTTGCAGAAAACAGTAGTACTGGAGGCTAAATCTTTCACCCTCCAGCTGCCCCAAACCCCTCCTTTGCAGTTCAATACTGTGGAGAAAAGGTGGTCTTATTTCCTGAGGACTTGGAATCACACAGAATCTCAACCAGAAATTGCTCCTGGGAGCAGGGAGCATGGCCTGTGCTTATAACATGGTTGGGTGACTCTCACCCTAGAGGGTTTGGGCTGAGGCATGTGAGGGGAAGAGAGTTTGCCACTGTCCTTGCTCTGCCTCTGGGCAAGCAGTTTTATCAGGAGTGGATATCAGGCCCCAAGTCTTTAAGCAGATGTCTTTGTTCTGTTACAGTAGGGCCTCCAGATGGTTTGTCATCCCCTTTTCTGGAGGTCCTCATCTGAGAGGACTGTTTCTCTGGTGGTGACATGCAGGGGACTGACAGGAAGAGTTTGAACAAAACTCTGCGTGCATTTTCTCAGGTGGGCGTTGCTGCTCTCAGGAGAAGGTGGGAGAGTGTTTGCTGCATCTGAGATGCTTCATGCTGGGCTGCCTGAGAGACACAGATGTGCAGGTGCAGGTAAGTGTAATGGTTTTGGTGGTCAGCAGCCTCCTCCCTAGATTTCTCTCTCCATCTTGCTTTTCTGGGGGAGGAGGTGAGGGCCCCTTCACCCACAACTGCAGGGAGCAGAGAGGCACCTTCAGCCTTACCAGAGAGAAGAGCTAAAGGGGCTCAGGCCCTTTAGCCCTGTAGGGATAACAGGATAGAGGTCCTAGAGAAAGTGTTGGCTCCTGCCAGTGCTGGGTACAGCTGTTGGGAGCGTGTCACCCTGCTTTAGAGGCAGAAGGAAAAGGTCTGTGGTAAAATACTTCTTTACTTAGGCATCTTTTGAGAAAGTGAGGAGAGAAAGAACATCCTCCATAGGGTGGCTCCCAGCAGGACCATTGGACTGACCCAGGAGGAGCGTCTCTCTGTTCTTACCTGACAGGCTGCCCAGCAATGCTGGCATTGCCCAGGTGCCCCTGTAGCTACTCAGGCTGCTGTCTCCTCTCTGTGCTCACGTTTCTAACTTGATGTCCTGTGTTTAAAGACATGCAAATGGCTCCTCCTGCTTCTTTTCCTGGCAGTTGTGGAAGACCCTGGGTTCTTTAAGGATAGAATAATCCCTCACTGTCAGTAAGATTCCCACTGGCAGGCTGGGAAGCTACCCACCTTTCCAGGGAAGCTTGCAACATCACTTGCAACAGTGCTGCCTTATGCAATCCATGTTTTGCCTGGCAGCCAGGAGCTCCCTCACCTTCATGGCAAGGAGCTGCCTCATCATCCCCCTCCCCACTGGCACAGTTAGTTTCCCTTCCCGATTATCCACTGAAATTATGCAAGTGAAGATATTCTGCCTGCTGGTAGCTCCCCACATTTGCCTCCTAGAGCTTTGCACTCCCTGCCAGTGCTGTTCAAAGAGCTCTCTGAAACTCAGCTCTGAACTCACTTCACTCAAGTGCCCTTTTTATAGCTACCTAAGCAAAGGTCCCCACTTTCCCAGGGCTTTCCTTGGTGCTTTGTGATGGGCAAAGTGGGTCAGTCTCAAGGTCACAGCAGGGAAACCTTCAGCACTTGTGGATCAGACAACCATGCACAGTCCTGGACATGGGCAGGTCAGGATCTGGACTTGAGCTGCTTCTCACACGGCTTAACACCAATCCCTGCAGGAGCAGAACCAGCATTTAAAGGGAGTGTTCTAAGCAACCTCTTTTGGCAGCAAACAAATCTCTTCTGATTGCTTTATCGCTCTATGCCTTCCTTCTCTTCTCTCCCTCCCAGGAGCAAGAGAGGAAAAGGCTTTGGGACACCCTCAGTTGCTTAAAGCAGGAGAACAATGATCCTGGAGCCACTGTCCTACGTGGATCAGGCTGTGCTTGGCCACCTTCACAAGGCAGGAGTTGAGGACTGCTTGACACTGCAGGCTCCTTGCACTTGTCTGTCCCTGGAGAGACACACCAGGAGAGGGACTGGATCCAGTTCCTTGCCCACACTGGGCTCCTGCATGGGCACCTGCCAGCTGGTTCATCTGCATGAACAATGCGAGATCCTCATGACCAACACAAGGACAAAGGGACATGGAGCATCATCCCACAAGATCCCAGAGCTTCAGCCAGGAGCTGGGAAGCCAGAGAGGAGCACTTGGGAAAGGTGCAGCTGCTTGGGAAAGGATCTGCTGACCGACAGCCATCAGGTGGCCTTGGTGGTCTTATCAGAGATGCTGTGAGTGATGTGGGCCGAGGGTGGGGACAGAGCACAGGCACCACTTCCTGCAAGCCAGGGCTGTGTCTGGCATCAGGCTCTAACACTCACCTGTGGGTTTGATGCTGCGTGTCCATCTGGGACAGGGATTATTCCTGGGCCCCTGAGGCCTCGGCTGGGGGTAAGTCCCCCCACCGTGGGCAGGACAGGGCAGGATGCAGCGGGATAACAGCAGCAAACACCACACTGCCAGCAGCAGTGAGGGCTGGCACAGATATTCCAGCTACAGTAACCCAGCTGCCTGCCTGGGCCTGTCCCTACCATGCACTCAGCATACCCACCCTCCCCAGACACTTCATCCTGCTGATTTGGTGGGGTTTTGTCTGGCACAACTGGGAGTGGGGCTGATGTTCACCTGTGATCTCTGCTCTCTCACAGTTCCTGTTCCTGCACCATGTGAGGGATGTTGCGTGGTCTCAGAACATGGCGTGCCTCAGCCTTCATGCCCAGCCTGGCTTTAAATTAAGGTGTTGAAGCTCTCAGAATAGTCTGGTCTCCTCTACTCCCACACTGGGATGAGCAACCAGGGGCAGGGCAGCTGGCTCAGGCCTCTGTGGTCCCTCATGGGCTCTTGCAGCAGAGCAAGGGCAAGCCTGACCCTGTAGTCACCCAGTGGTCAAGTGTCACACCCAGTAGATGTCTCCAGCCTCTCACTACAGGTGCTGTACTCCTCCAGAGGTTTTGCTTTCTGCCTGCGCTGGGGAAAGGGAGATTCTTTTCCAGGAGCCCCTGAGAGGCAGCACAAGGAGATGTTTTATGCAAGATCACAGCAAGGTGTTCAGGTCTGCCTCTTCACAACATGTGAAGGTTAAAGGCAGGCTCTCAGCTTTCCACTGCTAATGACAGAAAGTGCTTTGTGAGTGAGAGAGAGCATAATTAGGGATTAATGAGAAAGGAGCCTGTGGTTTTATTACCCGTTGGACATCAGTCCCGTGGATGAACAAGAGAGGTTGCATTAGCTGCTTCCTGCTGAGTCCTTCCAGCAGGGAAGTCCTTAGCAGACTTTCTGCATCATTTAAGGATGGGAGGTAGATGAGGGCACTGCAGGCAAGGAGTGATGGGGCTTGGTGTCCTCTGCTGCAGGCTGGGACAGACCCCAGACCTGTGGCCCCATGGGGGGACTGTGGACCTTGGGGCAAAGATCTTGGGCTCTTCTGTTGGCTCTGCCACTATCCAGTGGCATGTGTCACACACCTCTTGCATCCCAGGTGGTTCAGCAGGAAGGAGACATCTCCTCAGGTGGTGCCCAGTGGCAGCCACAGCATGTCAGGAGAGGCACAGTCCAGGAGCAAAAGCACAGCTATTTGCTTAGGTGAAGGTCAGAGCACATCCCCCCACTTTGGGATGAGCCTTCTGCCCTGCTCCAGCCTGAATCCAACAGTGAGGGAAGCTGGAAGAGATCAGATAAAGACAGGAATAAAACCAGGGAGGTTAAATACCTTGTCTTGAATTAGCTTCATCATTCCTAGCCGTTGCATAAAAGCTATTAAAGTTATTACAGGACATGCTGGATGCTGGCACAGCAGGAACAACAAATATAGGTAGAGTGGTCCTTGTCATAAATATCACTCAAGCTTTGACAGCCCTCTGCCATCAGGACACTGCTCGCAGCCAGCCTGGCTGAGCGATGCCAAACCATGGCAGCGCTGGGTGCAGCTGGTGGGAACAGCTCCTTCTCTCTCTGAATAATACAAGGGTTGCATTCTCAAGGAAAGAAACCTCCTGCTGTGGGGCAGACCTGCTTTCCCTGGGTCCTCTCCGTGGGGGCCTTGCTGCAAGCGCCGCAAGGAACCAGAGGCCGGGGTTGAAAAACCACGGCGCAAAAAGAAGTCATCCCACTTGTGCATGCAGTTGTCAAGTCTATTAATAATGTGCTTCACACTGTACTTTGAATGCTCTTTTTAATGATTACTCTGCATTTCTCCACTCAGCCATTGCAGTCACATCGAAGTCCTAAGGTTATCAGACATTCATCTTGTAAGATCACAGCCCGACTCCACTGATGTCTCACTGCTTGATACCAAGATGTCTTTATTGCCAAGCACATGGACTTTTGAAGCCTCCTGTACTGCACTCCTCCACAGCACACAGGGAGGTGCTTTTGCTGCTCTGTTGGATAAGCCAGGTGCCTTTTCCAGGGACAGACCATTGCACCCCTCGGTATAAAGTCCTTTGGTTACCCCTCGTCTGCCAAATGCTCTGACACAACCAGTTAGGAAACTAACCCAGCTTTTAGCTCAGTGTCTCCAAATCCTAATCCTCCCACTCTACCACATCTCCCCGAGCAGAGGGGAGGATTAGAAAGGGGGGCCTTGCCCCGCACGCCAGCAGAGCAGAGAGGTCGCCCTGAACCTGGAGTACCTCCAGGACCATTGACCCTCACTGAGTCACTCGTTAAGATGATGCAGCAGGAAGTCATTGAAAACAGAAGACAAAGGAAAGAAAATGAAGAGCGAGGCATCCATTCACACCCTTGGCAGAGGCATTTCAGTTCCCGCTCCCCCACCTGCCCGCAGGGAGGACGGGTGCTGCTTATTAGACAGGTTATGTAATTGAAGTGGTCTATATTTATCAGGAGTGCATGGCGTACACACCTCGAGGGTCAGAAGCCCAGCAGTTTGGAGAACATTAACTCCACTAATGAATCAGCAGGGAGAAAGACCTAAAAATATGACTCGGCTGCAGAAGGACGTCATGGGGTGGCTCAGGGAGCCAAGGTCAGGGGGCCCCCATGTGCCTTTCCAGCTCCGGCTGGGGTGGTGATGCTGTGCTCAGATAGTCATTGCCTCAGAAATGGCAAAATCCACTCTGTGCTACGCTCCTTTTGAACTTTGGCTGTGGTGTTGGATGTTGAGCTGTGCCTAAAGGAGGAGGAAGACCCCCAATCCATGGCATAACCACTGTATTGTAAAGTCAGCCTCCTTTTTGCACCATTTTCCCTCTGAGACTGAAACCTTAACACTTGTGGGATTCATCCTCCTTTATAGCGCATAGAACCACTAAAAATGCTTGATTTCCTTCAGGGTCAGGATATTGGCTGGTCCCAGACATGGAGGCTGGTTTGTGCTCCCCGTGCCGAGCCCTGCTGTCGGTGCTGGTGGTACGCGAGCTTTGTGCCTGCTCCTCAGCGCCAGGGAAACTCAGGGCAGGCTCCTCGCTGTCACGCTCGGTGCCCAGCCTTCAGGAGCAGCTGTGCCACCCCACGGTCCCCCAGCTGTCAGCACAGTGGGGAAGCTGCAGCACATCAGCAGTGGCCCACAGCCACCCCGGTCAGACTGGAGACACTGAGGTGAGCCGGCAGCTGGAGGGGTGTTTCTGCTGCTTTGCATGGATAGAGATGGTTAATGGGAGTTATTTTTAGGGAACTGGAGCAGGTGGGAGGAAATAACTGATAATCTTTGTTTTCTTGGTTTCTGCTGTTACAGGTGAATTTGTTTGCCTGTGGTGCCAGGGAGATCAGCTCAGTGCCCTGGTTTACTCAGGGTAGCGTAGGCAAACAGAAGCCCTTACCCCACGCTGTGTTTGTGCAGTGTCCACACTGTCGTTTACCTTTTCAAGATCCTGGATACTGTGCCCTGGACTAAAGTCTGCCTTCCTGTAGACAGATTGGTGGAGCTGCCTGCCTGGGGCAGAGAGCAGAGCCTGGACACTCAGCCTGTCCCCTGAGACTGGCCATGTGCATTCCTGCCACATCCCCAGTAATGTTTTGGTCCTTGGCTTCACATGATTCACACGAGCTCTGAGCCCTGCCTACCCCTTGGCAGACACTAAAACTGTAGAGGGGTAAATCATGCAGAGCTGCTGAGTTAGTGACCCATCGCAGCCAGGGCTGATGTCCCTCTTGGTGGGGTTTGCAGAGCAATGGTTCTGGTTCAAATGCTGCACTCCCAGGGGCTCCCTCTGATCCACCCGGAGCTTCCATGCTTTGTTAAGGTTTGGAGAAGCTTGGTCAGAAAGGGCTTTCTCGCTGGTATTTTTGTGTGTTTCTGAAGAACAGCTCTGTCCCATGGAAGTCAGAGTGGAGGTTACTTACAGGAGCAGTGGAGCTTCCCGACTGCTCCAGCTGGTCCCAACCAAGCCTTGAGAGGAGGAGTCTGCTGAGCTCTGAGGAGCAGCAGGGTGGTGAGGGCAGCACAGGAAGTGGTCAGAGAGAAGAGTTCAGGGGCAGGACAGAGGAATGCAGGCAGGTGTAGGCACGCAGTGGTGCTCCATGTGGAGCTCTGCAGTCAGGCACAAGCTGGGATCCTGTTCCCCATGCCTGGAGATGGACAGACCCCTGGAGAAGGACAAGGAGGTGAACACCAGTGGTCACATCTTGCTGTGGGCCCAGGGCACTGGTAAGGCATTCATCTGTGTTGTGCAGAGTCTCAGACCTACCTTCAGCACAAACCTTGGTGGTCTAACATAAACCACAGAAGGATGTTCTCCCATCACACTCTTACTTCTTCTTGTCTGTGGGGTCTCTGTGGTCACTGCAAAGTCTACCCATGGCACTGGTGGCACTGGATCAGTCCTTCTGGGCTCTCACTGGCCAAGCAGCTGAGTGCCACCTGCTCTCTGTTCCCAGCAATGTCACTGGCTGAGGTTCAGAGACCCAACCCACCACCACATGGACGGATGCACTGGCCAGCATCCCTGGCCTCTCTGGGATCAGGCTCTGTCCCACAGCAAACAAGGAAAAGGACTGATTCAAACATGGCTGTGGGGCTGGTCTTCCCACTGCACATTTCCTGAGCAAGGTAATTTATTGGGAAGAGTTGGTTCTGGCAGAGATGTTTGAGTACATTTTTCTGCTCCCGTCAGTCCTCTCTGCTGATAACTCAGCTGCCACAGCAGCTCCTCCTCCCCCAGCCCCACATCTCCTGGACAGGCTCACAAGGCACATCCTTCTCCTGCAGTGGCCGCCGAAATTGCATTTTATTTTTAAACCCTGGGACACAAAAGCCCTACCTTTATCATTTGCCTGCAGTCCCAGCAGCTCCACACATCCTCATTAAATAACCACTGATCATCAAGTGAATCTGACAGGCGCCAAAGGCGGGGGAGATCCGGATGCCTGGTGTGCCCACAGCTGGTCCCAGCTCCCTGTGGCTGCCAAGTACAGGGGGTCTCCTCCCTGTGGGGTGGGGAGATGGGCTGTCAGGAGCCCAAAGGAATGGTGAGCTTGGGCCTTTCCACTGCAACGTGGGGGCAGGTGGCTGCAAGGACTGCGTTCATCCCAGCCCCGTCAGAATTTACGCGGGCAAACAGTAATAATGGTTCCTTACAGGGGATTATTGAGATGGAAAAGTGGCAAACTGGATTACGGCCTGTGCAATTTCATTTTCCTCTTTGGAGACACAATTTCAATAATCCTTTTTCTTAATTTATTTTTAATCTCTGTAGCACAGAGCCTGAGGGAGGATGTCTCCAGGGCAGGAGGACTACCCGCCACTGGTCAGCTGAGTGCGAGGAGGTGTCCATGGGGCAATTTGGGTGCCAACCTGACCCCCAGACAGGGCTGCTTCTAGAGAAGATTTGGAGGGAGGGATGGATCATGCAGAGGTATTGATGCAGCTCTCTATCCAGGGCAAACCTCAGTCTGATTTGTCCTTAAATGCCCAAACTTTCAGAAGTGTTTTGACTCGATGTGTGAAGCTCGTGTTTTGGCTGGGATTATCTCCCAGCTGGGTTCTCCAGCCACCAGCCTTGCTACAGAATCTCCCAGGGGAAAGGCCACCTTGCATTTTGGAAGAGAGCATGCAAAGATTGGCACATGCAAAGAGGGAGTCCCGAAATGAAACATTCCAATGAACCCAGTGATGGGAACTCAGGAATCACACCTGAGAGAGGTGACAGGAGAAAACATGGTCCCTGCTGGTTGTTTAGGGCCAGGAGTCTGCTTTCTGGAACAGGCTAGAGCTGGGCCTGCAGCAAATTTACAGCTTGACAAGAGTGCTCAGGAGTCCCTGCTGGGGTTCACTTCACCCTGAGACAGGCACCAGCTGACACATAAATGAACTGGGTTTTCCCCCCAGCTTTCACAAAGGCTGGTGCTGGGCTCTGTAATTGCACAGAGTTTTAGTACAGCTCCTGTCTCGACTAAATATCTTCAGGCATCACTAATTAAATTGAATTTACTGGGATGACAAGTGTCTCTCTCCTCTCAGCCACAGATGGTGTAATTGCAGCTCAGGCTCCAGCACAGCCTGTTTGGACCTGCTGCAGTACCCTCAGGCTTCCCTGGCTCAGGGGTACAGCCTGGGTGCCTCTCCCAGTGGGAAAACCAAGGGGCAGACCAGGGATCAGCCCAGCAAATAACTCAGATATTTCTGCAAACAACTCAGATGGCCACAGATCCGCCTATAGATGCTTTGTCCTCCTCTCCGTGCCCGGTGGGGAGAGTTAATAATAGATGTTGGATGCTGCAGGAAGACGCAGAATTTAAATGAATTCCCCTTCCTTCTCAGTAATAAAAATGTTTCTCCCCTAAGAGTCCCTTGATTAATTGATCCGGCAATTGACAAATCAAGGATGGGAACGCATAAAATCCAATAGAAAGGGATGAAAATAGCATTATGTACCATCTGATGCAGCCAGCGATGTCACGCAACCAAATGACGGCAGAAGAATGGGGCCTTGGGCTGGAGGAGCCTTCATTAAGATGTGGCAAGGGTATTATTAAGTAAAAGAACATTGATTTTGTTTGAAAGATTTGGCCATCCATATTAAATATAATCTCCGTAATGTAATCTCGGGAGTTGCTTTAAATGTCAGCGTCACTTGGCTACATCTGCTTGCTGGGGCTGCTGCTCCGAAATGAAGATGAAAACTTCATTCTCCGTCACCCATGGTGCCCCGTCAGCAGCTTGGTAGGCTGTGCCCATACAGGGGAACATCAGCATGTGGATTTCCCACAGGGAACCCGGGTGTGCCAGGAAGGCCTGTGCATCTAAAGCATGTGTGACTGTAGCAAAACGAGTCATTTACTGAGCCAGGAGCAGCCAACACACAGGATATTTCAAAGCCAAAAATCGCTTTAAACTGTGGGCTTTCATGCGAGACTTGAACACCTGGCCAAATTCTCGGCAGCAATTAACCCATGGAGCTCTAATCAAAGTCCTTGGAAGCTGAACCCCCTATCCCAGGTCCAATGTGACAAATGCTGATACAGATTTTTTTTTTCTGTCTCACAGATGTCCAGATCCAGCACCAGCAATGCCCACGCAGGGCTGCCATGGGTGTGTGTGGGCTCAGTGGAGAGAGGTGGCACTTGCTGATGTCCCCATTGCTCATCAGAGAAGTGGATGCTTCAAGACTGGGGAAAAGCACCATGGAACTCGCAGTCCTACAGCACAGCTGATGCCAGGGTCCTCACCCAGGTGGGTGTTTCCACAGAAGAATGGTGTGTGGTACCCCAGCTGGGAGCATGGGCACAGTCCCAAAGAGCCATGAGTCTTGCATCTCCCAAACCTCAGAGGAGTTGGGGATAGCATTCCCTGGGCCCCAATGTGGGAAGGAGATGAGGAGGAGGATCTCTGATGGGGACACAAAGCCAAAACCCAGCAATGGTTGGTGTGAGTGCCCTTTGCTGGCTGCCAGGGGCATCTGCAGTCAGAACCCCAGCCCAGCACATGCAAGAGACTCTCCCTGTCAGAGACAGAGAAGATTCTAGGAGGGACCATGGGCTCAAAAGCACCTGGGAAAACATTAGCAGGACCAAGGGAAGACTGGAGACTTTGATGCAATTATTCCTGCCTCCTTCACTGTCCAAGAAGGCAGTGGTGTGAAGAGGAGGTGCCTGAGCACAGGGGTTGCATAGCTCTGCTAAGGGAGCACAACAAAAGGCATCAAAACAGTTTCCTTGAGAATCAGATGTGTCCAGCCACAGCTGAAGGCACTGAGCCACTTGACTGTAACGGAGTCAATTTTCTCCTTCAAAGTGTAGCATATAAACCTTTTTATAGCCATGCACCAGCAGAGCTATTTTTATTCCCTGCCAGCTGTTGAAAGCCATTTCTGTGGCTCCCTCTCCATGCCCCTTGCCCACCGTCCCACAGTCACCATTTCATTGCCCACTTGAGCACTTGGGACCTGAATGACAAAGAAACAGGAAGTTATCACTCCACTTTGGCACTGCTTTGGGGCCAGGAAGGAATTCTGTGTGGGTGGGGGCTGGCAGGAGATGGGGAGGGGGGCAGTGGCAGCAGTCACGTGTAGCAAGGCTAACCCCATGTCCCTCCAACAGGAGGTCTGCTCTGTGCATGGCTTGTGGTTGTGGGGCCACAGCAACAACGAGCTGGGCCTTTGTGTGGTGAGAAAAAAGCAGAGTCCAAGGGAAGAGCAGCACACTGACAGAAGAAGACCCTTTGGAGGCCCAGAAAACATCTCTGGTGCCAAGCTCCTCAACAACATGGAGATGTATAGGGTTTGTTAGTAAGAACCGTCGTGGTTTTGCCCTAATTTTATTCTTCTCCTAAGAGCCCCTTTTCAGGTGATGGGCTGTGCAAAACTTTGCTCTGACCAGCTTCTACCTGGCCTGATGTGGAAACCAAACAATCCTTCCCATAAGTCCACTGACTATTTTTCCATCTCTGTTGTGACTATGAAACAAGAAATGAGATACAATCACTCTCAAGATCACCCTGGGTAGAGTCCATGCTGTCCTAAGGTAACGCTGAGCTAAGTGTTAGGCTTGAAACAAGAGGGGCTTTTCCCACATCTTTCCTCAAAGTAACTGCAAACAAGGAAGCACGTTACCTTTCCCTATGGAAAAGGGCAGGGTCACCTGGCTGTGACCTGTGTCACCACAACTGTGACCCTATGGATCAAATGTAGAACTTGACATTTGGGGCACAGATGAGACACAAACTCTTGCCTCCCCTTGCAATCAGTCCCAGGGGGTGTCCAGTGGAAATACAAACACAACCTCCCTTTGGAAAAAAAAAGAGGAGAAGAAGAAGAAGGAGAAAATGGAAAGAAATAGATTTGTTCTGGTTGGGTGAGTCTGGTCATTTTGAAAAGCTGCAGAGCACAAAGGTGAACACATACATGGAAAGCAAAATACAGGAGGTTTTGTGTGATGCCAGCAATTTTCCTTCCCTTCACGGAGAAAGGAGCTGCCTGGATGTGTGGTGGTACAATCTGCTCTTTCAAATGGCTGAGTCAAATACCAGCTAAATCACAAAGAGTTGTACAGAGACATGAAGGACACATAATGACAATATTTTGTCATTCCTCCCTCAGATGGATGTGGAAAACAGGAAGGAAAAAAAATAATTACATCAGGGTTCAGATAGGATTTTGATAGCAGTTATTAAATGAAATGTAAAGGTTATTTTCAAACCCAAACCCTGGATGCTGTTCCAAGCGTGAACAGACTGGCAAATGATCTGAATTTTTCCATTTTCTTAATATTGTTCCTATGGATGTGTTTACCACATAGTCTGGCACTGCAAACTTAAATTTAAAAAGAAAGGTAAAGGAAAAAAACAAGCAATTTGCTGGGTACCCAGGCAAAACACATACTGACAGAGCAAGGGCTGGATTTGATATTTCATTGCCAGAACACCTTGCCCTGGGATAAGGGTAGCCATGAGCAGGATTGGGATTCAGACTATATGAAACAGAGTATTCTGTTTCTGCTCTCGGCGCTTCAGCTCTTCAACCCAGAGTACAACCTGCAGCAGATACTTGGTATTCAGAGAAGGAAATGTGCCTGGTATTGTCCAAACCTGGCTGAATATGATGCCTGTTGACTTTGATGAGTTGGTCCCAGGCACAGGCAGCCAGAGCAGGCAGGCCGGAGGCTGGCAGGGTTTCTGGAGAAACCCACGCAGCCTTCACACCTGAATTCATAGGAAGCTCCTGCATGTCTAGTTTCCAGTTTTTAATCTGGCCAAGTTTACATTAGATTCAGCTGTGCCTAGATCTTGTCTGAGAAGAGGAAAGAAAAGGGCTTCTTGTTGCTCCAAACCGGAAAAGTCAGTGTTGAAATCAGTCCACCAGCCCTAGTGAGGTGATCAGCATCGCAGAGAGGAACCATCAGCCCAACCACCTCAGGGCTGACCTTCTCCCTTGCATCCCAGTGTGCAGGGAGCACTTCCCACAGTGTTCAACACCAGCTGCTCCTTCTTCCATCACACTGGGCTGGAATCTTATTTTTGAACAGCTCCTCAGAGTGACTTGTTTCAGATCCTCCTCTCCAGCTGTGTCTTTATCTAGGACTTCTCTCTCTCTATGTTTTATCTGTCAGGGCTGGTCCCTTGTCAGCTGTGAATAACTCACCTGACAGCTTCAGACCATCTGTCATTTCATCTGCCTGGTGGTCACAAATCAGTTGTGATCCCTCCAGTGTCTTTGGGGCCAGAACTGACTGTTGCACCTGCCTGGCAAGATTCTCCTCTCTAAAACCTTTCCATAATCTGCAGCGCTTGGGGCACTGGCAGCTGATGCTGGTTTTTGCAAATGAGCAGTGGTTCAGTGGCAGAAGGTGAGTGTGGAGCAGGACAGTAAAGGTGACTGATGACCACAGTGGTTGTTTTCCATAGCAGGGCAGAGACTGTGCTCACCACCATCCCTTTCTGCCTGCTGCAGTGTGATTGTTGGTGTTGGCTTTTGCTGACCCGTGGGCTCAATACTGAGGCCTAGTTAACAACGTGACTGGTTTCCAGTCAAAGCCTTTATTCTCTTCCCATTTCTGAGGAGCTCAACACCGCAGGATCACAGAATCATGGAATGGTTTGGGTTGGGAGTGACCTTAAAGATCCCAAGCCAAATCTAGACAGTGACACCAAGCTGAGGTTACCTACACAAGCTCCAGCTTGCTCATCCTTCCTGGGTAAGTGAGGCATCCTGTGGCATTCCAGTTGTCTTTAACACTGTCACCATATTACTTTTGTTGCTATTCACCATGAGTGCCATACACAGGAGTAGTCATAGTATTGCTGTGAGAGCCTGGGAAGCAGCATGTGCTGTCAGTGACACACCAGCAGCCCCCTCTCTTCCCAGATGGGGTATTTACTCTCCCTTGCGAGCTTCCCCTGGCAGTGGTGTGGGTAGGAGGGTGCTGCCACCTCCCGCAGGGTGGGTTGCCCATCTGCATGCTGTGCGTGGCTGTCACAGGTATCAGACACGGCTTCATCTGAGAAACGCCCCAGGAAAATTCTGAACCACAAAGTATTAGGAGGAAAAGGTTGAAGACCTCTCCCAGCAGCCCTGCCCGCCCTGCCCGAGTGAGAGGCTCTGACTGCAGCACCCCCCGCCCACCGTGCTGCCGAGCTTCCTCTTGATCCCACATTCTTCTGTCCCGGAATGTGCGCAGGGAGGACTGGCTGCACTCCTCGGAACTGTGCACTGAATGATGATGAAGTGACATCGTCATGGCAACACGTGCAGATTTCCTGGTCGCCCAGCAACCTGATGCAGGCTGATGTAAGCTGTGTGCTGGCTTCCTCTGCTGGCTGCACTCCTCTGATGTGTCTGGGAGATCTGCGGTGGCTTTGGTTGGGGTTTTTCATCGGTTGGACGTGCCATGACATCAGAGTGATGAGGGTGTTGTTTTGTGTGTGCACGGAGGGGAAGGGACTGAGATTATCTCCTCTGAGAGCCCTCATCCCGGGCGCTGCCTTGCTCAGGGGCACTAATGTGCACAGCTTGTTTTTAGAGGCTCGATAGTACTTAATCTTGTACTTACCGTAACTGCTTTGTGTAATACAGACTTGAGGAGACACAAAGATGCCCTTAAGTGATTTTGTCTCAAGCTATCCCTCTTGATTTTTGCATTAGTCTTGTCAAAGGTACAATATTTTTGGGCATGAAGCAGCTGTAAATAGGTCTGATTTTTTCACAGCGTGACAGCACATCAGTGCTGTCAGGGAAAGCTGCAGGCCTGATTTTTGTGCAGACCAGGTACCTGCAGAGCTGAGTGACCCGTTAGCTGTTTCATGGGTCATCTGCAGTAGAACCAGACTAAATCCTTGTTCACAGTCACACCAAATCTCTGTACACAACGTGAAATGGCAAAAGTCTGCAACATCCTTCTTGCTTAAGGCTGTGTTTCTTTATATGGAGCAGAAAAATGTCTTTACAGTGGTGGGTGTGGCTTCTGTCCCTGCTGGTGACCAAATCAGGTTCTACAGATGCCAGAGGGGTCTGCTAAACGCGTCTCAGTCCAGTGACAGTGAGGACCCAGGTAAGATGTGAGAGATGGCTCATAAGAGGCTCATGTTGCATCAGTCTTCTCCTTGCTTTGGAAAATCTGGTCCTCAGCCTTGGGAAGCAAATTAGCACTTTGATAGCCAGTGGCCTTAATGGAAGACATTAATTCAATTAGCACAAAGTGCTCAGCCTTTCAGACAGCTCTGCTCTGCTCCAGGTCATGGGGCGGCAGCTCCTGTGAGCCACAGGCACGAAGCCACCAGGGAAACGTGCTTGGAGAGGGGTGACCAAGGGCCCTACTCCAGTCAGCACCTGTGCAAATCAGGCAGAACACATCTTGTAGGAAAAGCAAAGCTCCTCAGACTCCTCCACTGTCCTGGTTAGGGTGAGAAAGAATCCCAGGCTGACAGGAATAGCTTTGTTTCTGACACCTCTTCTAAGGTTGTGATGGGCTCTCAGTCATCTGGACCCCTGTGGTGAACATCAGCTGGAATATCATTTGGGAATAAAGAGCAACAGTTCAAAACAGGGGAAGCTCAATTACAGATGGGGAATTAACAACATTCAGCAAGTCCTTCCAGATCCCTTTCTGCCTGCTTAACCCTTCGCTTGTCCTAGGTGGATCAATGGAAATGATTAAATACTTCTGGTGATGCTACATATTGCCCAAGGAGAGGAGCAACAAGAGGCAGCCTGGAAGAGGGAAGGGACAGCAAGCCTTTAACGGGCCAGAATCTGCATTACCAGGATAACAAGAGAGGGAGAGGGCAGTCCTGGGGGAGGCCAGGACCACCTTAGTCAGCCACTTGCCCTTACTGAGAGCAAGATGGAGATAAGGGATTCCTGCTTATAGGCTTGTGCCTGTATCTTCTTGTGCTCTGTGGGATGAGAAGAGTGGGCACTCAGCAAATTATGCCATCCGTGCCATCATTCATGAGCAGACAATGCCTTGAGTGGTTTGGGTGAGTTGGAGTATAAAGGATAAAAGTTCCCTGGCTCAGCCAGGAAATCCCTGCATGTACCAATAATTCCAAAGTCTCAGAAGGGCCAATTATGATTTAAAAAAAAGTAAATAACGTAATAAATAATAAATAATAAATATTGCTGTCAGGTTCCATCAATATGGCATTGCCAGTTCTGCAACAAAGTGTTTCAAAGGGCCAGAAGAGATTTGTTTCCCAGGTTTCCCATCATCGGGTCCAGGAGATGCAGATGAAGATATCTGTAAGGAGAATGAGCTGAAGGCTTTTATCATCCCAAAGACAGATGGAATGGCTGCATACATCACTTCTCAAACATGCAGGGTGTTTTTTAGAGACAGCAGTCTCCAAACAGCTCTTCCACATGATCAATGGTAGTAAAAAGGAATCCGTCACTGTTTGGCTCCAGGCTTTTCACTCAAAACTATGTTTTATACTCTGTTTGCTCACAGAAGGAAAAAAAATTACTTCAACAAAGACTTCATTTATTTGCCAGTAAATTGTACAGAACCTGAAAAATGAGCATACCACATTGGTGGTGCTTTTCCCCAGGTCACTCGGATGTGAGGTCCCATGGTCTGATGCCACAGGCAGTCAGCCCCAGCAGTCAAACAGTTAACTCTTGCCCTGGAGCAGCCCCCTCTGGAATCTGCTTTTTTGATATTTTTCAGGGATTATCATCACAAAGAAATTTCCTCCTGTGAAGCCTGTGTTTCTGGAGCGAAAACCAAAAGAGCCTTTCTAGATGCCTCCTTGTCAGGTGCTGTGGAAGTGCCAAACTAAACAAAATTACTGTTGTCTTTTAAGACATGTGCCTAGGAGAGGCTGTGGCAGGCTTTTAAAGAGCCTCTTCTGTGTCATAGACCTTGATAGCACAGCTCTTCCTCATCTCATCCCTTACCCATCACCTCT